>CM042175.1:11178981-11223366 GCA_023376005.1 Doryteuthis pealeii
ACAAAAAAAGGGAAAAAGAAGAAAGAAGGAAGAAGAGAAAAGACATTATAGGACGCTTCAAAGACGAACAAAGAAGCAGGTTGCACATAAAAAGACTTGGACATGGTTAAGAAAGGGAAACCTCAAAAGAGAACTGAATCACTTATAATTGCTGCACAAAATAATGCCATAAGGACAAACTACATCAAAGCGAAAATTGATAGGACCCAACAAAATAGTAAATGTAGACTTTGCAGGAATAGAGATGAGACTGTAAACCATATACTCTGCGAATGTAGCAAACTAGCACAACGAGAAATACAAACTAGACACGACTGGTGGGAAGGTGATCCACTGGGAATTATGCAAAAAATTTAAATTTTGACCATACAACAAAATGGTATATGCATAAACCAGAATCTGTTCTTGAGAACGAAACACATAAAAATTCTCTGGGACTTTGAAATAAAAACGGATCACCTTATCCCAGCAAGAAGACCAGACCTAGTGTTGATAAACAAAAAAGAAAGAACTTGTCAACTGGTGGATTTTTGCAGTTCCAGCAGATCACAGGGTGAAGCTGAAGGAAAATGAAAAATAGACAAATATCTGGACCCTTGCCAGAGAACTAAAAAAGTTATGGAATATGAAAGTGAAAGTGATACCAATTGTAGTTGGTACACTTGGAACAGTTCCCAAAAAGGATTGGAAAAGGGTTGAAAGTTTGGAAATCAGAGGAAGATTGAAAACCATTCAGAAACACTGCACTGCTGCAATCTGCCAGAATACTCAGAAGAGTCTGGAGACCTGAGGAGACTCAGATCCAGAGAAAACTGTCAGCTAATGCTGATATGAAAACTCAAAAAGGAGCAAATCTTATTATAATGGAGATTGTGTGTTTTTCTGTCTGTAACCGAAACTATATTACTATTCAAGTAACAATTCCCTTAGTTATTACTTTCACAATTCTACAGGATTTTATTTTATTTAAACTTCAATTATAATAAAACTTGTTTTACATTATTAATACTGTTGGTAATATCTACATACTAATAACATACAATGTATTATATATACAACAAACAATAGCAGTTTTTACAGTGTGAATGGAAGGCTAATTTGCATATTGATCTTAAAAAATTGATTTTAATAAATATTACGCTTATATATTATGATTTCTAATTGTTTGGTTTTATCCTATTGAATATGAGCAAAAATCTCTTCAATAAATCTTAAAAGAAATCCCTTTAACAAGAAGAAATAACTGTAATATTATTCTTTACTTCCTATTTTAGCAAACATTTTAATTAGGAAAATTACCAATGAAAGACGGGGAGTAACGGAAAATGATGGAAGAGTTAGTTTCAAAGTTGTTCTATTTTTCAATCATACCCCTCTGTTAAAATCTCATCTACATTCTTATTCAGTTTCATTAGCTTTCTAATTTAATATGATATTTTATTAAAAATTAACTAAAATACTTGCCCGGAGGGTGCATATATTTGCTAGTAATAATAATAATAATAATAATAATAATAATAATATAATAAGAAGAAAGAAGAAGAAGAAGAAAATACAAAGAGGCATCTTCCAGGGTGATTCCCTATCCCCATTATTATTTGTTATAACAATGATGCACCCTTAACCAAACACTCAGAAAATGTACAGGCGGTTACAAATTTACCAAATCAGAGGAAAAAAATAAACCATCTTATGTACATGGATGACATAAAAATTTTGCAAAAAATGAAAAAGAGCCAGAAACATTAGTACAAACAATCAGAATATTTTGTCAGGACATAGGGATGGAATTCGGCATAGACAAGTGTGTAATGATAGTTATAAAAAAGAGGGAAAAAAGAAATAACGAAGGGATAGAATTACCGAACAAAGAAGAAATAAGGACACTGGAAGAAAAGGAAAATTATAAATACTTGGGAGTACTGGAGCGGACACCATCAAACAAGGTGAGATGAAAGAAAGAGTAAGGAAAGAGTACTTTAGAAGAACGAGAAAACTCCTAGAAACAAAACTCTACAGCAGAAATCTCATCAAGGGTATAAACACCTGGGCTGTCCCTCTCGTAAGATACACTGGACCATTCTTAACATGGACAAGAGAGGAGCTCCGACAGATGGATCAAAGGACAAGGAAGCTTATGACCATGCACAAGGCATTACACCCGATAGACGACACAGATAAACTATATGTATCAAGAAAAGAAGGAGGAAGAGGTCTCGCCAGCATTGAAGACTGCGTAGATTCAACAATTCAAGCACTCGAGGAATATACAAAAAAGACCAAAGAGAGACTAATAGCAGCAGCCAGAAAAAAACAATGGCAATATATGGACGAGAACAAATAGAACAAAAACAAGGAATCAAAAATGGGAAGAAAAACAACTATATGGACACTTCAAGCGAAACACTGGAGAGATTGCTCACCAGAAGACATGGACATGGCTAAGAAGGGGAAACCTCAAAAGAGAAACTGAATCCCTGATAATTGCAGCACAAGATAATGCCATGAGGACAAATTACATAAAAGCAAAGATAGATAAGACACAACAGAACAGCAAATGTAGAATGTGTGGAGAAAGAGATGAAACTGTCAATCACATAATAAGCGAATGCAGTAAACTCGCACAAAGAGAGTACAAGATTAGACACAACTGGGTGGGAAAGGTGATTCACTGGGAACTGTGCAAGAAATTCAATTTTCCCCATTCAACTAAATGGTATATGCACAAACCTGAATCTGTCCTGGAGAATGAGACACAAAAAATTCTCTGGGACTTTGAGGTACAGACGGATCACCTAATCCCGGCCAGGAGACCAGATCTTGTTTTGATTGACAAGAAGAGGAAGACTTGTCATCTCATGGACTTTGCCGTCTCGGCCGATCACAGAGTGAAAACGAAAGAAAACGAAAAGATCGATAAATACTTAGACCTTGCCAGAGAACTAAAAAAAACTGTGGAACATGAAGGTTTAGGCCGTGCCGATTGTGATTGGGGCCTTTGAACAATCGCCAAAGGGTTGGAAAGGAGTCTGGATGAATTAAAAATCGGAGGAAGAATCGAGACCATCCAGACTACAGCATTATGAGATCGGCTGAATACTCAGAAGAGTCCCGGAGACCTGAGGAGACTTGCTGTCACTCAGCTCCAGTGAACCACCGGCTTCTACAGGTTGAAAACTCGAATGGAGTGAAATAATAATAATAATAATAATAATAATAATAATAAATAATGATAACTGAATGTGTAGGTGTTAATTATAAAATCTTAGGTAGCTTTAAATTGGTGTCTAAAATTACTTAGAGATTATTATCACTTATCGAGGTCCCATGCACTCTAAAAAATATGCAGGAAAAAAATATATGAAGATCAAATTAAAGCAAGATGTGAACGCCATTTACAAATCTATGAATGAAAATGGCCACACAAGATTTTAATTCTCAAATGCAATTTAATTTACTCATTTTGTATAGAAAAATTTTCTATTCAAGATTTCCGCCCTGTCGGCTGGGGCGTTAGAATGCACCGACTGCACCTCTGCAGAGGGGTAAACTCACCCAATGGGGCGACCTGTTGGCCGTGGGTGGCAACCCGTGATGCTTAAGGATAGAGCCCAGGTGGATGAGCAATTCATGACATGCAATACTCCACTATCTTGGGCTAGACGGGCGGTTGGAGAGGCCCCGTCCGATCAATCGGCTGGTCACGTCAAGCCTAGCACCTATATGATTTTCACAACCCTATTGCCCTTATGGAAAGCCCCAACCCCTTTTTATCATATGGGTGCTAGAAGGCGGTGGCTGCGGGTCTACATGGCATGGGAATAACGTTAAACTCTATCTGATGGTGAGGTTCCAGTTTTGGAGGTTTGGGGAATGTAGAGCGCCCCTTCATCACCATTGCTCCCTGGTCCACTCTGACCCGGAGTAGTAGTACCTGTTAGGGTCCCATCTATGGGTTAAATAGAAAAATGTATTTATAAAAAAATTGTATTATCCATTAAGAATTGATTTATTTCCAAACTTTATCGGCATTAAATGACCCACTGAGGTTGATATGCCGTAAAACAAACAAAACAGAACAAACAAGAAACATATTCAAGATTTCTTGTCGACATCTATCTATACATATATAAAAGGTATATATATATATATATTGGAGATATTTTTGTATCTGTATCCGTTTTTTGGAAGTACATATATCGGGTTTGGTCATTACTGTAAAGCATTAATGTGCTATATTATAATAATGTCGTCGTCGGGGCGGCCTAAAGTCGGTATCAGCCAGTCAACGAGGGAGTCTATCCCCTTATCAATAGCGCTAGACCAAGGAGACTGTTTTAGTATCTGAGGTGGAGCGCCACACCTACCATCAGCTCCTTACTTTACCGCACAGATCCCTGTGCTACTCATACGCTGAGTTGGCGAGGACCGGTATCGAACTAGGAACCTTGTGGTTTCTAGCCGAACGCTCTACCGACTGAGCTAACCCGGCCCATTTAATAATGTAGTTATCATAATATATTCATCTGTGAATAAATATCAGAAAACTTGGTTGTTTTTTTGTTTTTTTTTAGTTTCATTTATTTAGTTGTAGTAAATTTTCGGGATTGTGATCTCTCCCTTCTTCATGACTCTATGAGGACAGTGGTGATTTTTCTGGCTGCTGGTTGTTATTTTTATGTGGGAATGCTGGATGCTGATTGGTTGTTGTTGCTGTGTTGGAAAGTATTTTTGGGGTCTCAGGCCTTTCGGAATGATCTGGAATCTCTTGCAGGCGCCGAGGAAGATGATATCCGTTCGGTTTGCGCCATTTTTTTAAGGTCCTTTTTAAGTGTCTTCTTACGCGGAGTTGTGTACCTGCCAAGGAAGGTGTGTTATGCGTGGTGTTGTTTATGATGCTTCTAGTAAGTATATATTTGGATATTTTTGTAAAAGGTAGTTGTGTGTATCTGTATGTCCCGAGGAAACTTAAAAAATAAAACAATTAACGACAAAGTAATATATATATATAATATATATAAATTAATATCACCCGGATTTGGTTTTTGAGCAAAAATGATAGAGATTTGATTTATATTCGTGAAGATAATTAAAAAATAAAATTCAAATGACAGCATGGATTTTTTTTATTTAATATTTTAGATAGTAGACATTAACATTTCTTTTCAGAGTAGCTAGATCAATGTATAGTCATTTTTTTTAATGGGGAATCCCACGAGAATTCAACTCACGATTCAGTAATAATGGATCTGTGGGACTAATTTTAAAAAGTCCCCCTCTACCCAGGCGAAGCTGGGTAGCCGCTGCTAGAATATATACAAAGGGCAGTTGTGTGTATATGTATGTCCGGAGGAAACTTCAAAAGTAAAACAATTAACGACAAAGTAAATATATATACACATTAAATATCACCAAGGCTTGGTTTTTGAGCAAAAATAATGAAGATTTTATTTATATTTGGGAAGATATTTAAAATTAAAATTTGTATAGTAACAGAAAGTAATTGAAATATAATGTTGATTGATTGAATTAATCGCCTCATTTAGATTGTTTTTTTTAAAATTGTAAATTATTGAATTAAAATTTCTAACCATATTGTTATATATTTACGTGGGGATTTTATGGGGCATCCAGTGAGGACCTAACTTGTGATAAGTAATAATGAATCTGCGAAACTAACTTTTTAATTTTTTTAAATAGGATACATTAATTTCTCTTTTCAGAAGGTCTGTGCACTTTTTCATCTGACACCTTACCTAACCGGATCAATGCAAGGTCTTTCTTAAATAGGGATTTTAATGTCGGCATCCAGTAATAATGGATCTGCGAGACTAACTTTTGTCCCCCTCTTTACCCAGGCGATGCTGGGTAGGCACTTCTAGTTTATAATAAGTCCTTCCTATTGTTTGTATTGAAAAACATTGTTTAAAGTTGTATTAAAATTGTATTGAAAAAACACAGATTTTTCGACAAATTGGGTATACCTAGGATAAAGTTACTTGTTCCGCTTTGGACTTCTGAAAGCTGAGCTCCATTCTCCTAGCGTGGGTTTTATCGGGAAGAGTTTATTGTGTTATGTTATTATTCCCAACTTAGTTGTTATTTAGTATAACAACAAGATGGAGACATCTTTAAACTAGATGATAGGTCTCTTAAATTAGTGTCAACTAATTTGAGAGGCTTACTAATTTGTTGACAATAACAAAAGAAAATGATAAAACATTCTTGAAGAATTTGCTCTGAGGGGAGCGACCGCTTACCTGTAACACCCTTCGGACGGACCGGGGGCTTCCTGCACATCTTTTACTGCATTACTTTTGCACATTCGCTGCAACTTTTCATCTTTCAACTTTACTGGTCGTCATCTTGGGATCGTCAGCAAGATTGACCCTCACTTGTGTCCGTAATAGAAGTCCCCCCCCTCCGGGGGAGCCCTCCACCGAAAAGGTAAACAAAACAATAAAACATCAAGAAAGATAAACACATAAAATAACCCAACAAGAGTTGACATGCCGTAAAATCCAACCAACAACAAAAAGAATTGAATACCCAACAAAATGAATAAAACAAAATGTCGAACATGCCAATCCAACCAACATAAAATGAATAAAACAAAGGCATAAAATCCAACAACATGCCCGACAAAAGAATTGAATACCCAACAAGAATGAATAAAACAAAACATCTTTAAAATAACCCAACAAGGGTTGTCATGCCATAAAATCCAACCAACCAACAAAAAGAATTGAATACCCATCAAGAATGAATAAAACAAAACGTCTTTGGCATAAAATAACCCAACAAGGGTTGACATGCCGTAAAATCCAACCAACCAACAAAAGAATTGAATACCCAACAATAATGAATAAAACAAAACGTCTTCGGCATAAAATAACCCAACAAGGGTTGACATGCCGTAAAATCCAACCAACAACAAAAAGAATTGAATACCCAACAAAATGAATAAAACAAAAGCATAAAATAATCCAAACGGGTTGACATGCCGTAAAATCCAACCAACAAAAAGAATTGAATACCCTACAAAATGAATAAAACAAAGCATCTTCAGCATAAAATAATCCAACAAGGGTTGACATGCCGTAAAATCCAACCAACAAAAGAATTGAATACCCTACAAAAATGAATAAAACAAAGCATCTTCAGCATAAAATAATCCAACACGGGTTGACATGCCGTAAAATCCAACCAACAAAAAGAATTGAATACCCTACAAAGAGCATAAAATAACCAACAAGGGTTGACATGCCGTAATCCAACCAACCAACAAAAAGAATTGAATACCCACCAAGAATGATAAAACAAAACGTCTTTCGGCATAAAATAACCCAACAAGGTTGACATGCCATAAAATCCAACCAACCAACAAAAAGAATTGAATACCCAACAATAATGAATAAAACAAAAATCTTTAGCATAAAATAACCCAACAAGGGTTGTCATGCCATAAAATCCAACCAACCAACAAAAAGAATTGAATACCCAACAAGAATGAATAAAACAAAACGTCTTTGGCATAAAATAACCCAACAAGGGTTGACATGCCGTTAAATCCAACCAACTAGTAATGATATCTGCGAGACTAGCTTGATGGTACGCGACATGCCGGGATTTTTTGTTTTTTATTGCACAGGGGATTGAACTTAATTCAATTTCTTAAAGAGGGCGCCATTCTTGAAGAATGTACTCTGAGGGGATCGGCCTCTTACCTGCGCACCCTCTCAAGCTATGTTTACTGCTGGGGTATGAGGAATATGAGAAAGTTTGTTGTTTTTTTTTTAATTGTTGTTTTTCTTTTTTTAATTAGACCAGCCAGAAATGCCATGAAACATGTTTTTGATTTTGGTGGAACTTGAGGCTCAAGAAATACGAGACTTTCGCTGGCAATTCCCGGACATTTTCCCACTGATTTCTTTATCCCCACGGGCAGGGTGTCGGGAAAAAGTGCGGTTTTGCACCCGTGGGGGAAATAGATGATAAGGAGATACCCGTATCAAATACGCAAAGAAAAGGAGTGGAGAAATTGCGACCGGGTGGACGAAGTGCTTCACCAATATTAAATACAAATGTCAGTGTATGACATTTTTTAAATTTTGCTCCTAGAAGCCGTAGCCCAACATGTCATACCATTCGGGAATCGTACCGGGTGGACGATGAGCTGATATTTACTTCTTTCTTCCTTTCTTTCTTTCTTTCTTTCTCTTTCTTTTTCTTTCTTTCTTCCTTTCTTCCTTTCTTTCTTTCTTCTTTTCTCTCTCTCTTTCTTTCTTTCTTTTTTTCTCTCTTTCTTCTTTTCTTTCTTTCTTTCTTTCTTTCTTTCTTTCTTCTTTCTTCCTTTCTTTCTTCTCTTTCTTCTTTTCTCTCTTTCTTTCTTTCTTCTTTCTTTCTTTCTCTCTCTCTTTCTTTTTCTTTCTTTCTTTCTTTCTTTCTTTCTTCCTTCTTTTCTAAATGCGGATATCAGTGTGCCACATTTTTTAAAACTTTACTCCTAGGTGCCGTAGCCCAACATATCATACCATTTGAGAATCAGACCGACTCCATCTTCAAATTAAAAAGTATTCTGGACCGAATCCAGACCTGCAATTCTGAAATTTTGGATTCCCAAGTTTTGATTACTGCGATTGTTTTCGGCGATTTTTACGTGATTTTTTTGTGATAATATCACTGATATCTAAGCGTATTTCTTTACCACACACACACACACACACACACACACACACACACACACACACATATATATATATATATTATATATATATATATATATACAAGTTTTGTTTGACTGTACAGACAATTCCTGTCGGACAAGTTTTTCGTTGATCCGTTCCAATTTTCGGGCCATCTTTCTGGTGTCGGGGTGTAACTGGTATAACAGTCCCCAAACGTTTCAAAACGAGCGCTTTCGGCAATACAATTTGCCATCCTCAGGTAGGAAACGATAGTATGATTTCGTGCCTCGTTTATAACGAGAACGAGTAGTAGCAAGGAATTAGAAGTGGGAGGTAATAACCATTGGTAGTAGGAGGCTGTAGGAATGGTAGTGGTTCGAGCGAGCGTTGCAGTAATGATTTTATGTGGGAGGGGGGGCACAAGTTGTGAGAAGGGGAGGGGTATAGCATTCACTCTTGTAGTTGATAATGCAAGAATATTATTCTTGTGGTTATATTTACGGGACTGTAAAAATTCATAAACAAAACTACCCCCTCCGACCTATCATTTCTCAAGAAAGATGGCCCGAAAATTGGAACGGATCAACGAAAAACTTGTCCGACAGGAATTGTCTGTACAGTTCAACAAAACTTGTATAAAAGAAAAAATGCTGCCAAAATACACTTATTTTAATATATATATATATATATATATATATATATAAAATGCACTAAAATCCTCGTTTTCGCAAAGTTTAGCCTTTAGAAAACGAGGATTTTTAGTGGATTTTAGTAGACGATCTTTGATGCTATTTCCACAAACAATGGTGCAAGTAAAAGATCTAAGTTTTGGGGTGTATACTAACACACAACTTTCCCATAGATGGACAACTTGATATTTTAAAAAGTGAAAAATCGACCTACCCTGTTGTATAGTGAGATTTCGATGATCCAAAATAAAATCATATTTACCAGTCATTTGCATTACCTCACACACACACACACACACACACACACATATATATATATATATATATATATATATATATATATTACGTACCACCAATTTTCCCTTTGAAATTTACCCCCCCCCTATATTTAACACAATGAAACTTGCATAAATGTTAATATCATCTTGAATTTTTGTTTGTCCATTAAAAAGAAGAAAACATTAAAAAAAAAAACTCCGAATGATTTAAAAAAAAAAAAAAGATTTCAGCTTACGGAAATAATCAAAAAATATCAATAAAAAATTTCTTTATTGATATTTTTTGAAAAAAAAAAAACGGACTGTTTTACTTATTTTTCATGAAAACTGTAATTTTTCCCCAATCGGATAATTTGATCTTTGAATTATGTGTTTTTCTTTGTAGCAACTCTTTATGTTCGTTATTTCTTTCTTGCGAGATTTTTTTTAAAAAGTTCAAAAATATCTACGTTTCTTCTTTCAATATGGCCTAAACTGATCACGTGACGTATTTTGGTGGTACCTAATATATATAAATATGCGCGCACACGTTTGTGTGTACGTCACGTACACACAAACGCGTGCGCGCATATTTATATATATTAGGTACCACCAAAATACGTCACGTGATCAGGGAAGGAAATTTGAGAAAGAAATAAAATTGGACCTATAAAAATTGTGTTGATAGCAAAGTTTATTTTAACTATGCACTTGATTTACGGCATGTGTGACGCCAACGCAACCTGTTAACTTCCAGGCCCACCCCCAAGAAAAACGAATTCCACGACATTTTTTTTTTCTATTTTTTATTTTTTTTTTTAATTCAAAAGATTAAGTTATTGCAAGGCAACATTAATCAAAGTCTCAAATAACAGAAATTATTTATCCAAATGACTGAATAAATATCTTTTTTTAAAAATTCATTTTTTATTCCATATATTATTTTTCACACCATTCGCCATATTGAATTCTGCACCGTAAACTCGAAGCATCTGCTTTGTCGGGGGTTAGAACTTGGGGATGGGGATTGCATAAGACGTGGAACACGTGTCTTCCTTCAGCCAGACAGAAAGCAGACGTCTTCATTCGACAGAAAATAAACACATTTTGGGGGAAACAAGGGAGGTCTGATAAATACGCCCAACGTGAAAAAAATATATAGATAAAATAGAACGTGTGTATATATATATATATATATATATATATATATATATATATATATAGTCACCAACACCATGACCCCCAGCAGACTACAAGGTACACAGAGTACACACTCCTAAATTACCAACTGACTAATGTACATCCACACACAAAGATGACAACTACACTACCACACGCAGCAGCTACCCCCACTGGAAGGAACAACCAGAAGCCATCAACACTACTGTCCATACACTGTCTGAAGAAGAGAGAATAACAATCCTGAAAATTTACTACTACTACTAAATAAACGAAACTCTACTAAAAAACAACCGAGTTTCTTGTATTTCCTTCTTTAATGCTTCATACAAATGCCCAAACCTGATATATGTACCTCCCACAAACGGAGACATATACCAAAATAACCACAAATATATATATATATATATATATATATATATATATATATATATATATATATATTTCCTGTTTGAAAAAGAGAATTTGTCTATTTTTGAATTTGAAATATGTCTTCTTCTTTCAAAAACTGTTACACTAAAGATATACAATTATGTCGTTGGCTTAGAAATGCGTAGCGATTGTGCTAATGACGAAACGATCGCATGACTTGTACACTTTTTGGAACATCAATGTTTTTCGTTTTGAATTTAAATTATTTTCTGCTTCTCTCTCGTTGAGTCCGGATTAAAAACAAGCTCTGAAGATGATTTTTATAAATCGAAATATTGTTCAATATTAGCTATGTATATGATATAAAGTATTTTCATTTTAATAGCACTGTGTGTTTTCATATCCTTTAATCTATACTTATACCGTCGGATTCATTTCCTTACTCTTAACTCATATATATATATATATATATATATATATATATATATATGAGGGGAAGCGTCAGACACCGGTTGTGTTCCGCTCTTCCTCCACCTTTTCAATATATATACATAGCAGTTTCTTTCTCAAAATACAAATTCTGATGAAGCTTCGTTAATAAACCGAGGCGAAGTATTAATTGAATGAAACTGTGTTGTTTTATCCACTTTTATTCCCCAACTTTTAATCATATTTTGTTGGATTTTACCCAACCTGTTATTTCCTCACACACACACACACACACACACACACACACACACACACATATATATATATATATATGTATGAGTGGTGGCTTACCGGTGGGTACGGGTACGATCGTTGGAAGCGCACAGTATCCAGGGGTTAAGACTGAGAAAAAACAAATACAAAGTGCTCAATACAATGTAGAGCAAAATTTATTCAAGAAATGGATATAAAGTAACCTACTTGAGTTTCATCATGTGAATCGTCAGGGTTACATCGGATGTAACCCTGACGATTCAGATGATGAAACTCGAGTAGATTACTTTATATCCATTTCTTAAATATATATATAGATAGATAGATAAAATAGTATGAAAAACACATATGCTGTTAAATTGAATTCATTTTTACAACTTTTGCATTGCTAATATTGCCAATATTTCGATTTCATCAAAAAATCTTTTTATATATATATATATATATATATATATATATATAAGATTTTTGGATGTTTGTTTATTTTAGAAACGTTGCTGAATAAAGTATATATTAAATTTTTACTTGAAGGCACTTACAACGCATGTATCGCATAAAATTCGATACTTTTTCTTATTGTCAAGTTCATTTTCTATAAGAAAAAGTATCGAATTTTATGCGATACATGCGTTGTAAGTGCCTTCAAGTAAAAAATTTAATATATATATATATATATATATATATATATATATATATATATATATATATAATCTCGAAATATTGGCAATATTAACAATGCAAAAGTTGTAAAAATAAATTCAATTTAACAACATATGTGTTTTTCACACACACACACACACACACACACACACACACACACACACACACACATATATATATACATATATATATATAGTATCCAATTGCCGCTTTAACTTTTCCGTCGCAATAGGTTAATTTCGCAGGAATTTCTCAGTGCTGTATCGTGGCCGAAACAGTATAGTTTCTAACTATCCTGCTGAAGTCCCGGTTTCGATTTCTGTCGGAGGGAAATCGTTAGTATATATCGCTGATGAGACTTAATAAAGTTGAAACAGTCTGTACGATATTCTACACACCGAGTAATTCTTTGCGAAATTCACTTGTCATTATTATCTTCTATAATTATCGAATTTATGCGATATGCGCATTGTAATTGCCTTCAAGCAAAAATATTAATATATATATTCTTTTTTTTTGGGGGGGGAATATGTGCTTAATTGAAGTCGTACCTAATTTTGAAAATTAATTAATTAATAATTAATTAATTAGTCGGGAATTATTAATTAATTAATTTTCAAAATTAGGTACGACTTAAATTAAGCACATATTCTCCCAAAAATTGTCGGCAAAAAGCCATATCCAAACACATCGTGTTTACATACTTATCATATATATATATATATATATATCTTATTATAATGGAGATTGTGTGTTTTTCTGTCTGTAACCGAAACTATATTCCTACTCAAGTCACAATTCTCTTAGTTATTGACATCACATTCTCCATGATTTTATTTTTTATCTAAACCTCAATTATTAATAAAATTGTCTTACATTATTAATACTGTTAACATACTGACAACATGCAATTATATTTATATATACAACAAAATAGCGGTTTACACTGTGAACGGGAAGGCTAATTTGCATATTAATATTAAAAAATCGAATTTAATAAATATGTGCTTAGTATTATTGATTTCTAACTGTTTGGTGTTATTTTAATGAATATAAGCAAAAATCTCTTCAATAAATCTTAAATGAAATCCATCAACAAGATAAAATAACTGTCATTTTATTCTTTACTTCCTCTTTTAACTAAATACTTAAATTAGAAAAAATAACAATGTAAGACGAGAGTGATGGAAGAGTAAGTTTCAGTTGTTCCATTTTTTATTATACTCCCTCTGTTTCAAATCTTTTATTATACTCCCTCTGTTTCAAATCTTTTTATCTGTATTCTTATTTAGTTTCATTAGCCTTTCTAATTTAATACAATATTTTATTACATTAAAACTTAAATACTTGCACCCGGAGGGTGCATATATTTGCTAGTATATATAAGAATTGGTAATTGCGTTGTATTTTATATTATAAAGATAATACAATTGACTTTGTTGAGATCAAAATGGCAGGTCATTGTACATTTCTTTTTTTTTCAGTGTGACTTATTTTCTCGCCATATTTTAATTTACAACGAAAATGGCTCAATTTGAAAAAAACAAAAAACAAAAAAAAACAACACAAAATTGTAAACGTTAGCAAATTGTTTTAAGTATTTTTAAGAAAAAAAAAAAAAAAAAAGAAGAAAAGGAAACATTTGCATAAAATATTATTAAGACGTGACAAAGATAATATATAAAATTAAAATGAAAAAAAAAATAGAGAGAATGAAAAGATACGGAAACAAGAAAAAAAATTGAAAGAAAACAGACGATAGAAAAAAACAAAACACACACACACACACACACACACACACACACACACACACACACACACACACACACACACACACACACACACACACACACACATATGAAAATGATTAAATTCAAATAGACTTTTTCGAGTGAAAACTGTTTATATTAGACCTGGCCGTTGTTATAATCTTGGTTTCTAGTTTCTTAAATAATGATTTCCCACAATAATATCATAATCAAGTCACCCTCACAACACAAATTCCCGATAGATCACCAAAGTTAAGCAACAATGATCTTGTTCAGTACTTAATTGGGTGACCACTTAAGCAACTGCAGGTACAGTAAGCAATCGGAGTCATTTGTTTATCAAAATGACTTGATTCAGCATTAAATAACCCAAAAAGGGTTGATATGCCATAAAACAATCAACCCTGATGTTTTGCACAATTGCTTCAATCTTTAAAAAAGATAGAGTGATTGGTCAATGTTCAGGCCAAATAAAAGGGGATCAATTTATGACTATCTTAATATAGAAAATGGATCCCCCATTTTATGATCACATCCTTTTTGTCTTGTTTTTTAAATGATTCCCACCGCCCTGTCGGTGGGGCGTTAGAATGCACAGACTGCACCTCTGCAGAGGGGTAAGACTCCCCCAATGGAGCCACCTGTTGGCCGTGGGTGGCGACCCGTGATGCTTAAGGATAGAGCCCAGGTGGCTGAGCAGTCCATGACATGCAATACTCCACTTTAACCTTTTGATGGACCAGACGGGCGATCGGAGAGGTCCCCTCCGATCAATCGGCTGGTCACGTCAAGCCCTAGCACATATAAGATTGTCCCAACCCTATTGCCCTTATGACAAGCCCCAACCCCTCTTTATCATATGGGTGCTAGAAGGCGGTGGCTGCGGGTCTACATGTCCTGGGAATGACGTTAAACTTTATCTGTTGGTGAGGTTCCAGTTCTGGGGGTTTGGGGAATGTGGAGCACCCCTTCATCACCATTGCTCCCTGGTCCACTCAGACCCGGAGTGGTAGTACCTGTTAGGGTCCCATCTATGGGTTAAATAGAAAAACATGAGTTGGTAAACAAAATTGTATTATCTATTAAGAATTGATTTATTTCAAAACTATTAAATAACCCACTGAGGTTGATATGCCATAAAACAAAAACAAACCATCAAATGATTCCCAACAATAATAGTTGGCAGCCTTCCGTCTACGAGAAACGATGGAGTAGTGTCAAAGTTTGTTTTTTTCGTTTTTTTTTTCTTTTTTTTTTTGTTGAATTTGAACTACATAGCCTGGTTGGGTTCATATGGAGGATAAACTGCTGCCCATGCAGCAAATCCCCCCTCTCCACACTGCCGCTGTTGTTACATAATCTATGCATAGATTATTGTCAACCCCCTGTATTTCTGAAGGGATGGCCCCTTTTCATATCACGGGTGGGACTTTCCATGGAATATTACAGAAAGCCCGCGAAATACGTGAAGTCACGTGGGACCTGGTTGGCTCTCAGTTTCAGCTTGGACGTCAGGCAGATAAGATGTTACTGCTTTAGCTGAGACTCACTGCACACGCGCGCTGTGTTTAGTTAGGGAAAAATGTTTAGTTAAGTAAATAAAGGTTTAAATAAATAATATGGTTTTGTGGTTGATGAATGTCTTTGCAACAAGACTGACCTAGAAGAAGAAATGAATCAAGGACGACCAACTAGCAAGAACAGAGAAATAGAAGTCCAGATGCTAGAAGAAGAACGTAAGATACCAAAGATGAGCGGAAGAATAATAGAAGTAAAGAAAGAGAGTATACAACACTGTGATCCAAAAGAAAGGTAAGGTACCAATGCAGTTTGGCAACGGTAATGTTGCAGGAATTGCTGGGTAGCACTGGATTTCAGCATCACACCACCTTAGGGACTCCGGCTCCTGATTTGTTTTCGGGGTTTACTCCCCTAGCCTTTCCTTGGAATGGGGTAGAGCATGGGTTACATATTCAACTCTTATTGGCATCCTTTTGTCTACGAGAGACGATTGAGTAGAGTCCTAAATTTGTTTTGTTTTTTGGAACTACATAGCCTGGGCGGGTTCATATGGAGGATGAGCTGTTGCCCATGCAGCAAACCCCCTATTCACACTGTCGCTGTGATCCAAAGGAAAGGTAAGGGACCAGTGCGGTTTGGCATTGGTAGTATCGCAGGAGTTGATGAGTAATACTGGATTCCAGCATCAAATACTTGATCATTATCCTCTGTCCCAATGTTGTCTTATATTACACTTTTACTCGAGTAAGTTCATTGGGGATGAGTTACCTCCCTTAACATATTGGAATTGAGTTTAGTTGCCAGCCCTCCGTCTACGAGAGACGATGGAGTAGTGTCAAAGTTTTTTTTTCTTCTTTAAACTACATAGCCTAGGTGGGTTTGCATGGAGGATAAGCTGTTGCCCATGCAGCAAATTCCCCCTCTCCCCACACTGCCGCTGTGATCCAAAGGAGAGGTAAGGTACCAGTGCAGTTTGGCAACGGTAGTGTCACAGGAGTTGATGGGTAATACTGGATTTCAGCATCATACCAGCTTAGGGACTCCGGATCCTGATTTGTTTTCGGGGTTTACTCCCCTAGCCTTTATAATCTAATCAGCATTAAATTTTTGTAAGAAAATATGACTCAAATATCTCACTGTCCTGTCGGCGGGGACACCTAATGGGACCACCTGTTGGCTGTGGATGGCGACCCGTGATGCTTAAGGACGGAATCTTGGTCTATGAGCAGTCCATGATATGCAATACTCCACTTAGATCCTTACATGAGTATTAACATATAGATTTGGACGGTCTCATTTTTAATTAGAGGGCAATCTCATTAAGCATGTCTCTTTTTTTTCTGAGATGGGGCACCACACCTACAGTCAGCTACGCACTGATCAGATTACTTAATCTGTACTACTCATGGCCGGGGCCGGTATCGACAGCCCTGTCGGCTGGGGCTTTAGAATACTCCGATTGCACCTCTGCAGAGTGGTAAGACTTCCCCAATTGAGCCACCTGTTGAACGTGGGTGGCGACCCGTGATGCTTAAGGACGGAATCGCTGTGGATGAGCAGTCAATGACATGCAATACTCCACTTAGACTCTTACTTAGGCTAGACGGGTGGTCGGAGAGCCCCCCCCCATCAATCGTCTGGTCACGTCAAGACCTAGCACCTATATGATTGCCCTAACCCTATTGCTCTCATGGCAACCTCCAACCCCTTTTTATCATATGGGTGCTAGAAGTCGGTAGCTGAGGGTCTTCATGCCCTGGGAATGACTTTAAACTCTATCTGATGGTGAGGTTCTAGTTCTGGAAGCCTGGAGAATGTGGAACACTCTTTCATCACCTTTGCTCCCTGGTCAACTCTGACCCGGAGTGGTAGTACCTGTTAGGGTCCCATCTATGGGTTGAATAGAAAAATGTCTATAAACTAATTGAATATGCATTAAGAATGAATTTATTTCAAAGCTTTGTCGGTATTAAATGACCCATCGAGGTTGATATGCCGTAAAACAAACCAAAGCAAAGCAAAGCAAACTGTCGGTAGGGGGGTAGGGGCTTAAAATACGCTGTATTCCCTGTAGAGGGGTAAGACTCCCCCAGGAATAAAAAAGAGGATGTCCTAAACTGCATCGAATGATGAGGCTCCAGTTCTGGAGATTTGTGGTTGTATGGAGTGCTGAGGTGGGAAGAAGTGGTTGTTGTGGTGACACATCTATATGTAGGACTCATACCTGAACAAGCAGACCAGATTGAGACAGCACACACACACACACACACACACACACACACACACACACACATGTATATATATATATATTCTCTCTCTCTCTCTACTCATTACAGGAGATGCCGTTTCTTTTACTAAATGGTATAAATATATATATATATATATATATATATATATATATTATATATATATATATATATATTCATTAATTATATTTTATTTTTATACATGCTCATGCTTACACAGGCACACACAAACTTTCATACAACCAGCGTCTGTTACTTACACACACACACACACACAGACACACAGACACACAACGTAAGAGAACGTTCAATGTCAACTTCTGAACCGTTCATAATTGCAAACATCCAAAGAACGCTAGTTTTTCATTCAACATTTTTTAACAGATTGACTTCTCAGTCTCCTTATTCTCTGTGATAAATTTATTTTTCCTCAAATTAACAAAAGCCCTGAAGATCTACTGAAACAGATTGAAACACTGCAGCGTTGACGAAATAAACATTACTCGTTTTATGAACCTGTTTTTTTTAAATTTTCACTATATTACACACACACACACACACACACACACACACACACACATATATATATATATATATATATATATATATATATATATATATATAATATTTAACAGATAATAGCTCCATTTCACAACACCTAAAATTACATTCATTCATGCCCCCACTCTAATTACCGAAATATTCTAACGGAAAATACACACATTCTGCACAAAGAAAAAAAAAATAAACAAAAACTCCAAATACTAGAAGCTTTATACATAAAACAATACAAACCATCCTTAAACAAAATTAATTTCCAATGCAGTACACACATTCTAAAATGCCTATAACACCTTTCTCATCAATTCTTCTCCTTCCAGCCTCCACATTAATATAATTTAAAAAAAAAACTGGAACACATCACCCCTGATGATGGCACTTCGAAGTGCCGAAAGTACTCTGGACTTGAACTTTGGTGGACGTATCCACGAATTCCACCCAAATATTAAAAAGTTGGCCAGAAAACTCGAAAAGATAAAAAATAAAATTGTTAAATAGGAGATGTGTCTTTTGGTTAATTCTAAATATATATATATATATATATATATATATATATATATATATATATATATATATATATTTAATTTGCAGAGTTTTTATAGGTCAATGTTCATTATAAACAGCTACCCAGGTTTCATGCCAAGGGGCAATCATGGCATGAAACCTGGGTAGCTGTTTATAATGAACATTGACCTATAAAAACTCTGCAAATTAAATAAATATTAGCTCTCACAATTTGTGATTGAGCACTGTATTTTCTTTGTTTCATCACAAAAAAAAATTGTTTATATATATATATATATATATATATATATATATATATATATATATATGTAATATATCAAGAAAAATGAAAAAACACAGGTTTAAATGGGTTAAGAGGTGAGTTTATTGGCCGACACTGCAGTGTTTTGATCTATTAAATAGATCATCTTCAGGGCATAAGATAAGAAATTATATATCACAGAATGCTGACAAAAAATATATATAAAAAAATATATAAAATATATATATCAAAAATAAAAAAATATATAAAATATATATAAAATATATATATATATATAAAATATATATATATATATATAAAATATATATATATATATATATAATATATATAAAATATATATATATATATAAAATATATATATATATATATATAAAATATATATAATATATATAAAATATATATAAAATATATATATATATAAAATATATATAAAATATATATATATTTTATATATAAAAATATATAAAATATATATATATTTTATATATAAAAATATATAAAATATATATATCACAGAATGATGAGAAAAAATATATATAAAAAATATATATAATATATATATATATATATATAAAATATATATAATATATATATAATTTCTTATTATATATCACAGAATGATGAGAAAAAATATATATAATATATATATAATTTCTTATCTTATGCCCTGAAGATGATCTATTTAATAGATCGAAACACTGCAGCGTCGGCCAATAAACTCACCTCTTAACCCATTTAAACCTGTGTTTTTTCATTTTTCTTGATATATTACATACCGTCGGATTTACTTCCTCTCTTCACACATATATATATATATATATATATATATATATATATATATAGATAGATAGATAGATAGATAGATAGATGCTCCCAAAACACAGTATAGCCGTCTGGAAAAGAAGGAAGGACAAAAGTGTAGTGTTGCATGTCATGTCAGCCACCAGGGCCCCATCTTTAAATATCACAGGTCGCCAACCCATGTGGTCAACAGGTAGCTCCATTAGGGGGAGGACTTACTTATCTGCAGAGGTGCAGTCGGTATATTTCAAGGCCTCAAAAGAAAGAAAGAAAGAAAGACAGACAATAAAACAGATAGAGCGAGTGTGTGTGTGTGTGTGTGTGAGAGAGAGAGAGAGAGAGAGAGAGAGAGAGAGAGAAGAGAGAGTGAAAAATAAAAGAGCTAAAAGAGTTTGGTTTGTGTAAAAGAAAGGGGGAAAAAGAAGTCTTTTTGCTCGTTCTTTTTTTTTAATTTCTTTCTTTTTTCTTTCTTTTTTTCTTTCTTTTTTTCTTTCTTCATTTATTTTACACAAATATTTTTAGCTCTTTCTTTCTTCATTTTTCATTTCTTTTCCTTTTTTTTCTATCTTTTCTTTCTTTCTTTCTTTCTTTCTTTCTTTCTTTCTTTTGTTTCCGCATTTTTCTTTTATTTCACGCAACCTGAAATTTTTTTCTAAAGAAAGAAAAAAGAAAGAAATCTTTAAAAAAGAAAAAAGAAAGAAAAAGAAAGAAAAAGAAATTTAAAAAAGAAAAAGAAAGAAATTTTACAAAGAAAGAAAAAAAAAAGAAAAAGAAAGAAAAAGAAAGAAAAAAGGAAAAAATTAAAAAAAAGAAAAAAGAAAGAAAAAGAAGGAAAAAAGAAATTTTAAAAAAAGAAAAAAAAGAAAGAAAAAGAAAGAAAAAAAAGAAAGAAAAAGAAAGAAAAAGAAAAAGAAAGAAAGAAAGAAAAAAAAGAAAAAAAGAAAGAAAAAAGAAAGAAAAAAGAAAGAAAAAGAAAGAAAAAAGAAAGAAAAAAGAAAGAAAAAAGAAAGAAATTAAAAAAGAAAAGAAAGAGCTTCAGTTTGTGTAAAACAAAGAAAAAATGCGAAAACGAAAGAAAGAAAAAGAAAATGAAATAAAAATGAAGAAAGTGCTAAAAGTGTTTGGTTTGTGTAAAACAAATGAAAGAAAGAAAGAAAAAAGAAAGAAAGAAAAAAGAAGGGAAAAAGAAATAAAATAAAAAAGAAAGAGCTAAAAGACTTCGGTATGTGTAAAATAAATGAGAAAGAAAGAAAGAAAGGAATGATAGAAAGAATTAGAGGTATAAGCCTAACATAAACCAAGGGGAACCACTCTTGACTGATAAATTATTCATTTATTTTCCCATTAAACTAACCCTAAACCCTAACCCTAAACCCTAAACCCTAACCCTAACCCCGTCTTCTCTTCTCCTAGTAGATCGATAAATAAATAAATAATTATAAGTCAAGAGTGGTTCCCCTTTGTTTATGTTAGACTTATAGGAAATAACCAAATTAGATACCCAAGTATTTTCCTTCCTAAATAGGTCTTTAAGTTTTTACAAATCTTTCATAACCACTGTATTGACAAATACACAATTGCCGCCTTACAATCGACAATATAGACGAAAAGCCAACACAATAGACACATACACACAAAATGATGACATAAGCACAATGTGTGGAGAAAAAAAAATTGTGCTTGCAGCAAAATGTAAGCAAAACGTCTGTGTGCAGATATATACTCATAGAAAAACACAGACAAGAATGCGTCACAACGTGCAAAAAGAAAAGAAATGAAAGAAAAAAGAAAGAAAAGAAAAGAAAGAAGAAGAAGAGGAACTGAAAGAAAGAAAGAATGAAAAAAAAAAAGAAAAAGAAAATGGGGCCAATGGACACAGCATAACAATGTCAGCCAGCTGGAAAAATTTTTGTAAATTGAAAAGTGGCGTGAAAAGTGAAATGAAAGCATTCTTGAGTTTTTGGTAAGAAATGGCATCCGTCTGTGTTTTGGTAAGGAGAAGAAGAATGAGAATATGTTGAAAATAGAAAGAAAGAAAGAATGAAAGGAAGAAAGAAAAAGAAAGAAGAGAAAGAAAGAAAGGAAGAAAGAATGAAAGAAAGGAGGAGAAATAAATAAATAAAATAAATAAATAAATAGTAATAAGAAGAATGAAAATATGTTGAAAATAGAAAGGAAGGAAGAAAGGAAGAAAGGATGAAAGAAAGGAGGAGAAATAAATAAATAAATAAATAATAAGAAGAATGAAACTATGTTGAAAATAGAAAGGAAGGAAGAAAGAAAGAAAGAATGAAAGAAGGGAAAAAGAATTGTTAGTGATTTATTAAAAAGAAAGAAAGAAAGAATGAATGAAAGAAAGGAGGAAAAATAAATAAATATAATGAGAAGAATGAAAATATCTTGAAAATAGAAAGGAAGGAAGAAAGAAAGAATGAAAGAAGGGAAAAAGAATTGTTAGTGATTTATTAAAAAGAAAGAAAGAAAGATGAATGAAAGAAAGGAGGAGAAATAAATAATAAATAATGGGAAGAAGAATGAAAATATCTTGAAAATAGAAAGGAAGGAAGAAAGAAAGAAAGAAAGAAAGAAGTGTTAGTGATTTATTAAAAAGAAAGAAAGAAAGAAGAAAGAAAGAAAGAAAGGAGGAGAAATAAATAATGAGAAGAATGAAAATATGTTGAAAATAGAAAGGAAGAAAGAAAGAAAGAAGGGCTTGTGATTTATTAAAAAGAAAGAAAGAAAGAAAGAGAAAAAGTGTTAGTGATTTAATAAAAAGAAAGAAAGAAAAAGAAAGGAAGAAAGAAGGAAAGAAAGAAGGATTAGTGATTTGATAAAAAAGAAAGAAAGAAAGTAAGAAAGTAAAGAAAGAAAGAAAGAAAGAAAGAGAAAGAAAAGAGGAGAAATAAATAAATAAATGATGAGAAGAATTATGAAAATATCTTGAAAATAGAAAGGAAGAAAGAAAGAAAGAATGAAATAAGGGGAAAAGAATTGTTAGTGATTTAATAAAAAGAAAAGAGATGAAAGAAAGAAAGAAAGAAAGAAAGAAAGAAGGGGAAAAAGAAGTGTTAGTGATTTATTAAAAAGAAAAAAAGAAAAAGAAGAAGAGATGAAGAAAGAAAGAAAGAAAGAAAGAAGGGTTAGGGATTAGATCAAAAAGAAAAAGAAAGAAAAAGAAAGAAAAAAAGAAAAGAAAGAAAGTAAAAGAAAGTAAAAAAGAAAAAAAGAAAGAAAGAAAGAAAGGTTAGTGATTTAATAACAAAGAAATAAAAAAAGAAAAAGAAAGAAAGAAAGAAAGAAAAGAAAGAAAGAAAAAAACAAAGAAAAAATACCAGGAAGAAAGAAGGACGAGGTAAGAAAGAAAGAGAAAATTAGATAAATAGTACAAACGAGTAAAAAAGAGAGAAAGAAACCAGGAAGAAAGAAGAATGGGGGAAAGAAAGAAAACAAAACAAAACAAAGAAAGAAAAAAGAAAGAAAAAGAAAGTTAAATAAAAGGAACGAAAAAAAAAGAAAGTCAAAGAAATAAAAGAGAAAGAAAGAAAGAAAGAAAGAAAGAAAGAAAGAAGGATTATACGTAGAATGAATGAAAGAAAAACCGACCAAGAAAGAAAGAATTATAAATGTAGAAAGATAGAGAAGCAGGTAAAAGAAAAACGAAGAAAGAAAGAAAGAAAGAAAGAAAGAAAGAAAGGGCAGTTGTTTGGTTGGTTGGGTTTTACGGCATGTCAACAATTTGTCGTAATTCTGGTTTATTTATCGTAATTCTTGTTTATTTATCGTAATAAAAGAAAATCTTAGCATTTAATAGATAGATAGATAGATAGATAGATAGATATGAAGATGGATAGTTTTGAATAGACTTAGATAGATAGATAGATAAACAATAGGTAACACCTATTTTACCCCGTGAAATTTACCTCCCCCCCTATATTTAACACAATGAAACTTGCAGAAGCTTGGGGTCGTTATTTTAATAGTCACCGGGTAGCAATTTTTGAGGCAGGAGACCGGGACGCACTTCCTCATAAATTACCAAAATTTTCTTGTATACGCAATTATTTTAAATCGCATTTGTTTAAACTCATTTTTTCTTCTATTTAACCTATAGATTGGACCCTAACAGGTATTGTTGTATTGTCCTCGCCCGGAAGATGGAACTTCCGGCTGAGGGACAAAGAGAAAGATAAAATATATATTTAAAAAGAAAGAGAAAGCGGAATAGATAGTTTCCGGTCAAGGAAGCAGGGTGAAGATAAAATAAATATATAATAAAGGTCCGTTATCAGATCAAAAAGATAAAGATGTGTTGGCGTGTCGTCAATACAAAAATCCAGAGGGTCAAGCCGACAGGACTCAGACGCCAGCTGACAGCGGAAAGGACACTTCACGTCTCCCATCAGCAACCACCCCTCGTGCACTCATTGTAAGCTCTGTGCCTTCACCACCCACACACCGAAGAAAATAAAGAAGGGCCTCTCTTTGTTCATACGTATCTGTTGTTATTGAAGTCCAGTAGTCGGTAGTAGCTGACTACTAACATACATCGCTTTGGGTACTGTGACCATACCCGCTACGTATACAGATACGCGATTTAGCAACGTGAAGAAAAAGCTGCTATATAACATATAGAATGTGATGCCAGTACATAACAGTATTACCACTTCGGTTTAGTGGACCTGGGAGTAATGATAATAAAGATGTACTCTACATTGAAACTTTAGAGTTTAACGTCATACCCAGGACATTAATACCTTCAGCCATCGCCTTCTAGCACATATGATAGAAAGGGTTGGGGCTTACCACCAGGGCAATAGGGTTGGGACAATCATATAGGTGCTAGGGCTTGGCGTGACCAGTCGTTTGATCAAATAGGTCCTCTCCGACCACCCGCCTCGCCTAAGTAAAGACCAAAGTGGAGTGTTGCATATCATGGACGCCTCACTCACCAGGGTTCCACCTTAAGCATAACGGGTCGCCACACTCAGCCAATAGGTGACTCCATTGAAAGGTTTTTACTCCTCTGCAGAGGTGCAGTCGGTTTATTCTGAAGCCCCGGGCGACAGGGCTAAAGAATAAAAAAGCGTAAAATGTCCTGAATTTCTAAAAGAAAGGAAAATAAAAAAAATATTTCTTTGAATTTTTTTAGATGAGGCTAGATAATTAGTATTATTTGGATTATTCGGACTATTGTCCTCATCGTCATTGTGATCACTCCCGATTACGACAAGAATGTTTCCGATTACGACAAGAAGGTTCCCGAGTCCGAGAAAGTTCCCGAGTCCGACAAGAAATACCTGAAGAAGTCCGGAGGGCATATCGGCCGAATCATTGTACAGATAACAATGAAGATGAGGACAATAGTCCAAATAATCCAAATAATACTAATAAAAAAATAACTTCGACAAAAATGAATTGGGAATTAAGAACGAAATTAAAAAATAAAATGTAAATTTTTAAAAATGAAGAAATAGAAAAAATTAAAAGACCCATACAAAATGGAATTGAAAGTTCGGTACCATTATAGTATGTGGCCTACATTTTGAATGTGTCCTACGAAATCAAGTCTCTCTTATAGTATGTGGCCTACCATAAAAAGCATATTATGAAGTCATATTAATAACTGCTAACCCCAACCCTATTTCAGAATGTTAGAATATTTTAGAATTAAATAGATTTCAGATTCATGTAAATTATGGATAAATTCTTTTTTTAATTATTCTTAATTACTATATACAACTTATGACTGAATTGCATTTCTTGAAATTGGATATATGTAAAAAAATAATTAATTTCAATAAATTGCCTACTACTTATATCTATAAATATACTCTTACTGCGGTAGGACACATTCAAACCGGGTAGGCCACATACTATAACAGAATCAGAAAGGTAGGCCACATACTATAGCAGAATCAAAAAGGTAGGCCACATACTATAACGGCATCAAACCGGTGAAAATCAAAACCAGTCCCTTTGAATCTAGCTCACAGCCGGGGTGCCTATTAGTTACTTGATCCGAAAGCTCTTTGTCAAAATTACGTTTAAAAAGACGGAAGTAATAGTAAACAAGCATAAGAAATAATTTAAAAAATCAGAAAAACAAAAAGAAAAAAAAAACAACAATACAATGAAAGAAAAGGAAGTAAGAATGAAAATAATGGAGAAAAAAAGAAGGAAAGAAAAACATTTTCAAAATGCAGACACCACAATTATGAAAGCTTATCTTTATTATTCTCACGTTTAAAGAAAAGAAAGGGTAATATTCACAGAGTTCGGTCCCGGCCTTCTGCCTCACAAACGGCTAGCGGGTGGCTGCTGAAAAAAAAAAACACCAGCTACGATTGAAGTCCGTAGCCGAAGCGATGTCACTTGAAAAAAACCAAAAACAAACAAACAAAACCAGCTTAGGGCGTTATTCCCAAAAATCCATCCCCAACCCCAACCCTAACCCTTAACCCTAACCCTAACCCTAACACCCCTAGTTAAAATTAACAGTTTTATTACAAAATTTTGGGTTGTGTTTTTTCTGGTCACCCTGTATACAGAGTGGCCCAGAAAAAACAGCCCAAATTATTTATTTATTTTCCCATTAAACTAACCCTAAAACCCAACCCAAACCCAAACCCTAAACCCTAACCCTTTTTTTTTTTCAAGTGACACCGCTTCGGCAACGGACTTCAATCGTAGCTGGTGTTTTTTTCAGCAGCCACAGGCTAGCGATTTTCGAGGCAGGAGATCGGGACGGAACTCTGCGAATATACCCAAAAAGCCAATCGTTAAATAAGGTAAAAAAATGACCAATGTTTTTTCCTGGATTTTATCTAATTGAAATTAAAAACATTTGCTACAAATATTTGCAACGTTTATCAAATACGGGGGCAGATTTATTGTTTTATCTGATATGATTATTCTAAAAAAAAAAAAAATGTGATGGCAGGGCTGGTTTATACCGGGGTAAAGGGAGTGGTTAAATCGAACTTAATGGATCTAAATTCCACCATCGTATGTCACCCAATCGAAAGAAATAAAAATACCAAAAATAAAGGAAATTAACCGAATTTAATGAAATTTTCAGTGTTGATATATTAATGAATAAAAGATATAATACACCAGTTATTTTATTAAAAAAAAACTTTAACATTTTTTTCAGGTCAGTTAACTTTGAACCACGTATGTTTGAGAATCTGTGTTAAGTCTCAAAGATACGTGGTTCAAAATTAACTGACCTGAAAAAATGTCAAAGTTTTTAAATAAAATAACTGGTGCATTATATCTTTTATTCATTAATATATCAACACTGAAAATTTCATTAAATTCGGTTAATTTCCTAATTTTTGGTATTTTTTTTCTTTCAGGGTGACATACGATGGTAGAATTTAGGTCCGTTAAGTTCAATTTAACCAAGGGATCTATTGCCCTGGGTCCACCTAGCACAGGGACACCAAGACTTCATTTATAAAACCTGTGATAATTTTAATATTAGTTAAGGTTAATTCTTTTTTTTTTAACTCAATTTTTGTAAATTCATTTTTGATCACTCATTTCCTTCTATTTAACCCATAGGTGGAACCCTAACAGGTACTACCATTCCGGGTCAGGGTTGACCAGGGAGTAATGGAGATGAAGGGTTACTCCACACTCCCTAGATATCCAGGATTGGAACTTCACCATTAGATGCAGCTTAATGTCATACCCCGGATACTAAGATCCTCAACCACCGCCTTCTAGCTCATATCTGAGTGTTGGGAGTTTTCCATGAGGGCAATAGGGTTGGGACAATCATATATTGTCTTGTCTGAAGCGCGTGGTGTAATGGTTAAAGTCATGGGAAATGGACTCGTCGCCCCGAGTTCAAATCCTGGACGTGGTAATTGCATTTCACTTAGCGCTAATACCCTTGGGAAAGGTATGAATCCTACTCTCCCTCCAGCTATGGGTAAATAGCAGGGCAGACTGGGTTCTTTAACCGTGGCTAGGTAACCAGTCTAGGAGAAGGAAAACTCTGAAATCAAACCTGTTGAACTCCGCTTAAGAAATTGACCTTGTGTCGCATCCTGCTCGTGCGGTGGGGTTGGTAAATATATATATTGTCTTGTTTGATTAATATTAAAATCTTGGAGGTCGGGCCGAATTTATAACAGGGCAAAGGGAGCAATTGCCTCGGTCCCACCTACCACAGGGACACCAAGACTTCCTTTATAAAACCTATAATGATTATAAAATTAGTTTTACTTGCAAGAATAAGCGCCCTCCGGGTGTAAGTATTTAAGGATGGATGATGGACGAATCCCGAAAGACATCCTGTATGGAGAGCTAACAACTGGTAAAAGACAGATTGGTCGCCCCCTACTGCGATTCAAGGATGTCTGCAAAAATTATCTCAGGTGCTTTGGCATTGTCCCTTCCAACTGGGAAAATTTGGCTCAAGACCGCCCTCGGTGGCGGCAGAATCTCCATAGAGGACTGTACATGTCAGAAGTCACCCTGATACAACATCATGAAGCTAAGAGGTCCATAAGAAAGCAACGGCAACAAAGCATCGGAACATCATCATCTACAGGGACAACCTACAAATGCAAAATCTGTGGTCGTGAATGTTTCTCAAACATAGGACTTCATAGTCACAGGAGGCGCTGCAACTTCAGGGGCACACAAAAACTTTTATCATAGTCTTTTGAAACTGAATTGACAATGATGACAATGATGAATGATTATAAAATTAGTTTTACAAGCAAGAATATGCACCCTCCGGGTGTAAGTATTTAAGTTTTAATGTAATGAAATATATTAAATTAGAAAGACTAATGAAATTAAATAAGAACGCATATAAAAAGATTACACTTATTCTAATTATATTTTAATAGTTTTCTATATAAAATTATTCATAGGATTGATTTTAATACGTTGGAGAATAAAACAATAATATTAGAGATCAATAATACTGAGTAATTATTTATCAAACCCAGTTTTGTTAAAACCAGTGTGCAAATTAACCACACCATATATTATGTAAACCTTTATTTCTTAGTAACATATGACACATTGCAGGATTTTAAACGCACTAATAACATGGGCCTCTCGGGGCGTGTGTCTGTTAATGTAAATTAACAGCGTCGATTCCAGGGGCTATCCCCCCAGGCAACACTTGCCCCCTCGATTTAAAGTGGCAGGGCTGGGTTTATTGCCCAGTGCCCGAGGCGCCCCCCTCGAGGGGGAATGCCGACGGGATCGACGCATTTGTTGTGTCTACCGCCCGTGAGCTTCGGCTTGTGGGTGGGCCCACATAAAAATGTCCTTGTGTCACGCCATCATAACATGGGCCTTTCGGGGCCTGTGTCTATTAATGAAATTAACGGTATGATCCCAGGGGGCTATCCCCCAGGCAACACCTGCCCCCTCGATTTAAAGGGGTAGGGCTGGGTTTATTGCCCAGTGCCCGAGGCGCCCCCCTTGAGGGGGAATGCCGACGGATACACGCATTTTTTGCACCCGCCACCCATGAGCTTCGGTTCGTGGGTGGTCCCACATTAATAGTGCCTTGTGCCTGACCCGTACACGTGGGGTACGTGGTAAATACAAATAACATGGGTTCTTCGAAGACTGTGGGTCCGGTAGCTTCGGTCACTGGACTATTAGTGTCAAATTAACGGCGTGGTCCCAGGGATCCATCCCCCCAGGCAACACATGTCTCCATCATTTAAAGGGACAGGGCTGCGTTTATTGCCCAGTGCCTGAGACGACCCATTCTGGGGGAATGCCGACGGGATCTACGCATTTTTTGCACGTGCCATCCCATGCGTTTCAGTTCGTGGGTAGTCTCACATAAATAGGTCCTTGTGTCCAACCTGCATACGTAGGAAACGCAGTAAATACCCCAATAACATGGGCTGTTTGAGGCAAATCTCTCAGATTTCATAGAGACATCGTTAATAAAAGATCTATTCTTATTAGTATTATCTGCATTATTCGACTATTGTCCTCATATTCATTGTTATCTGTACAACGTTTCGGCCGATATGCCTCCGGCCTTCTTCAGGTATTTCTTGTCGGAATCTCGGGATTCAAGGTTCAATCCTGACAGGCGGCAGTTACATAGAAAAATAATTAACACAACTCCTAACCCAGCTATGATTAGCGGAATGAGAACAGGATACTCCTGTGGACTGAATAAAGGGTTAGGTTCGAAGTTCCGTGATGGCTCCCGATTACGACAAGAAGGTTCCCGAGTTCGAAAAGAAGGTTCCCGAGTCCGACAAGAAATACTTGAAGAAGGCCGAAACGTTGTACAGATAACAATGAAGATGAGGACAATAGTCCGAATAACGCAGATAATACTAATCATCAAGCCTCATCTCAAACATTCAGAGAAAAAGATTTATTCTATGTATTAATGATTTTGACTATAAATTAAGTACTCATTGATAAAACTTACGCAATTGCTGAGGGTATTGTGACGTAGGCAGTGACATAGTTTTGGTTACAGACAGACACCGGACCTCCATTATATTAAGATATTGAAAACATTTGTAACAAATATTTACAATGCTTATCAAATACGGGGGCATATCTATTATCTTATCTGATAAGATTAATCGTAAAAACGTGAAGGCAGGGCCGGGTTTATAACGGAGCAAAGGGGGCTATTGCCACACCCCTATCACAGGGACACCAAGATTTCCTTTATAAAACCTTAACAATAATAAATACTAGCAGGACCTGTGGATATACCACAGTATGATAAACTAATTATTTCAACGTTTGATATGTTTACTTAAGAGCTATTGCTAAATAGTTCAATATGTAAAAAGTATATTAATCTTGATTTAAATGTCCCTCACTCTTTTTTTCATTATGTTCGATTGAAACATATTAGCGTCATCGCTTCCGCGCGCTCATCCCCCTCTCTCTCTATTTATCCTACTCTTTAAGTAAGATTTTGGCTATAAATCAAATACTCATTGATAAACTTAAGCAATTCCTGAGGGTATTGTGACGTATGCAGTGGTGTGGTTTCGGTTACAAACAGACACCGAATCTCTATTTCAATAAGATATTTAATTCACATTAGAAATGAAAAATGCCCCCGTCTTTTTGTTGCACGATCATTAAGAGAAAAACCTTGGTTTATTAATTGAAATAAATATGATGAGTTTGTTTAGAAGAAAATACAGGAAGTGACTGTTGGGTGCAGTTCATGTCATATTTTCCCAAGAGACCAAATGTAGATTAAGAAATGAGTTTTAAAGTCGTCTGATTAAAACCAACCAACCAGCCAACCAACCAACCAACCAACCAACCAGCCAATCTGCCAACCGACCGACCGACCGACCGACCGACTCGGTAGTTGATTATGATTCGCTTAAAAAAAAAGATTCATTCGTTTATTTATACAACTCAACATTTTAATTCAAAGTAAATGGAAAATAAGGCCAACCAATTCAACAAAAACAGTTTCTTTCTTTCTTTCTTTCTTTCTTTCGTTATTTTTTCTTTCTTTCTTTCTTTCTTTCTTTCTTTCTTTCTTTCTTTTGTTCACTTTCTTTCTTTCTTTCTTTCTTTCTTTCCTTTCTTTCGTTATTTTTTGTTGTTGTTTTCTTTTCTTTCTTTTTCTTTCTTTCTTTCTTTCTTTCATTCTTTCTTTCTTTCTTTCTTTCTTTCGTTATTTTTTTTTCTTTCTTTCTTTCTTTCTTTTGTTCACCTTCTTTCGTTATTTTCTTTCTTTCTTTCTTTCTTTCTTTCTTTCTTTTGTTCACTTTCTTTCGTTATTTTTTCTTTCTTTCTTTCTTTCTTTCTTTCTTTCTTCTTTCTTTTGTTCACTTTCTTTCGTTATTTTTTGTTGTTGTTTTCTTTCATTCTTTCTTTCCTTCTTTCTTTTATCATTTCTTTCTTTCTTTCTTTTTTTCTTTCTTTCTTTCTTTCTTTCTACCGTTTCTTTCTTTCTTTATTTCCATCTATTACAATGATTTTTACTATAAAAATGCATTGGTAATGATTTTTACTATAAAATGCATTGGAAAAATTTTTTACTATAAAAATGCATTGGAAATGATTTTTATAAAAATGATGCATTGGACAATGATTTTTACTATAAAAATGCATTGGAAATTATGTTTACTATAAAAATGCATTGGAAATGATTTTTACTATAAAAATGCATTGGACAATGATTTTTACTATGAAAATGCATTGGACAATGATTTTTACTATAAAAATTCATTGGACAATGATTTTTACTATGCTTCAAGCAAATTACCAATTACTATTATATATATATATATATATATATATATATATATATATATAAGGGTGGCTTACCGGTGAATATGGGCACGATCGTTGGAAGTGCACAGGATCCAGGGGTTAAGTCCGTGATAAAACAAATACAAAGTGCTCAATACAAAGTAGAGCAAATTTATTGAAGAAATGAATACAATAGAAACCCGTAGAAAATTGTATCTATTTCTTCAATATATATATATATATATATATATATATATATATATATATAGTGAGTAACAAGTCATGAACACTTATCTTTTGTAGAGTTCTTTTGGGGCGAAGAATTCTGGTCGTAGGCTCATTCGTTGTTGAGTCTGTTGCTATATCCGTTCACCCAAAGTTAGGGGGTAGTCTCTGCTGGTCGTTGTAGTTGTCAACCGTCTCTGTAGCTGTCAGGTTCTGTTCTCCTATGAATTATGTCTACCCTCTCCGAGCACCTTTACTCCCAGTAGGGACGACTGTTCTCTCCGACTGTTTTTACTGTTCCGAGAATTTGGGCTCCTGCCAGTCTCATTTCCGGGATCTGTCAGTGGAGGATAACCCATATTTTCCATACAGGGGAGGATAACCCATATCTTTCATACAGGGGAGGATAACCCATATCTTTCATACATTCTTTAAACGAAAAATAATTTAATTCTTTAAAAACGGAAAGTTTCGATTGAGCTGGTTTATAATTACAATCACTTATTAGATTCATTATTCAACTGGTACTTACCGGAAGTACTTACCGGAAGTACTTAAATGCTTTGCGACCAGACATATCTGCTGAGGTCCATCTTGTTGATTTGATGCACAATCTTCATCGCCGATTACGGGTTAGTGTGCATTATATCAGCTCCGATAGCAACCCCAACTTGAATCCGGGATCTTCAAGTAGCCACCCTGTAAGCTACGTGCTGCTATTATGGACATTTTTTGCTACGAATAAACTACACAAGAAAAACTCGGCCTCTTAAATCGAGAAACGACATTCAGTATGAGCCAATGAAAAAGTCCATCCCCCATACCACTAATATATAATGGAATTTGAATTTGAATTTGAAATAACATCTTGATCGTCGTACTGTCAGCAATTACCCTTTTTAAACACAATACTTGTCCGCCCTGTCGGCTGGGGCGTTAGAATGCACCGACTGCACCTCTGCAGAGGGGTAAGACTCCCCCAATGGGGCTACCTGTTGGCTGTCGGTGGCGACCCGTGATGCTTAAGGATAGAGCCCAGGTGGTTGAGCAGTCCATGAATTACAATACTCCACTTTGGCCCTATCTTGGGCTAGACGGGCGGTCGGAGAGGCGCCCTCCGATCAATCGGCTGGTCACGTCAAGCCCTAGCACCTATATGATTTCCCCAACCCTATTGCCCTTATGGCAAGCCCCAACCCTTTTTTATCATATGAGTGCTAGAAGGCGGTGGCTGAGGGTCTACGTGTCCTGGGAATGACATTAAACTCTATCTGATGGTGAGGTTCCAGTTTTGGAGGTTTGGGGAATGTGGAGCACCCCATTCATCACCATTGCTCCCTGGTCCACTCTGACCCGGAGTGGTAGTACCTGTTAGGGTCCCATCTATGGGTTAAATAGAAAAATGTATTTATAAAAAAATTGTATCATCCATTAAGAATTGATTTATTTCAAAACTTTATCGGCATTAAATGACCCACTGAGGTTGATATGCCGTAAAGCAAAACAAACCAAACCAAACCAAACAATACTTGTCTTGTCTTTATTCCTTTCTTAAAACAGAGTAATATTTGCCTCAAAACAGCCCATATTATCAATGCATTTAAAATTCAGCAATGAATCTTCTAAGAGGGGCCAAATTGGCGGTAGTACGTTGATCAGCCCCTTGCTGCCAACGGTAGATAATTAATTTTCTATTTTACCCAATAAAAAACAGAACGCGAACATTTTAACATAAAACTGACGAAACACAGTTAATGAGGAGGTGAAATCAAAAAATCTTGTTTTACCGACATGTAACTAAACATCGCCAAATTAAAAATGCATTACGAGTAATAAGTAAGTGCCTCTGTAAAGCAGGCGTCCAAGAATTACGACATTTTAATCTAAATGAGATTGAATTAACATGGTTGTTTTTTTAATATATACATATATATATACATATATATATATTATGCAAAGTTTATATATATATATATATATATATATGTATTTGCAAGTTAACAAAGGCTCATTCTTTTTTTTTTTCTTTTTCGCTTTTCTTGTCTTTTTTTTAAATTTGTTCAGTGGGGTTCGACGTTAATTTCCCCCGCCCCAAGACCCCACCCCAACTTCAACCTCTCGTTACGGCTTTAATTTCAGTAAACAAAATTAGGCAAAGTGTAATTTAAAACATTGATATATATATATATATATATATATATATATATATATATATATTATATATATATGTGTGTGTGTGTGTGTGTGTGTGTGTGTGTGTGCGTGTCTATGTTTGTGTCTGTGTGTAATTCAATATTTATACAAATATGCAATATGAGTTTAAAGGTCTCAGACAAAGAATCTAAGAGAATATATATATATATATATATATATATATATATATATATATATATATATACTAGCAAATATATGCACCCTCCGGGTGCAAGTATTTAAGTTTTAATGTAATGAAATATCGTATTAAATTAGAAAGTCTAATAAGAAAGTAGATAAAAAGATATGTAACAGAGTGGGGGTATAATAGAAAAATAGAAATGAAACTTACTCTTCCATCACTCCCGTCTTTCATTGCTGAATTTTACTTATTTAACTATTTAGTTAAATTAGGAAATAAAGAATAAAATGACAGTTATTTTTTCTTGTTAATGGATTTCATTTAAGATTCATTGAAGAGATTTTTGCTTATATTCATTAAAATAAAACCAAACAATTAGAAATCAATAATACTAAGCACATATTTAATAAAATCACATTTTTAATATTAATATGCAAATTAGCATTCCCATTCACACTGTAAAACGCTATTTTTTGTATATATAAATACAATAGCATGTTATTAGTATGTAGATATGGTCAACAGTGGCTTCGGCCTCTGGACCATTGCTATAATTAACAGCGTCGATCCCAGGGGGCCATTCCCCCAGGCAACACCTGCCCCCTTGATTTAAAGGGGCAGGGCTGGGTTTATTGCCCAGTGCCTGAGGCGCCCCCTTGAGGGGGAATGCCGACGGGATCGACGCAATTTTTCATCCTGCCACTCCATGAGCTTCGGTTTGTGGGTGGTCCCACGTTAATAGGGACTTTGTGCCTGACCCGTACAAGTGGGGTACGCGGTAAATACTATGTAGATATGGTCAACAGTGGCTTCGGCCTCTGGACCATTGCTATAATTAACAGCGTCGATCCCAGGGGGCCATTCCCCCAGGCAACACCTGCCCCCTTGATTTAAAGGGGCAGGGCTGGGTTTATTGCCCAGTGCATGAGGCGCCCCCTTGAGGGAGAATGCCGACGGGATCGACGCAATTTTTCACCTGCCACTCCATGAGCTTCGGCTTGTGGGTGGTCCCACGTTAATAGGGACTTTGTGCCTGACCCGTACAAGTGGGGTACGCGGTAAATATCATGTAGATATGGACAACACTAATAAAAAGGTGAAGCAATTTTATTAATAATTGAGGTTTAAATATAAATAAAATCATGGAGAATGTGATGTAAATAACGAAGGGAATTGTGACTTGAGTAGTGATATAGTTTCTGTTACAGACAGAAAAACACACAATCTCCATTATAATAAGATATATATATATATATATATATATATATATATGTGTGTGTGTGTGGTGTGTGTGTAATTCAATATTTATGCAAATATGCAATAAAAATTTAAAGGTCCCAAACAAAGAAACTAAGAGAAAATAATATATATATATATATATATATATATATATATATGAATTTTATATATATTTAACCTCAAATTATTAATAAAATTGCTTCACCTTTTTATTAGTTGTTGTCCATATCTAACTGATATTTACCGGTACCCCACTTGTACGGGTTCAGGCAACAAAGTCCCTATTAACGTGGGAACCCCACAACCGAAGCTCAATGGAGTGGCAGGTGAAAAATTGCGTCGATCCCGTCGGCATTCTCCCTCAAGGGGGGCCCTCATGCACTGGGCAATAACCCAGCCCGCCCCTTTAAATCACGGGGCAGGTGTTGCCTGGGGGAATGGCCCCCTGGGATCGACGCTGTTTTAATTATAGCAATGGTCCAGAGGCCGAAGCCACTGTTGACCATATCTACATAGTATTTACCGCGTACCCCCTTGTCGGGTCAGGCACAAAGTCCCTATTAAACGTGGGACACCCACAAACCGAAGCTCATGGAGTGGCAGATGAAAATTGCGTCGATCCCGGTCGGCAATTCCCCCTCAAGGGGGCGCCTCAGGCACTGGGCAAAAACCCAGCCCTGCCCCCTTTATAAAAGGGGCAGGTGTTGCCTGGGGAATGCCCCCTGGGATTCGACGCTGTTAATTTAGCAATGGTCCGAGGCCGAAGCCACTGTTGACCATAATCTAATACTTAATACATGCTAATTGTATTTATATATAACAAAATAGCGTTTTACGTGTGAATGGAATGCTAATTGCATATTAATATTAAAAAATGTGATTTTATTAAATATGTGCTTAGTATTATTGATTTCCTAAATTGTTTGGTTTTATTTTAAATGGATAATAAAGCAAAAATCCTCTTCAATGAAATCTTAAATGAAATCCATTAACAAGAAAAAATACTGTCATTTTATTCTTTATTCCTAATTTAAACTAAATAGTTAAATAAGTAAATTCAGAATGAAGACGGGAGTGATGGAAAGAAGTTTCATTTTCTATTTTTTCTATTATACCCCCACTCTGTTACATATCTTTTATCTACTTTCTTATTAGACTTTCTATTAATACGATATTTTCATTACATTGACTTAAATCTTGCACCCGGAGGGTGCATATATTTGCTATAGTATATATATATATATATATATATATATATAATATATATATATATTCTCTTAGATTCTTTGTCTGAGACCTTTTAAACTCATATTGCATATTTTGTTAATATTGAATTACACACAGACACAACATAGACACGCACAAACACACACACACACACACACACAACATATAATATATATATATATATATATTATATATATATATATATATATATATCAAGTTTTAAATTACACTTTGCCTAATTTTGTTTACTGAAATTAAAGCCGTAACGAGAGGTGAAGTTGGGGTGGGGTCTTTGGGGCGGGGGAAATTACGTCGAACCCCACTGAACAAATTTAAAAAGACAGAAAAGCGAAAAGAAAAAAAAAAGAATGAGCCTTTGTTAACTTGCAAATCATATATATATATTATATATATATAACTTTGCATAATATATATATATGTATATATATATGTATATATTAAAAAAACAACCTGTTAATTCAATCTCATTAGATAAATGTCGTATTCTTGGACGCCTGCTTTACAGAGGCAACTTTTACTTATTACTCGTAATGCATTTTTAATTTGGCGATGTTTAGTTACATGTCGGTAAAACAAGATTTTTTATTTTCACCTCCTCATTAACTGTGTTTTCGTCAGTTTTATGTTAAAGTTCGCGTTCTGTTTTTTATTGGGTAAATAGAAAATTAATTTCTTACCGTTGGCAGCAAGGGGCTGATCAACGTAACTACCGCCAATTTTGGCCCCTCTTAGAAGATTCATTGCTGAATTTTAAATGCATTGATAATTGGGGCTGTTTTGAGGCAAATATTACTCTGTTTTTTAAGAAAGGAATAAAGACAATACAAGTATTGTTTGGTTTGGTTTGGGTTTTGTTTTGCTTTACGGCATATCAACCTCAGTGGGTCATTTAATGCCGATAAAGTTTTGAATAAATCAATCTTAATGGATGATACAATTTTTTTATAAATACATTTTTCTATTTAACCATAAGGATGGCGACCCTACGGTACTACCACTCCGGGTCAGAGTGGACCAGGGGAGCAATGGTGTGGATGGGGTGCTCCAACATTCCCCAAACCTCCAAAAAACTGGAACCTCACCATCAGACAGAGTTTTAATGTCATTCCCAGGACACGGTAGACCCTCAAGCCCACCGCCTTCTAGCACTTCAATATGATAAAAAAGGGTTGGGGCTTGCCATAAGGGCCAAATAGGGTTGGGGGAAATTCATATAGGTGCTAGGGCTTGACGTGACCCAGCCGATTGATCGGAGGGCGCCTCTCCCACCGCCCGTCTAGCCCAAGAATAGGGCCAAAGTGGAGTAAATGTAATTCATGACCTGCTCAACCACCTGGCTCTTATCCTTAAGCATCACGGGTCGCCACCGACAGCCAACAGGTAGCCCCATTGGGGGAGGTCTTACCCCTCTGCAGAGGGTGCAGTCGGTGATTCTTAACGCCCCAGCCGACAGGGCGGACAAGTATTGTGTTTAAAAAGGGTAATTGCTGACAGTACGACGATCAAGATGTTTTTCAAATTCAAATTCAATATTCCATTATAATATTAGTGGTAGGGGGGATGGACTTTTTCATTGGCCTCATACTGAATGTCGTTTCTCGATTTAAGAGGCCGAGTTTTTTCTTGTGTAGTTTATTCGTAGCAAAAAATGTCCATAATAGCAGCACGTAGCTTACAGGGTGGCTACTTGAAGATCCCGGATTCAAGTTGGGGTGCTATCGGAGCTTGATATAATGCACACTAACCCGTAATCGGTGATGAAGAATTGTGCATCAAATCAACAAAGATGGACCCTCAGCAAGATAATGTCTGGTCGCAAAGCATTTAAGTAACTTCCGGTAAGTAACTTCCGGAAGTACCAGTTGAATAAGAATCTAATAAGTGATTGTAATTATAAACCAGCTCAATCGAAACTTTCCGTTTTTTAAGAATTATTATTTTCTGTTTAAGAATGTATGAAAGATATGGGTTATCCTCCCTGTATGAAAGATATGGGTTATCCTCCCCTGTTATGGAAAATATGGGTTATCCTCCACTGACAGATCCCGGAATGAGACTGGCAGGAGCCCAAATTTCTCGGACAGTAAAAACAGTCGAGAGAACAGTCGCCCTACTGGGAGTAAAGGTGCTCGGAAGAGGGTAGACATCATTCAAGGAGAACAGAACCTGACAGCTACAGAGACGGTTGACACTAACAAACGACCAGCAGAGACTACCCTAATTTGGGTGAACGGATATAGCACAGACTCAACAACGAATGAAGCCTCGACCAAGAATTCTTCGCCCCAAGACTCTACAAAAGATAAGTGTTTCATGATGTTTGTTACTCACTATAAGTATATTATATATATATATATTAATAATATAAGAAAGAAATGATACAATTTTCCTAACGGGTTTCTTTGTAATTCATTTCTTCAATAAATTTGCTCTACTTTGTATTGAGCACTTTGTATTTGTTTTATCCACGAACTTAACCCCTGGATCCTGTGCACTTCCAACAGGTGCGGCCATATTCACCGGTAAGCCACCCTTTATATATATATATATATAGTATATATATATATATATATTTAATAGTAATTGGTAATTTGCTGAAGCATAGTAAAAATCATTGTCCAATGATTTTTATAGTAAAATCATTGTCCAAATGCATTTTCATAGTAAAAATCATTGTCAAATGGCCATTTTTATAGTAAAAAATCATTTCCAATGCCATTTTTTATAGTAAAATGAATTCCAATGCATTTTTATAGTAATAATTTCCCCAAATAAAAATCATTGTCCAATGCAATTTTTATAGTAAAAATCACTTTCCAATGCATTTTATAGTAAAATCATGTTCCAATGCATTTTTATAGTAAAAATCATTTCCAACATGCATTTTTTGATAGTAAAAAATCATTACAATGCATTTTTATAGTAAAAATCATTGTAATAGATGGAATAAAGAAAGAAAGAACGGTAAGAAAGAAAGAAAGAAAGAAAGAAAAAAGAAAGAAAGAAAGAAATGATGAAAGAAAGAAGGAAAGAAGAATGAAAGAAAACAACACAAAAATAACGAAAGAAAGATGAACAGAAGAAAGAAAGAAGAAAGAAGAAAGAAAGAAAGAAAAAATAACGAGAAGAAAGTGAAACAAAAAGAAGAAAGAAAGAAAGAAAAGAAAGAAAGAAAAAAAACGAAAAGAAGGTGAACAAAAAAAAGAAAGAAGAAAGAAAAAAAATAAACGAAAGAAAAGAAAGAAAGAAGAAAGGAATGAGAAAGAAGAAAAGAAAGAAGGAAAGAAAAGAATGAAGAAAAAAACAACAAAATCACGAAAGAAAGGAACAAAGAGAAAGAAAAAAGAAAGAAAGAAAGAAAGAAAGAAAAAAATAAACGAAAGAAAAGCTGAAACAAAGAAAGAAAAAAGAAAGAAAGAAGAAAGAAAGAAAGAAAATAAGAAAGAAGTGAACAAAGAAAGAAAGAAAGAAACGAAAGAAAAAAGAAAAAAATAACGAAGAGAAAAGAATGAAAGAAAGAAAGGAAAGAAGAAGAAAACTGTTTTTGTTTGAATTGTTGGCCTTATTTTCCAATTTTAACTTTGAATTAAATTTGAGTTTGTATAAATAAACGAATGAAATCTTTTTTTTTGTAAGCGAAATCATAATCAACTTACCGAGTCGGTCGGTCCGGTCGGTCCGGTCGTTGCAGTTGGCTGGTTGGTTGGCTTGGTTGGTTTTGGTTGGCCTGGTTGGTTGGTTTTAATCAGACGACTTTAAAAACTCATTTCTTTAAATCTACATTTGGTCTCTTGGGAAAATATGACAATGACTGGCACCCAACAGTCCACTTCCTGTTTATTTTCTTCTAAACAAACTCATCGATATTTTAATTTCAATTAATAAAACCAAAGGTTTTTTCTCTTAATGATCGTGCAACAAAGACGGGGGCATTTTTCCCATTTCCTAATGTGATTAAATATCTTATTGAATAGAGATTCGGTGTCTTTTTGAACCCGAACCAACACCACTGCATACGTCACAATACCCTCATGAATTGCTTAAGTTTATCAATGAAAGTATTTTGATTTAATAGCCCACAAATCTTACTTAAAGAGTAGGATAGAATAGAGAGGAGGGGATGAGCGGCCGCGAAGCGATGGACGCTAATATGTTTCAATCGAACATATGAAAAAAAAGAGTGAGGGACATTTAAATCAAGATTAATAGTACTTTTTACATATTGAAACTATTTAGCATAGCCTTATTAAGTAAACATATCAAACGTTGAAAATAATTAGTTTATCATACTGGCGTATATCCACAGGTGCCTGCTAGTATTTAATTATTGTTAAGGTTTTTATAAAGGAACGGATCTTGGTGTTCCCTGGTGATAGGGGGTGTGGCAATAGCCCCCTTGCTCCGTTATAAACCCGGCCCCTGCTTCAACGTTTTACGATTAATCTTATCAATAAGATAAATAGATATGCCCCCCGTATGTTGTAAGCATTGTAAATATTTGTTACAAATGGTTTTCATATCTTAATATAATGGAGGTCCGGTGTCTTTCTGGTAACCACTAATGTCACTGCCTACGTCACAATACCTCAGCAATTGGCGGTAAGTTTTAATCAAATGATACTTATTATAGTCAAAATCATTAATACAGTGAATAAATCTTTTTCTCTGAATGCTGTTGAGATGAAGGCCCTTGATGATTAGTAATTATCTGCGTTTATTCGGACCTATTGTCCCTCATCTTCATTGGTTTTATCTGTAACAACGTTTCCGGCTTCTTCAAGTATTTCTTGTCGGACTCGGGAACTTCTTATTCGAACTCGGGAACCTTCCTTGTCGTATCGGGAGCCACACGGAACTTCGAAACCTAACCCTTTATTCAGTCCACAGGAGTATCCTGTTCTCAGTTCCGCGGGCTCTGTAATCATAGCTGGGTTAAGGAGTTGTTGTTAATTATTTTTCTAATGTAACCTGCCGCCCTGTCAGGATTGAACCTTGAATCCCGAAATTCCGACAAGAAAATCCTGAAGAGGCCGGAGGGCATATCGGCCGAAACGGTTGTACAGATAACAATGAAATATGAGAAATAGTCCGAATAAATTGCAGATAATACTAATAAGAAATAGATCTTATTTATTAACGTGTCTCTATGAAATCTGAGAGATTTGCTCAAAACAGCCCATGTTTTGGGGTATTTCTGCGTTTCCTACGTACTGCAGGTTGGACACAAGGACCTATTTAGTGAGACTACCCACGAACTGGAACGCATGGGAATGGCACGTGGCAAAAATGCGTAGATCCGTCTTGATTCCCCCCCAGATGGGTTCGTCTCAGGCACTGGGCAATAAACGCCAGCCTGTTCCCTTTAAATGAATGGGAGACATGTTGTTGCCTGAGGGGGATGGATCCCCTGGGACCACGCCGTTAATTTGACACTAATAGTCCAGTGACCGAAGCTACCGGACCCAACAGTCCTCGAAGAACCCATGTTATTTGTATTTAACCACGGTACCCCACGTTTACGGGTCAGGCACAAAGGTACTATTAATGTGGGACCACCCACGAACCCGAAGCTCATGGGTGGCGGGTGGCAAAAAATGCGTGTATTCCGTCGGCATCCCCCTCAAGGGGGGCGCCTCGGATATAAACCCAGCCTTATCCCCTTTAAAATTCGAGGGGGCAGGTGTTTGCCTGGGGATAGCCCCCTGGGATCATGCCGTTTAATTTCATTAATAGACACAGGCCCCGAAAAGGCCAGTTATGATGGCGTGACACAAGGACATTTTTATGTGGCCCACCCAAAGCCGAAAGCTCACGGGCGGTAGAACAACAAATGCGTCGATCCCGTCGGCAATTCCCCCTCAGGGGGGCGCTCTGGGCACTGGGCAATAAACCCCAGTCCTGCACTTTAAATCGAGGGGGCAAAGTGTTGCCTGGGGGGATAGGCCCCTGGAAATCGACGCTGTTAATTTACATTAAACAGACACACGCCCCCGAGAGGCCCATGTTATTAGTGCGTTTAAAATCCTGCAATGTGTCATATGTTACTAAGAAAATAAGGTTTACATAATATATGGTGTGGTTAATTTGCACACTGGTTTTAACAAAACTGGGTTTTGATAAATAATTACTCAGTGAATTATTGATCTCTAATTATTATTGTTTTATTCTCTCAACGTATTAAATCAATCTATGAATAATTTTATATAGAAAACTATTAAAATATATTAGAATAAGTGTAATCTTTTTATATGCGTTCCTTATTTTAATTTCATTAGTCTTTCTAATTTAATATATTTCATTACATTAAAAACTTAAATACTTACACCCGGAGGGTGCATATTCTTGCTTGTAAAACTAATTTTATAATCAGTCATCATTCATCATTCATTCATTCATTCAAGTTCTCGAAAGACTATGATAAAGTTTTTGTGTTGCCCCTGAGTTGCAGCGCCTCCTGTGACTATGAAACTCCTATGTTTGAGAACATTCACGACCACAGATTTTGCATTTGTAGGTTTGTCCCTGTAGATAATGATGTTCCGATGCTTTGTTGCCGTTGCTTTCTTATGGACCTCTTAGCTTCATGATGGTGTATCAGGGTGACTTCTGACATGTACATCCCTCTATGGAGATTCTGCCGCCACCGAGGGCGGTCTTGAGCCAAATTTTCCCAGCTTGAAGGGACAATGCCAAAGCACCTGAAATCATTTTTGCAGACATCCTTGAATCGCAGTAGGGGGCGACCAATCTGTCTTTTACCAGATGTTAGCTCTCCATTCAGGATGTCTTTCGGATTTCGTCATCCATCCATCCTTAAATACTTTTACACCCCCGGAGGGCGCTATTCTGCAAGTAAAACTAATT
>CM042175.1:11230966-11240966 GCA_023376005.1 Doryteuthis pealeii
AATTATTCACTCTTATCTTTATATATATAAAAAAAGTAAAACCGTTTTCTGTCATAAAATAAAATAGGAGGGGTAGACCTCGCAAAAAAAATATTTCCCTAATATATTTTAGGAAAAATCTATTTCAAACATATTTGCATCAAAAGGTAAGTAATTATGGAAATGTTCGTGAAAATCTGACCATTAATTGATTTTTCATAGATTTTTATTAAAGCCTCTAGTCGTAACTTGTTTTTGGCTACGTTAAATTTCAATTGATTTAACGATGCGAAAATATAAACATTGTTTTTGTTCATAATTTTCATTATTTCCGTAAGCTGAAAAAATTCTTTTAAAATCATCAGGAGTTTTTTTCATGTTTCTTCTCGTGGATGGACAAAAAATTTCAAGATGATATTAACCTTTACGCAAGTTTTATTGTGTTAAATATAGGGGAGGGTAAATTTCACAGGGCAAATTGGAGGTCACTAGTGTCCCCCCAAGCAACGCCGGGTATCCCTACTTGTTATACATAACAACCTGATTTTCGGGTATGGGGAGACGTATAAGTAGCGATGTCTTTAAAACAATATTATCTTTTCTGCCCCCCCTTTATTTTATTTTTATTATTTTATTCTTGTACGTCGGCCATCTTGTCGGCCATCTTGTCAATCATCTTGTCTTTGGTTTAAGGATTTAACGTCGTTGACTTTAGGGAAAGAAAAACATTGATTGTTTTTCTTTCTGTTCATTAGACGAAAAAAAAAACCCTGAGGACGTTTCCTCTCATTGTCCCAACTTTGTTTCTGTTTCGCACCGCTAGAGGGCGTTGAAATAGACTAGAACCCAATCTGTCTGTCTGTATGTGAGTCTCTTTATTTCTTTCTATCTTTTTTAAAAAATGTAAAATTTTTAGATATTTTCATTGTAATTTTGTTTCGTCATTTTTTAGACACACATTCCTTAAGTGTAGTTATGTGTTAGGTTGAGTCCAATATTCTAAGATATGCTAGTACAATATATATATATATATATATATATATATATATATATATATATATATATATATATTTCTCACCAATTCTTCTCCTTCCAGCCTCCACATTAATATAACTAAAAAAAAAAAAACTGGAATACATCACCCCTGATGATGGCACTTCGAAGTGCCGAGGGTACTCGGGAACTGAACTTTGGTGGACTTATCCACCAATTCTACCCAAACATTAAAAAGTTGGCCAGAAAATTAGAAAAGATCAAAAATAAAATTGTTAAACAGGAGATGTGCCTTTTGTTTAATTCTACATGTATAAATGAAAGAATGCTGCCCAAATACACACACACACACACACACACACACACACACACACACATATATATATATGTGTGTGTGTGTTTTAAGTTGGGCGTTATTACGAAGCATCTAAAAATAAATGAATGAACTCGATGTTATGGAGTATTGGATTCACTTATTTTTTTATTATTATTTTTTATCATAAATTTTCGGGTTCGTTAGATACCCTTTATCAAATGACTGTTGTTCCTGTTCAACGGATCTTTTGTCTCTGTTGTTATTGACAGCAGCAGCGTCTGTAAAAAATTCATAATAACGGAGTATTCCGATGTCAGCGTTCAGTCCCCTCACGTGAGTTTGTAATTTTAGAATACATTTAGTTTCTGCTTGTTTTCGAGATTGCGTTGTTGGAAATGTGTGTTCTATTAGAATGCATTTGAGGTGTGTAAGGTTGTGTGGTAGGGTGTTAAAGTGAAGTGCTATTGTACTATGCGGGGATTTGAGTTTTATTGTGGATTTGTGGTTATTTAATCTTAGTCTAAAAGATGTTGATGTTTCTCCCACATATCCGCTATTATATATATATATATATATATATATATATATATATATATATATATATATAATTTTTAAAAGTATCATACTTTATTGATCAGCAATTTTAAACGAGTAAAAAGAAAAGAGAGCAAAAGAAAAGAGAAACTTAAGGGCCCTTTCGACCGGTGCTTTTAAAAAAGTAACGACCGGTGGATCGTTTAAAGTCACACTGTATATATATTGGGTAAAAGAAGAGGTTAGACCATGTAAACCCTCCTCTATCCTTTATGATATTTTTGTGTTAAAGCATGCAGTTGTATTGTTTTCGAAAAGTTTCTAAGATGTGTGTATTTCGCACGGAGACTTTCAAAATGGCTACCGTCTTGTTTCAAAGTGAAAGTCAGTTGGCTAAATTCCTGGCATAAAATTATCTGAAATGAACTTAATTGTTATTAAGAACACATTTTATGATATTTTTGTGATAAAGCATGCAGTTGTATTGTCTTCGAAAAAGTTTCTAAGATTTGTTTATTTCGCACGGAGACTTTCAAAATGGCTACTGGCTTAGTTCAAAGTCAAAGTCAAGTGAGGTTACTCTAATTGCCTTATTTGCTAGGAATTTTGACAACTAAAGGTGAAAATTACCATGAAATAGATATTGACGTTTTAAAATATTTTACGTTAAAATTTTAATTGGAAATCCAGCATTTATTAAAAAGGATATACGAAAAGCTGTTGTATTCCTTTAACTGTAATTTGATTTAAAATAATTTTTTGCCCTTATAATACGACGTTTCTTCTTGAAATTAACATTGCTGAGGAGGTTATTTCCTCCATAATTTCCAACCTTCTGTAAGACTAACGTTTTTATTGTTTGAAATAATTTTGAAATAATTAGAGTTTTTTAAATTATAAAACTAACCCCTAACCCCTAACCCTAACCCTAACCCCTAACCCCTAACCCTAACCTCTAACAAACAACCGGATTTTGACGGTGTAAATGAAAAAAAAATGTCCTTTCTTAATCGAGATCGCAAAAGGGGTGCCTAAAGGTCATATGGTCCAAAGTTTTGAGTGAAAATCAAAAAAATTATATCGCATCTGAAAATCAGACGTCTCTTCTTGAAAATAATATTGCTGAGGAGGTTACTGCCTCCATAATTTCCAACCTTCTGTAAGACTAACGTTTTTATTGTTTTAAATAATTTTTAGATTTTATATTTTCCATATATTTCCCGCTAAAATATAAGGTAACGTTATTTTCTATGATTGGACATATTTTATATTTTTACCTTGACACCTAAAATTAATAGATTCCTTCATACAAAATGGCAACAACACTGGAATAACAACACCCACAATAAACTCTTCCTAATCAAACCCATCTTGGGAGGCTGGAGACCAACTTTAAGGAAGTCTAGAAAGGAACAAGTCATTGTGTCCCGATTACGCATTGATCATACAAGACTAACGCACTCTTATATACTCAAACAAGAACAACAACCACAATGTGAAACATTTCAAACACCTTTGACAGTTATCCCCGACAAGTTCAAGATACCATATACTGACTTGAAACCTAAAATTAATAGATTCCTTCATACAAAATGGCAACAACACTGGAATAACAACACCCACAATAAACTCTTCCTAATCAAACCCATCTTGGGAGGCTGGAGACCAACTTTAAGGAAGTCTAGAAAGGAACAAGTCATTGTATCCCGATTACGCATTTATCATACAAGACTAACGCACTCTTATATACTCAAACAAGAACAACCACAATGTGGAACATTTCAAACACCTTTGACAGTTATCCCCGACAAGTTCAAGATACCATATACTGACTTGAAACCTAAAATTAATAGATTCCTTCATACAAAATGGCAACAACACTGGAATAACAACACCCACAATAAACTCTTCCTAATCAAACCGACTTTGGGAGGCTGGAGACCAACTTTAAGGAAGTCTAGAAAGGAACAAGTCATTGTGTCCCGATTACGCATTGGTCATACAAGACTAACGCACTCTTATATACTCAAACAAGAACAACAACCACAATGTGGAACATGTCAAACACCTTTGACAGTTAAACATTTATTCATGGAATGCAGGTTTTTTGCTCACATCAGAAACTGTTATTTTAAAGCAAATAATATGAAAGATCTGTTTGAAAATGTCAACATGGAGGATATTCTCTCTTTTTTGTGGGAAATAAAATTATACCATAGAATATAGACATGAAACAAATCAATACCATACAACACAATCCCCAATAATGCTAACACATTGTTAAAACCAATTACTAAAAAGTATAAATATAAATACACGATATGTATCACTTCCTAACCGTTAGGCATGACATAACCCTAGACGGGTTGATATACCATAGAATATAGACATGAAACAAATCAATACCATACAACATAATCCCCAATAATGCTAACACATTGTTAAAACCAATTACTAAAAGTATATATATATATAAATACATAATATGTATTACATCATAACCAGTAGGCATGACATAACCCCGGATGGGTTGATATGCCGTTAAAATCAATAAACAAACAAACAAACATATTTTACCACATTATCAGCAGCAGTCAGGACCAGCTGTTGTCAGCACTAGAGATACAAATTTGTGATGCGTTAAACATTACAAGTTTGTTAACCTATATGCTTGCCCCGACCCTATTGCCCTTATGGCAAGCCCCAACCCTTTTTCATCATATGGGTGCTAGAATGCAGTGGCTGAGGGGTTTAATGTCGTGGGAATGACGTTAAACTCTACCTGATGGTGAGGTTTGGGGAATGCGGAGCAACAAATATTAAGGCGAGGCGGGGGGGCTGCAACATCGTGGTAAGCGAGATCGAACTCCAATCGCGCAATTACGTTCACTCCTCCTCCGATCGATCGGCTGGTCATGTCAAGCCCTAGCACCTATATCATTTTCCAAACCCTATTGCCCTTATGGCAAGCCCCAACCCTTTTTATCATATGGGTGCTAGAATGCAGTGGCTGAGGGTTTAATGTCGTGGGAATGACGTTAAACTGATGGTGAGGTTTGGGGAATGCGGAGCAACAAATATTAAGGCGGGGGCGGGGGGGGGCTGCAACATCGTGGTAAGCGAGATCGAACTCCAATCGCGCAATTACGTTCACTCCTCCTCCGATCGATCGGCTGGTCAAGTCAAGCCCTAGCACCTATATCATTTTCCTAACCCTATTGCCCTTATGGCAAGCCCCAACCCCTTTTTTATCATATGGGTGCTAGAAGGCGGTGACTGAGGGTCTTCGTGTCCTGGGAATGACGTTAAACTCTATCTGATGGTGACGTTCCAGTTCTAGGGAATGTGGAGCACCCCTTTATCACTATTGTTCCTTGGTCCACTCTGATCCAGAGTGGTAGTACCTGTTAGGGTCCCATCTATGGGTTAAATAGAAAAACATGAGTTTATAAACAAAATTGATTATCCATTAAGAATCAATTTATTTCAAAACTTTGTTGGCATTAAATGACCCACTGAGGTTGATATGCCGTAAAACAAACCGAACCAAACCAAACAAAATACATCCCTACCACCAGAGAATGTGTTTAAAGCTTTCGTTGTGGCTTTTTTTTTCAATTCGTCTAATTTAGATCGAGGCAAATATATTTGACACACCGCAAAATAAAATAAATTGTTCGTTTAATTTATGGTTTTTGATAATTTGTTAACAACATATCTCCGAGGAATTATTTTTTATGTTGTGGGTTGGATCGTGTTTGCAAAAAAATTGGGAGTTCGTTTATTGAGAAAAAATATGAAAGACTCCATTTAACTTAATTAATATCAAATATCGGTGCCGTTATGGTATGTGGTCTTTTTGATTCTGTTATAGTATGTGGCCTACTCAGTTTTAATGTGTCCTACCTCAGTAAGAGTATATTTATAGATATAAGTAGTAGTATTGAGAATTATGGGGTATGGGGGTTATCGTCCTTTGTCTGCGAGCCTCTGTTTCGAACCAACCAATCACGAGCCAGCATACTTTGGCGGCAAAGCCGAATAAGCAAACTCATGCCTCTTCTGATCCAGCTTGCACTGGGAACAGACCTAAAACAGGGTCGCTCCTCTTCCTCAACAACCAGAATTAGAGTCGGACATCAAGCAGAAAGTCTATCATATCCTAACTATCAGAAGGCCGTAGCAAGGGCTCTGATAATACCCTATCTCAGGACTCAGATAAGTTTATTACAAATTATATTTGTGCAGACGAACTAAAGTTTGCAACCTTATTGTTACATGTAATACACGTCTTTTATTCCTATTTCTAGTTGTTTGGTTATTTCTTTAACTCTCAACCTGTCTGCCACACTCGTGGTTAACTCCATACTTCAAACCTTGGAGTACTGTCGTTCGTGACTAGTTTCTTTATAGTAGGCAATTTATTGAAACTAATTATTTTTTTTTACATAAATTCAATTTCAAGAAATGCAATTCAGTCATAAGCTGTATATAGTTATTAAGAATAATTAAAAAAAAGAATTTATCCATAATTTACACTACACTGCGTTTCAAATTATTAAAGAAATGACACTTTTCCCTCCTATCTACAAACTACTAATTGGAATTTAACGAAATTATCATAGAATAAAGACAACCTATATATACACCTACTCCGTAAAAATTGTAAGGGTCTACAAAAAGGAACAGAAGTTACGGTCATTTACCTAATTTACTTAAATTATTCATGTGTCAAATTATTAGCGAGGTGTAATAAAAACCCCGGTAAAAAAGAAAATAATACTTTTATTGTTTCATTTATAGATTTTATGGATACATACAGTAACAAAGATAAAATTAAATTGAAATAAAAAAAAAGGAAAAAGAATTAAAAAATGATAGTGAAGTTAGTTAATATGAGATACGTAATCCTTTTTTAAAAATGACTTGGAAAAGGTGTTGGTCCATTGAACATGTCAATTTCTGGATCTTCTCTGATGTAATTTCACGTGATACGTTGACTATTTCCTGCCACAAGTCATCTTTGCTTCTAAATTGGCGTCCATTCTCATAAACACGTCGCTTCAGAATGCTCCACAAGTTTTCAATTGGGTTTAAATCTGGAGAATTAGCCGGCCAGTTCATCTTCCGAGGTCCACAGAAGCCTACTTTTTGCAGGTACTCCGTAGTTTTATGCGCTGAATGCGAAGGAGCTTTATCTTGCATAAATATGATGGTTCTCCTGAAGGTGATTCTCTGCCTTTTTAACCAAGATTCCAGGTGCTCTTTGAGGAAGGCTATATAAGTATCTGCGCGTGGTGTAATGATTAAAGTCATGGGAAATGGATTCGTCGCCCCGAGTTCAATTCCTGGATGTGGTAATTGCATTTTCACTTAGCGCTAATACCCTTGGGAAAGGTATGAATCCTACTCTCCCTCTAGCTATGGATAAATAGTAGGGCAGACTGGGCTATTTAACCTTGGTTAGGCAACCGGTCTAGGAGAAGGAAAACTCTGAATTCAAACCTGTTGAACTCCGCTTAAGAAATTGACCTTGTGTCACATCCTGCTTGTGCGGAGGGGTTGGTAAATATATATATATAATTATCTGCGGTTATTTTCGTACCGTCAGGCATTCTCCACGGACCAACCATGATACCGCTAATAATACCAGCCCGAATCATAATACCTCCTCCTCCTTGTTGGCGTCTAAAGTGGTGATGAGAATCTCGTCCATTTACGACCCAACCTTTGCTCCAGCCATCAGGCCCATCAAGTGTGGCACGAGTTTCATCTGTGAACAGTACTTTTGAGAAATCGAACTTCATGTTCTTCTTTGCCCATTTCAAACGTATTTGTATGTGTATTTTTGTCAATCGAGGCTATGTCACGGGTCTCACTGATGCCCCGACCTTTTTCAGAAGACAACAGCGAATCCTTCTGGGCACTGTTGCTTCTCCAGTCTTCTGAAAAGTGCTCCACTCGTCAGGCCTGGGTTATTTACAGCTTCACGTTTCATTCGTGACAAAGAACGTCGGGAAACAACCTTCGAGTGACCCTTATCGGCCCTCTTACCTACCTTCGTAGGAGCTGCAACAAATCCTTTCACTGTTTGGTGATATATTCCAATTATTTTGGATATTTCTAATGTAGACTTGCCTTTGGAAAGTTCAGATGTTATATCTTTCTCAGAAGGGGTCAAGTCCCATTTGCGACCCATAATGACTTGTTTAATGTCTGGGACACTTCTATACCATATTGATATTGCAAATGGCCACTGTTTGTTTCGTATTGCGCAGAACAATACTGTCTTTTTACAGCCTGCGCATACACCTATTTCCATTATACTGTGAAGATTTCGTTAAATTCCAATCGGCATTTTTTGAACAAATTGAAAAAATGTCACCTCGTTAATAATTTGAAACGCAGTGTAGATCTATTTAATTCTAAAATATTCTAAAATTCTGAAATAGGGTTAGGGTTAGGGTTAGGGTTAGTAATTATTATGATCTTATAATATGCTTTTTTATGGTAGGCCACATACTTGACATGATTTCGTAGGACACATTCAAAAGGTAGGCCACATAATATAATGGTACCCAAATATATTCTGACGCTTCTACTACCGAACAAGTCACAATTTTGAGTGTTGAAAACAACAAAAATAAATAAATAAATAGATAAAAACAAACAAAAAAACAAAAGAAAACAAATATTGGTTTGTTGGTTGATTGGTTGGATTTTACGGCATGTCAACCATTATTGGGTTATTTTATGCCAAAGACGTTTTAGAGTTGGTTGGTTGGTTGGTTGGTTGAATTTTATGGGTGTCAAACCTTGTTGGGTTATTTTATGCCAAAGACGTTTTAGAGTTGGTTGGTTGGTTGGTTGAATTTTATGGGTGTCAAAACTTGTGGGGTTATTTTATGCCAAAGACGTTTTAGAGTTGGTTGGTTGAATTTTATGGGTGTCAAAGCTTGTTGGGTTATTTTATGCCAAAGACGTTTTAGAGTTGGTTGGTTGGTTGGTTGGTTGGATTTATGGCATGTCAACCCTTGTTGGGTTATTTCATGCCGAAGACGTTTTAGAGTTGGTTGGTTGGATTTTACGGCATGTCAACCCTTGTTGGGTTATTTTATGCCAAAGACGTTTTAGAGTTGGTTGGTTGGTTGGTTGGTTGGATTTTATGGCATGTCAACCCTTGTTGGGTTATTTTATGCCAAAGACGTTTTAGAGTTGGTTGGTAGGTTGGTACGGCATGTCAATCTTTGTGGGTTATTTTACGCCGAAAACGTTTTGTTTTTAGTTATACTTTATGGGTATTCCAAAAAAATTTAATTTAAAATCAATCTTTTTGGGGGTTCGTTTGTTGAGAAAGAATATGAAAGGCTACATTTAATGAAATATATATACAAGGTCTGTCATAAAAGTATCGAGATTAAAGCTGTATTTACCAAGATAGAAATGAACAATGAATGGAACTTTAATTTTTTCAGAATACAAGGTGTGTCAAAAAGTTTTTAAAATCTCGATACTTTGTTGACACACCTTGTATATATATGTGTGTGTGTGTGGGAGTTGTATGTCGGTTTGTGTGTGTGTGTCTGTGTGTGTCTGTGTGCATGTTGTGTGTATGTGTGCGTCCACCTCTAATTAATTATAAGTATTAGGATATGTTTACACATATATAAACGTTGTGTGTAATTGTGTGTTCAGGTTTTGTCTATATATATATATATATATATATATATATATATATATATATATATATATATGTATGTATGTATGTATCTTGTACATATGGTATTGCAAGAAAAACAACAGCTGCACACCCAACAAAGTAGTGTGCACCTATCTATATATCCTGCAAAAATGCATACGCCTTGTACAGGTATATATATATATATATATATATATATATATATATATATATATATATATATATATATAACAGAAAAATTGCAGAAACACGCACAACCTATGTATATATATATATGTATATGTATATACATATATGTATATCAATATATGTATTGATCATAGCCCGAAGAAGATACCAAAATATCTGAAACACGTGTTGCGTATGTAAAATAAAAAGAATAAAACATTTTTTCTGAGAACAATACATTTTGCGGACCTTCTTCTTTTGTTTTATAAAATATTAAATTTTCTCCCGTTGGAACCAGAACAAAATTTATA
>CM042175.1:11245966-11250966 GCA_023376005.1 Doryteuthis pealeii
AGGTTAGGCATTCTAATAGCAGACGGAATTTTTATTAGTAAAGTGGCTTCGGTGTTTTTCGAAGACGAAGACTAAACGCGCCCTTCACCCCCTTCCCTCTGACCCTCCAAGACTTCCTTCCTTCCTTCCAGGAGCGAGGGGTGGGGGAGGAAGAACTTCTCATGTGTTTCTTAGTAACTTGTCGATTGGTGCCAGTCGTGGATTTCACATCGCTGGAGTCGCACACAACAAAGTTTTTTTTTCTTCTTCTCCCCTTCGGACTTAGTCCCCAAATCCATCGGATTTTACCCAGAAAGAGTCGGACAAGACACTGACCGCACAGCTGAAGGAGGTGGTGGAAACTACTGTTATTTTTTTTGTTTTTTTTTTCAAATTCTTCTTCTAAAAAAAAAAAAGATCTGACCGTTGAGGGCTTTTTCTTACTGTTTGTTTACTAAGATCCTTATTTATATTCGTTACCTTTAGTGAAATCACATGAGTTTCTTTCTTATGATCGAATGACTTAGTTTACGTCAGCACACACACAGACAGACACGCACGCACTTATTGATAAAGAACAAACAAAAAAGGTGAAAAAAAATTTAGGTGTTGCTTGAATATACTGATAAAAATATAATCTATTATAATACCCTGATATACTTTCTTTTTATTCCTTTAAACACCACACCTAGCTGTTTATATTTATACAAATTCAATAATCCAATACTTATCGAGATCTTTGAACAAATACACACAAAGGAACGTGCCAGTTCGAATATATAAAACACAAACCTCTTCTTTTTTTTACAGAGAGAATTTACTATTCATTCATTTAACAAAGCGTCAATTTATTTTAAGATTAATATATTATAATACTATAATAAATAAACCATAACATTTTATTTTAAAGAGAAAGTGAAATAACTTTTCTTAAGATTTTTGTTTATTATTTAAATTAAGCTTTTTATATTAGTTTTTCTTTTTTTATTATAAGTGTTTGGGTCAAATTTCAAGTTCTTTTGTGTTAAATTACATTTTTAGATTTATTTTTTGACACAGCGAAAAAATAGAAGAATAAGTATTTTTTTTTCTTCTATGAATAATTATCCGTCAAAAACTTGAAATATATTAAATTAAGGGATTTAATTATTTTTTTATAGCTTTTTAGATTTAACTTTTATTATTAATTCTAATTTTTTTCATTACACATTTTTGATGCAATATAAACTTGAATATTAGATTAATTGAATTATTCTTAAATCATTTTTCCAAGTTTTTAAAATAATTCTTTAATATTTAATTATTTTTTATAGTTGTTTTTGAATAATACTTTTATATCAGTTTTTTTTTTAAATATACCTTTTTAATGAAATATAAACGTTAAATATTACTGTAATCAAAGTATTGTTTAGATATTTTTATAGTGAATTTTTAATCATACTTTTTATATTATATTTTGGAATATACATTTTTCAAGCATTTTTCTGAAGAAAAAAATTATAAAACTTTTTTTTTTTTTGAGTTATACAAAACAATGTGTTTTTAAAAACGAAAGTTTGAGTCAATGAATAGTTTCCATTAATTAGAATATTTCATTCTAAAAAAATAATTAATCAAATTTACATATTTTAAAATAAACCCTTTGTCAAATTTATAGATAAATTTTAAAATTTAGAGGAAGCAAGTTATTTTTCATTATATTTTAAAAATTAGAATTATACATTTTATATCAGTTTTTTAAAGGTTTTCCTGTAAAAAAAATGAATTTTGAAAATTAAAAATTGATTATTTACGTATACTAATTTAGTAGCTAAAAAAGAAAACAATATATATGCAAATTCTTATATCAATTTTTACTTATGGGCTTTTTTAAAAATAGTATTTTATAGTAAAGAAGTTATTTTCTAATTATTTTTTAGAATAAAATATAATAAAAATTATATATATTTTTTATTTTTCTGGTAAAAATTTCTTCGATTTTTTAGTCTTTAAAATTTGATTATATTCTTTTATTAATTTTGCATCTAAAAAAGAGAAAAAAAGCTATAAGTATTAATCGTTTACCAATTAATAATTACTTGTCAATAATATTTTTATAGTTTTAAAAATATCATTTTTAACCCAATTTTTACTCATAATTTAAAAAAAAATTTTTTTAATATTTTTTTTTATTATACATTTCTATATGATGTTTTTTTAATCATAAGTTTTTGGGTCAACTTTCTTTAAATTTTAATTATTAAAACTAGATCGATTACATTTATCGATTTCACAGCTAAAACATAAGCTATAGTTTACTAATTAATACTTATCTATCAATGACATTTTTTATAGTTAAAAAGAATTATATTAGTTTTTAATTGTAAATTTTCACGTAAATTACTGAAAAGTATTTATTTGTTTATATGTACAAATTCAATTATTATGAATATATATGCAAATGATCATTTTATGAATTATAAATTTATTATTTATTTAGAATTATAAAACGTTAGTTTAAATCCTCTATCTGTCCTTTTAGATATTAAAAAAAAACTTGGAATACATATGCAAATTTTTTTTTGACGAATATATGTGTAAATATTGATTTTAGATTAACAATCAGTTATTTAGAATTATAAAAGGTTATTTTAAATCCTCAATCAATAATTCTAGATTAAAGAAGTGTATTTTGAATTATCAAACAATTATTTAAATTATCAAATTATAAAAGGTTAATTTCGATTATCACTCATTCTAAATTATTTTAATTTATCATTTATATTAAATTATAATTAGTTATCTTTAAATGATCCTACAATAATTCTAAATTATCAACGTTTTTTTTTTTCAAATATTTAAAATTATAAATGGTCATTTTAAATTGATTAATTATTCTAATCAAATACATTAATCATCAATAATTATAAATCGTTTTAAATTATAATTTTATCAATCAATCATTTTAGATTTTAAAAGGCTATTTTTAATTATCGATCAATCATTTTAGATTATAAAAGGTTATTTTTAATTATCGATCAATCATTTTAGATTATAATTTTTTTAAATTATCAATCAACTATTTTACATTATAATAGGTTATTTTAAATTATTAATAAATTATTTTGAATTATAAAAGTTTATTTTAAGTTCTCGCTGTAATTTGCTTTAGATCAGTCAATAAATTCAAATTATAAAAGGTTATCTTACATTGTCAATCATTTTTGTTTTAATCATAAAATGTTATTTCAATTTATCAATCATTTTAAATTATAAAAAAATTATCAATAAATTATCAATAAATTATTTTAAATTATAAAAGGTTATTTTATATCATAAATCAATCATTCTAGATTATAAAAGTTTTTTTTAGATTATCAATCATTTATTTTGAATTATCAACCAATTATATTAAAATTATCAATCGTTTTTTTTAACCTAATCGATAATTAATCATTGCATACGGCGTTCATTGTTTTCTTTTTTTCGTTACCGCCTTTTATACATATATATATCGGTGGTATTAATATCTAAGAGAAAAACAAACAGTAGTGACCTAAAATACCCTTGAAAAAAAAAAGAAAGAAAGAAAGAAAGAAGGAAAGAAAAAAGAAAAAAAAAGAAAGGAAAAAGAAAAAAAGAAAAAAGAAAAAAAAAGAAGGAAATTAAAGCTGAAAAAATTGCTCTTCTCTACCATTGGATAATTAAGAGAATAAGTATCATTATTGTTTTTTTTTCTATTAATAATTAACAAAACGTCAATTCATTTTAAGGTTAATATATTATAATACCATAACAAATAAACCTTAACATTTTATTTTAAAGAGAAAGTGAAATAACTTTACTTAAGCTTTTTGTTTTCTTTAAAAGTTTTTTTTTTAAATTAAACTTTTTATATTAGTTTTTAATTAAATTGATTATTTATATTTATTAATGTAAGATTTTAAAGAAATTTTTAATATTTTGATTATTCATAATTATTAATTTAATTTAAAAAAAAAAGTTTTTAGATTTAAGTTTTGAAAAAAGCTTAAGATTTCTTGATTATTTATAATTATTGATTTAAGTTTTTTTTTAAGTTTGAGATTTTTTATTATTTATAATTGTTAATTTAATTTTTCTAAAATTTCTAAAACTTTTAGAAAAATTAATTTTTTTATTATTTATAATTATTAATTTAATTTTTTTTTAAATTTTAGATTTTTTGATTATTTATACTTATTAATCTAAGTTTTTTTTTAAGTTTGAGATTTTTTATTATTTATTATTATCAATTCAGTTTTTTTCTAGGTTTAAAATTTTTTGATTACTTATTAGATTAATTAATTCAATTTCTTTTTTAAGTCTTAGATTTTTTTATTATTTATAACTATTAATTTAATTTTTATAATCATTAATTTAATTTTTTTTTTTAAGTTTGAAATTTTTTTTATTATTTATAATACAAATTAATTCAAGTTTATTTTTTTAAAATTTTAGATTTTTTAATTATTCATAATTAAAATAATTTTTTTTAAAGAAAATTTTTAGATCATTTTTTGATCATACAAAAGAATGTATTTTTAAAAAAAACGAAAGTCTGTTACAATAAATAGTAGTAAAAAGAAAAAGAAAAAAAAGAAAGAAAAAAAAAGAAAAAGAAAGAAAGAAAAACACCCAAGGGTGAAAAAAAAAGTCGCCCCTTTCTCTCTACCACTGGATCTCCTACCCTCAGTCACAACGTGGTTTATACCACGCCGTTGGTCGTCGGCTGGTCAACGCCGAAGATACAACCGAATTTACTCGAACACCGGCGCCCCCGTCGTCGGCAATTTCCGCATCAAGTATGGAGTTATGGGCAAACGGATGAAGATGCCTATGCCAAGACTCTTACTAGGACTAATGGTGTGCGGCACCCTGATGCCGCTAATCTATTTCATCCTTTTATCTTACCCCAACAGTACGCCGACCATGGCTGAAACTCTTATCAAAGGTGAGTGACTTTCCTGGAAAAAAAACCCAAACCTTTTTCTCTTGTGTTGTTGTTCTCGTTTTTAGCGAAA
>CM042175.1:11253466-11320966 GCA_023376005.1 Doryteuthis pealeii
AAAAAAAACCCCAACAAAACACTAAGCAAAACAAAACACAATAAATAAATAAATAGGCGGTGTATTTTTCTCTCACGAAGAAAAATGGTTTTCAGTTAAAAATTTTCTGTTGACAACAGCAAAATTTCTCCCATTTAGGACAACGAGTACAAAATATGGTGATATGGTTGTTTTGAAATTTTAGGCTTGTCTTGAGATTCAGAAATTATTTATTTTATTAATTTATTCATTGTTCTTAAGTGAGGTATTATCAATTATACTAACAATGAGGTTAGTGAAAATTAATAATAATAGTTAAGTATTATTTTACATATTACTTCAAAATCTCACAAAAAACAATAACAAAAAAAGAAGAAAAAACGAAATATTAAAATATAGTTAGACGTCTCATGGTTCTATCTATCTATCTATCTATCTATCTATCTATCTATCTATATTCTATCTATTTATCTATCTATCGTTTTATATCCATCGGTATATTTCAATATGTTCCTATAAATGTATCTCAGACTGATATATGTATCTATCTATGTATATGTCTGGTTCTCTCTCACCCCCTCTCTCTCTCTATATATAATATATATAAATTATTAAAGAAACGGATACAATAGAAACCTACTCGAGTTTCATCGTTAGGCTCATCAGGGTTAAATCCACTGAATTGATCGAGTTACCTATTAATTGCAGCTGATCACACGTGTGTTCATTGAATAAGATGTTACGTTACAGTGGGACGCTTGTTTACGTTTTTTTTTTAAATCTCACCGGAAATTGTTTTTTCGTGGATATTAAAATAAAGATGTGAATCAATTTGTGGGTATTTATTTTACTATGGTTGTTTAATAAAGTATGGGTTATGAGACGTAAGAGTGGTTTAATAAGTAAAATCGATTAAAATTATTTATTGATTTAGCACAGAGTATTTTATTAGTCTATCCCGCTAGTGCACAGATGTGTGACTGATCAGGCCAGCCTTGTTCATACGTAGCCTTCCACACTGGTCACATAGTAGACCGATTTGAAGCCCTTGGTTGTCTACTTTTTTTTATTCTTGCGAATATCTCGTTTCAACTGCCCATGCTGTATACGGTTGGTCTCAAACTTTTTTGAGCCCTCTTGTAAAGCCCTTCTCCACTGCCCACGGTCCAAAGCCTTACTCTCCCAGGTCTTCTCATCGATGTTACATTTTTTCAAGGTCGACCTCAGACAATCCTTGTGTCTCATCTTGGGCCCTTGAGCCAAACGCTTTCCGTTTACAAGTTCCACATAGAACAGTTGTTTAGGAAGTCGCCCATCGTTCATCCTTACCAAATGCCCACTCCAGCTCAATCTATGTTTGATTATGAGAGATTTTATACTTTGTCATTTGGCTCGCACCAGAACCTTAATGTCACTGACGTACCCCTAATATTTGTAGACATTGCTGGTGAAAGCGCTCGAGACGTTTAAGATGTTTCTTGTACGTGGTCCAGGTTTCGCAAGCATAAAGGAGAGCAGATAAAATACATGCAACATATACATTGACTTTTGTTGCAACTGAAATTCCACGGCAAATCCACAACCTTCTGTTTAATTTTCCAAAGGCATCACTTGCCTTGCTGATCCGAAAGCAGATCTCATCGTCAAGAGTACCATTCATGTTTAGCGTGCTACCCAGGTACACAAACTTATTTACAACCACTAACTTCTGCCCATAGACATAGATAGCCGGTTCATAGTATGATTCACATGGTGCCGGTTGATACATAAGAACAGTCTTTTTCAAACTAATTGTAAGTCCCAATGAACTGCAAGCAGCTTCAAAGGCGTCCATGAGGCGTTGCATATCAGTCCGTGTATGAGCAACAAAATCACAATCATCTGCATAGAGCAAGTGCACTAAGACGTCTGATGTTAAAAAGCTTCCCAGTAGTTCTATATCGAATATACACACAATCAGAACAATCGTTGAATGCCATTCTAAACACCATGGCAAAATACAAAGCAAAGAGTATGGGTGCTGTAATATCCCCTTGTTTAACACCGTTTTCCACTGAAATAGGATCAGCCAGTTTCCCTCCAATGTTGACCACAGCTTTCATATCATCATTGAAGAGCTTTAGAATAGATATAAACTTGTCAGGACAACCAAGCTTTTTAAGAATTTCCTAAAGAGCTTTCCTATTTACGGTATCAAATGCCTTTGTTAAATCAATGAACACTTGATACAATCCCATGCGTTGTTCTACACATTTCTCTTGTAATTGCCTGGCTGTAAAGATCATATCTACCGTCCCACGACCACTTCTAATGCCACACTGTGACTCAGGTAAAACATCATTAACAATGTGTTCCAGCATTCTATCAAGCATGATTCGGCATAGCACCTTGCTAACAACTGAAAGCAGTGAGATGCCCCGATAATTTCCACAATCATCTTTTGCACCTTTTCCCTTGTATAGAACCACCATTAATGCATTCCGTCAATCCTGTAGAACATATTCATCATACCAGGCAGTCTGCAATAAGTTCGTCAAGCGCTACATCATATTACAGCCTGCAAACTTGATGATCTCTGCATATAGCTGATCCGTACCAGGTGACTCTCCAGAGTTCAGCTTATAGACAGCTGCTTTAACCTCCAAGAGGGAGGGGACATCTGCCAAGATCTCCTTGACCGGGTTGCAGGGGATAGACTGAATGAACTCCTGTTCAACCTCAGAAGGCCTATTGCGAAGCTCAAAATGCTCTCTCCATCTATGAAGAATATTGGAAGGATCTCGAAAAAGTTCCTGACCATCCTTTGAGCGCAGTAGGGTGATAGGTGAGCTTGATGGTCCATACACCGCGCGCAGTAAGGTGTACAAAACCTTGGTGTTGTTGGTGTTGTAGGCAAATTGTATTTCGTCGGCCTTCTTACTCCACCATGCAGCCTGCATGTTTCGAAGCTTCCTCTGCACCTCCCTTTTGATTGCCTTAAAATCTGTCATCAATCGATCTTGCTCATCTTTTGTTCGACCACCCTTGAGATAAGCATGTAGGGACTTAGCCTTTGAATCCAGTAGTGCTTGAATTTCAGTGTCATTCTCATCAAACCAATCCTGGTGTTTACGTTTGCAATGCCCCAATACTTTCTTACACACCCCATAAACAGACGACTTAAAATCATCCCATGTGTTTTCACACCCCAACTCTTCCATCTCCTTGACCAGTTCTTGTTTCACAACATCATTTTTTAGACGACCAATGTTAAGTCGCTTAGGGACAGTCACACCTGGTCCTCTTATCTTCGGTTTTACAACAAACCTAAACTTAGCACGAACCAACCGTTGGTCAGTCCAGCATTCTGCGCCACGCATAACACGAACACTGGAGATGTCGAACTCACTAACAATAATCTTGTTTTCTGACCAACACATAGTCAATCATGTGCCATTGTTTGGAACCAGGATGCATCCAAGTTGTTTTATATTTGTTTTTCTGTTGAAACATGGTGTTACCAACATAAAAACCCATCTCCGAGCAGAACTGCAATAACATTAGATCATTGCTGTTACATTGCTGTTACTTTGATTTTAATACGTTGGGGAATAAAAACAATAACATTAGAGATTAATAAGACCAAGTAATTATTTATTAAACCCGGTTTTGTTAAAACCAGTATGCACGTTAACCACACCAGATATTATGTAAACCTTTATTTCTTAGTTATATATAAGACACATTTCTGAACAACTTACATGATACAATGGTTAGCAAGCTAGATTTGCAGCCCATTGTTAGTGAGTTTGATTCTCACTGGGTGCCCCATACTTCTGGAATTATGCGACATCTAATCTAAGCTTAGTAAATAACTATATACATAAAACCGGGGCACCTTATGTGGTGTAATGGTTAGCAAGCTAGATTTGCAGATTATTGTTAGTGAGTTCGATTCTCACTGGGTGCCCCATACTTCTGGAATTGTGCGACATCTAATATAAGCTTAGTAAATAACTATATACAGAAAACCGGGGCACCTCACGTGGTGTAATGGTTAGCAAGCTAGATTTGCAGACCATTGTTAGTGAGTTCGATTCTCACTGGGTGACCCATACTTCTGGAATTATGCGACATCTAATCTAAGCTTAGTAAATAACTATATACAGAAAACCGGGGCACCTTATGTGGTGTAATGGTTAGCAAGCTAGATTTGTAGATTATTGTTAGTGAGTTCGATTCTCACTGGGTGCCCCATACTTCTGGAATTGTGCGACATCTAATATAAGCTTAGTAAATAACTATATACAGAAAACCGGGCACCTTATGTGGTGTAATGGTTAGCAAGCTAGATTTGCAGATTATTGTTAGTGAGTTCGATTCTCACTGGGTGCCCCATACTTCTGGAATTGTGCGACATCTAATATAAGCTTAGTAAATAACTATATACATAAAACCGGGGCACCTTATGTGGTGTAATGGTTAGCAAGCTAGATTTGCAGATTATTGTTAGTGAGTTCGATTCTCACTGGGTGCCCCATACTTCTGGAATTGTGCGACATCTAATATAAGCTTAGTAAATAACTATATACAGAAAACCGGGGCACCTTATGTGGTGTAATGGTTAGCAAGCTAGATTTGCAGATTATTGTTAGTGAGTTCGATTCTCACTGGGTGCCCCATACTTCTGGAATTGTGCGACATCTAATATAAGCTTAGTAAATAACTATATACAGAAAACCGGGGCACCTCACGTGGTGTAATGGTTAGCAAGCTAGATTTGCAGACCATTGTTAGTGAGTTCGATTCTCACTGGGTGACCCATACTTCTGGAATTATGCGACATCTAATCTAAGCTTAGTAAATAACTATATACAGAAAACCGGGGCACCTTATGTGGTGTAATGGTTAGCAAGCTAGATTTGTAGATTATTGTTAGTGAGTTCGATTCTCACTGGGTGCCCCATACTTCTGGAATTGTGCGACATCTAATATAAGCTTAGTAAATAACTATATACAGAAAACCGGGGCACCTTATGTGGTGTAATGGTTAGCAAGCTAGATTTGCAGATTATTGTTAGTGAGTTCGATTCTCACTGGGTGCCCCATACTTCTGGAATTGTGCGACATCTAATATAAGCTTAGTAAATAACTATATACAGAAAACCGGGGCACCTTATGTGGTGTAATGGTTAGCAAGCTAGATTTGCAGATTATTGTTAGTGAGTTCGATTCTCACTGGGTGCCCCATACTTCTGGAATTGTGCGACATCTAATATAAGCTTAGTAAATAACTATATACAGAAAACAGGGGCACCTTATGTGGTGCAATGGTTAGCAAGCTAGATTTGCAGATTATTGTTAGTGAGTTCGATTCTCACTGGGTGCCCCATACTTCTGGAATTATGCGACATCTAATATAAGCTTAGTAAATAACTATATACAGAAAACTGGGGCACCTTATGTGGTGTAATGGTTAGCAAGCTAGATTTGCAGATTATTGTTAGTGAGTTCGATTCTCACTGGGTGCCCCATACTTCTAGAATTGTGCGACATCTAATCTAAGCCTAGTAAATAACTATAAGACATATTGCAGGATTTTAAATGCATTAATAAGATGGGCTGTTTTGAGGCAAATCTAACTTATATTTTCATAGAGAAACGCGTGGTGTAATGGTTAAAATCATGGTAGATGGACTCGTCGCCCCGAGTTCAAATCCTGGACGTGGTAATTGCATTTCACTTAGCGCTAATACCCTTGGGAAAGGTATGAATCCTACTCTCCCTCCAGCTATGGGTAAATAGCAGGGCAGACTGGGTTCTTTAACCATGGCTAGGTAACCAGTCTAGGAGAAGGAAAACTCTGAATTCAAACCTGTTGAACTCCGCTTAAGAAATTGACCTTGTGTCGCATCCTGCTCGTGCGGAGGAGTTGGTAAATATATATTTTTTTCATAGAGACATCGATAATAAATAAGATTTATTCATTGTATTAATAACACTGGGGGACACAAATTTCGTTGAGTTGGATCTGACACTTGTTTTTGACTATTTTTCTTTTTTTTTTTTTACCTCTGAATCCAAAAATGACCCCAGTTTTTCTATATCACATCTTAAATTGACTATTTAGGTCCTCAGCCTTCTGATAAGTATGCTGTCAAAACGGCCTTCAGTAGTATGCTATGAGACAGCCTTCAGAAAGTATGCTGTTAACAAACGCCTCCGTCCAGATCGACGGCCTACAGACAAGTTCCGGGGTTTAATTCTGGCGCCAACATCGTATTGGCGATTCGCCCTCTAGCGGCAGGGGAAGATAATTCTCTATCAAATTTCCGATAAACGATACAATTTGAGCTACAGAATACCTCCGATTTTTCTCAAAAAACACAAAAATACAAATCTAACAAATTTCTGTTTATTTTATGGAATGTTTTTTAAAAATTTACATATGTCGGAAAATAATAAAACATTTACATTAGGCAAGAGAATTTTTGTTGAATTTTATCTGGCACCTGTTTTTGACAAACTTTTGGACTCTAAATCGTTACCCCCATTTTCTACTCTATTACATCAACTTTTTTGAGTAACATTATACCCTTGCTTGGTCTCAAAAAACTATTAAAATACTGCATGTAACACATTTGTGCTTATTTAATAGAATGTTTTAATAATTTATCATGAAAATAATTTAAAACATTGCTTGTCTGTAATGTTTGTACAAATTCATCTTGTACATACAAAGGATATTGTTACTCTAAGTCAAATTGTGTGCAAGTAGTTAAGGTAAAAATTTACACGTAAAAATTTACACGTATAGTTTTTTTTTAGACCATATTACCTTTAGGCACCCCTTTTTGATCTCGATTAAGAAAGGACATGTTTTTAATTTACACCGTTAATATCCGGTTGTTTGTTAGGGGTTAGGTTAGGGGTTAGTTTTATAATTTAAAAAAAAAACTATATTAAAAAAAAACTGAGAGGTATTCATCATGAACACCTATCAAGAATGAATAAAACAAAACGTCTTCGGCATAAAATAACCCAGCGAGGATTGACATGTCGTAAAATGAAAGAAATCAACCAACCAACTAAAAGATGGACAATTTGATATTTTAAAAAAAGTGAAATATCGACCTACCCTATTGTCCCAACCCTATTACCCTTATCGCAAGCCCCAAACCTTTTTTTTAAAATCATATATGTGCTTAAATGCAGCGGGTGATGGTCTTCTCGTCCTTGGTATGACATTAAACTCTATCTGATGGTGAAGTTCCAATTCTGGAACTCTAGGGAATGTGGAGCACCTCATCATCACCATTACTCCCAGGTTCACTCTGACCCGGAGTGGTAGCATCTGTTAGGGCTTCGTCTATTCGTTAAATAGAAAAAATGTGTTTAAAACAAATTGAATAGCCATCAAGAATGAATAAAACAAAATGTCTTCGGCATAAAATAACCCAACAAGAGTTGACATGCCGTAAAATCCAACCAATCAACAAAAAGAATTGAATACCCCCACAAGAATGAATAAAACAAAACGTCTCTGGCATAAAATAACCCAACAAGAGTTGACATGCCGTAAAATCCAACCAATCAACAAAAAGAATTGAATATCCTACAAGAATGAATAAAACAAAATGTCTTTGGCATAAAATAACCCAACAAGAGTTGACATGCCGTAAAATCCAACCAATCAACAAAAAAAATTGAATACCCATCAAGAATGAATAAAACAAAACATCTTCAGCATAAAATAACCCAACAAGGGTTGACATGCCGTAAAATCCAACCAATCAACAAAAAGAATTGAATACCCCACAAAAATGAATAAAACAAAACGTCTCTGGCATAAAATAACCCAACAGTGGTTGACATGCCGTAAAATCCAACAAATCAAACCAAACTAAACTAATTTATGTAGGTTCCGCTTGACCGGGTTTCACTGTAACCTTCATGCTTCGCAAATTTTTCTGTTCTGTTCTCTGGCAAGGTCCAGTTATTTGTCCTGTTTTTCGGCTTCTTTCACTTTCACTTTCTGGTCTGCTGACACAGCAAAATCCACGATATGAAAGGTTCTTTTTTGTTTTTTGTTAATTATAACAAGGGATCTTGTCTTCTGGTTCGTTGATACTTTTGTATCTCAAAGTCCAAGAGAATTTTATGCGTCTCATATTTAAGGATAGCTTCTGGTTTCATGCATGATCAGATTTCAATCTCTTGGATAATTCGGATCAAGTCACCAATAGGCACCCCAGCCGAGACCAGTTTTTCACCAGTTGTTAGTTAACAAAATCAATAGACATTAGAATTTCAAACAAACCAAAGACACGTTTTTATACTAAAATAGTTTTTGATTTTAATTTTTTTTAAATTAGTTATTTCATGTTGTTGTTGCTAGCATACGTGAAAAAATTAATTTTATTGTTTGTTTTTTTTAATTATGAAACTTTAAACAAAAGATATTTTATATTTATATTAAAGTAGTTTTTTATTTAATCAGAAGAGAAATGTAAATATGTTTATCTAAATGAAAATAGTTTTTATTTACAAACTATTTTTTATATTTATTTGAATAAAAAGATGTTGTTCGGAAATGGTATTACACAATTTATAACATTTATTTTCTACAGACAGTTAATTAAAAAAATAATTATTTCATGTTGTTGTTGTTAGCATTTGTTAAAAAATTAATTTTCCACTAACAATAAACTAATATTGTTATTGACATTTTAAGAATATTATTTCAGATAGGAATCCACGTAGAGACACATAGAAAATAAATTTTATACATTGTGTATTACCAATTCTGAACAATGTCTTTCGTTTAAATTTTTTTTTTTTAAAATAATAATAAAAATTTAAAAAATAAAAACAATATTATTTCTCTGAATGTTTGAGATGAGGCTTGATGATTAGTATTATCTGCGTTATTCGGACTATTACCCTCATCTTTATTGTTATTTGTACAACGTTTCGGCCGATATGCCCTCCGGCCTTCTTCAGGTATTTCTTGTCAGACTCGGGAACCTTCTCGGGTTCCCGAATCCTAATCATACCTAATCAGCTGTCTATAACTCTGCTGATGAGGCATAATAGGCCGAAATGTACATACAGAGATTTACTTTTTCTCGATTTGTTTAGCCTTACATTTGAACAGGTATGCCCGTCTAATTCATCAATTATCAATTAGTTAATTTTCAAAATTAGGTATGACTTCAATTAAGCACATATTCTCCCAATATATATATATATATATATATACTTTGTCGTTAATGGTTTTATTTTAGTAGTTTCATCCGGACATTCATACATACATACATACATACATACATAAACACCAGCTGCCTTTTATATATGTATACATAGATAATAAATTGAAACCATGAATTTTTCATAAGCTTTCAGATAAGGATAAACATTGAAAGCACTAACATAATTATTTATACAAAGAATATGCAGCCTCTGGGCGTAAGTATTTAAGTTTTAATGCAATTAAATATATTGAATTAGAAAGACTAATAAAATTAAATAAGAACGCATATAAAAACGATTGCACTTAATTATATCTTAACTGGTTTCTATATAAAATCATTCATAGGATTGATTTTAATACGTTGGAGAATAAAACAATAATATTAGAATGAGATTAAGGCAATTTGAAAAGTTGAAACAGCTGCTGTACGATGTTCTATGTAGGGGGCAATATTTGCCGAGTTCGCTTGTCATGATTATTTTCATTAATTATCGAATTTTATACGATATACGCATTGTAACTGCCTTCAAGCAAAAAATATAAATAATAATAATCAATAAGATTGTAATGATTAATAAAATGGCGGTTGTCGATTGTTTTAAAAAAGGTGGGAGTAAGAATTCCAAAAATGCAATAACGAAACCAACAGACGCTGAATTCAAAAATCGAGCGCCAAAAAGAAGAAGCGGGAATTCAGAAGTTTTTTTTAGGATGACAAGCAAGTAGTCGTCGCGCAACAAGTCAGCTCCATTATCGGAAAATGAAAGAAGATAAAATATTACTGTTAAAACAAGAACATATAAAACAAGGACTTTGCCCAGTATGCTGTTCTACATTTATTTGTAACTTTATTTAATACAAATTGTTTATTTTAAATACGACTTCGTTATTTTTCCATTGTGTTGAATCATGTTTGAAGTTAGTAAGATGTGTACAACATATATATAAAATATATGTTGCATACATCTTACTAAAAAATGCACATGTTTCCTTTCGATACACACACTTACAGCGTCCCATACTCACGCCATAAAATAGAATATTTGATGTCATATTTCAAACCGTCTCCTTTTTCAAACCTCAAATTTTTTTAAACAGACTGAATAACAAGGACTACCACTCGCTTTTCTCGTTATTCTGTGATAAATAATTTCTTATCACTTTCCACATACCAACAAATGCCCTGAAGATGATCTAACTAATAGATCGAAACACTGCAGCGTCGGCCAATAAACTTACCACTTAACCATTTAAACCTGTGTTTTTTCATTTTTATTAATATACTACATACCGTCGGATTCACTTCCTTTCTTCACATAAAATATATATAACACGACTTACTACAAGACCAAGTAATTATTTATTAAATTCGGTTTTGTTAAAACCAGTATGCATTTTAACCATAGCATATAAACCTTTATTTCGGATGTTTTTGTTTTTTTTATAAGCTTTCTGTCGAAATAAAAAAAAAACTCATTCAATTTTTTGTTATTGTTCGTGATGGCTGTACAAACATCACCCGATTTTAATGGCATGATTTTGTAGTTGACAATTTTTTTATTGTTTTGTTTTTGCCTCGATATCATTATATAATGTCGGATGACGTCGGCAAACCTCTCGACAACTCAATTGTATAATTAGCAGGATGTGTAATTGTGCGCATGTGCGAGCGTTTGTACGTGTGTGTGTGTGTGTGTATATGTGTGTATGTGTGTGAGCGTGTGTGTGTGTGTGTGTGTCAAAAGAGCACAGCGTGGCACCCTCAATGTGTTGTTTTTTGACACAAGATGTCTATTCTAAAGAAAATGGTCCCCGTTGCTGCCTCTTCAAGAAACGACAGTAAAGAATTACTTAGGCTACATGACGCTAGCGACCCGTGGTGCTTAAAGACGGAATCCTGATGGATGAGCAGTCCATGACATGCACACTACTTAGGCCCTTATTTAGGCTAGACAAGCGGTCGGAGATGTTCTCTCCGATCAATCGGCTGGTCAAGTCAAACCCCAGCTCCTATATGATTGTCCCATAGGATAGGTTGATTTTTCACTGTATTAAAATATCAAATTGTCCATCTATGCGAAAGTTACTGAATACTGATACTAAAAATTAAATTTTTACTTGCATCATTGTTTGAGGAAATGGCATCAAAGATCGTCTACTAAAATGTACTAAAAATCCTCGTTTTCTAAAGGTTAAATTTTGCGGAAAAAAATGAATGAAATGAATGGAATAAAAGAAGATCTTTTCCAAAAGGACCTCTCTCTCTCTCTCTCTCTCTCTCTCTCTTTATCTCTCTCTCTCTCTCTCGTGCTCTCTCTCGTTCTGTCTGTCTATCTCTCTCTTTCTTTCTTTTTCGTTCCCTTTCTCTGCTGTTCACTCTCTCTCTCTCTCTCTCTCTCTCTCTCTCTCTCTCTCTCTCTCTCTCTCTCGTTCAATCGGTCTGTCGATGTATCTATCTTCCCTTTCTCGTTCTCTTTCTCTTGTTCCCCCTCTCTCTCAGTCTGTCTATCTCTCTCTCTTTCTTTTTCGTTCTCTTTCTCTGTTGTTCTCTCTCTCTTTCTCTCTCTCTCTCCCTTTCTCTCTCTCTCTCCCCCCTTCTCTCCCTCTCTCTCTAAAAAAAAAGAAGAAATATTTAAGAGAAGTCCCAAATGGAAAAACTTGTTAAAATTCTTATTCGACACTTTTTGAAGCATTAGATTAATATAATTAATATATAAGATATTGGAGAAGATAAAATAAAAAAAAACTGAATCATTTCTAAACAGAACTTTACAAAGTTAAAACACCAGTTTATACTTATTACCGGAGGGTGCATATTCTTGCTTGTACAAATAAATTCAGTTTGGAGACTGATTTTGAAAGCTTACTTGTGTCAGATCCCTCAATGTGCTACGGGTACCATGTAACCCAGTACTACCTGTTTAATAATCGAGTCATCGGTGACTAAACGGGTTACCCTACATATTTTGTCTGGTGAGGAGAGTGGCTAGACACCCTAAAGAACAAAAAACAAGACCTGTAAAAGGGCGGAGGAAGCTCTTTGCTCAATGACCATCTAGCACAGTATTTATAAAGCCTAACACCTCCTCATCGTGGTAGGGCCATGTAAACTTGGTAGCGTCAGAGCCATGCCCTCGGGAACTTAAGTTCCTGATTGGGTCAACCAAGGCGGACAGGTCGGACATCCAGTGGTATTATGACCACAGACCGGCCAAAGGGACTCTGGCGAAAATCCAAATGGCGTTTCACTTAAATCTGACCCGTAGTGGTAGTACCTGTTAGGGTCCCATCTATGGGTTAAATAGAAAAACATGAGTTTATAAACAAAATTGATTGTCCATTAAGAACGACTTTATTTCAAAACTTTATCGGCATTAAATGACCTACGGGTGTTGAAGTGCCGTAAAACAAAACAAACCCTGGTCCACTCTGACCCGGAGTTGTAGTACATAGGGTTATTTTATGCCTGGAGGTTAGGGAATCGCGTTCATTGTACGGTCTAATTTACATTTAATTTGTAGTCGTTTTTTAAGATTCATTAGTCGTTTTTAACGGCACGTCAAACTACCTAGGGTTATTTTATGCCTGAAAGTTAGGGAATCGCGTTCATTGTACGGGATATGCATGCGGGGTTTGGGGACCGCTCGTAAATTACTTATTCTCTTCTTACTCGTTCCATGAATTCACGGGAGATGTGTAGTCGTTTTTTTTAGAAAGATTACTGGTCGATTTTAACGGCATGTCAAATTACCCGGGATAATTTTATGCCTAGATGTTAGGGAATCGCGTTCATTGTACGGTCTCATTTACATTTTTTGTGTATTTGTTTTCTTTTAAGATTCGTGGGTCGATTTTAACGGCACGTCAAACTACCTAGGGTCATTTTATACTTAGAGGTTAGGGAATCGCGTTCATTGTACGGTCTCGTTTACATTTTTTGTGTATTTGTTTTCTTTTAAGATTCGTGGGTCGATTTTAAAGGCACGTCAAACTACCTAGGGTCATTTTATACTTAGAGGTTAGGGAATCGCGTTCATTGTACGGTCTCGTTTACATTTTTTGTGTATTTGTTGTTTTTTTTTAAAGATTCGTGGGTCGATTTTAAAGGCACGTCAAACTACCTAGGGTCATTTTTATACTTAGAGGTTAGGGAATCGCGTTCATTGTACGGTCTCATTTACATTTTTTGTGTATTTGTTGTTTTTTTTAAAGATTCGTGGGTCGATTTTAACGGCACGTCAAACTACCTAGGGTTATTTTATACTTAGAGGTTAGGGAATCGCGTTCATTGTACGGTCTCGTTTACATTTTTTGTGTATTTGTTTTCTTTTAAGATTCGTGGGTCGATTTTAAAGGCACGTCAAACTACCTAGGGTTATTTTATACTTAGAGGTTAGGGAATCGCGTTCATTGTACGGTCTCATTTACATTTTTTGTGTATTTGTTGTTTTTTTTTTTAAGATTCGTGGGTCGATTTTAACGGCACGTAAAACTACCTAGGGTTATTTTATACTTAGAGGTTAGGGAATCGCGTTCATTGTACGGTCTCATTTACATTTTTTGTGTATTTGTTGTTTTTTTTAAAGATTCGTGGGTCGATTTTAAAGGCACGTCAAACTACCTAGGGTTATTTTATACTTAGAGGTTAGGGAATCGCGTTCATTGTACGGTCTCGTTTACATTTTTGTGTATTTGTTTTCTTTTAAGATTCGTGGGTCGATTTTAAAGGCACGTCAAACTACCTAGGGTTATTTTATACTTAGAGGTTAGGGAATCGCGTTCATTGTACGGTCTCATTTACATTTTTTGTGTATTTGTTGTTTTTTTTATTAAGATTCGTGGGTCGATTTTAACGGCACGTAAAACTACCTAGGGTTATTTTATACTTAGAGGTTAGGGAATCGCGTTCATTGTACGGTCTCATTTACATTTTTTGTGTATTTGGTTTTTTATTAAAGATTCGTGGGTCGATTTTAAAGGCACGTCAAACTACCTAGGGTCATTTTTATACTTAGAGGTTAGGGAATCGCGTTCATTGTACGGTCTCATTTACATTTTTTGTGTATTTGGTTTTTTATTAAAGATTCGTGGGTCGATTTTAAAGGCACGTCAAACTACCTAGGGTTATTTTTATACTTAGAGGTTAGGGAATCGCGTTCATTGTACATTCATATTTACATTTTATTTGTTGTTGGTTCTTAAGCGATGTTTGCATACAGTTTGCTTCGGTTTGATTTGTTGGATTTTACGGCATGTCAACCCTTGTTGGGTTATTTTATGCCAAAACGTTTTGTTCTATTCATGCTTGATGGGTATTCAATGTTTTAAAAACTCAATTTTTCTATTCAATTCATAGATGGGGCCCTAGCAGGTACTACCATTCCTAGTCAGAGTGGACCTGGGAGTAATGACAATGAAGGGGTACTCCCCACTCCACAGAGCTACAGAATTGGAACTTCATCATTAGAAGCAGTTTAACGTCATATCCAGGACACTAAGACCCTCAGCTACCGCCTTCTAGCACATATATGATAAAAAGGGTTGGGTGTTTGCCATAAGGGCAATAGGGTCGGGACAATCATATAGGTGCTAGGGATTGACGTGACCAGCCGATTAATCGGAGGGCGCCTCTCCAAACTCCTGTCTAGCCTAAGTAAGGACCAAAGTAGAGTGCTGCATGTCGTGGACTGCTCAAGCCACTATGATTCCGTCATTGAGCATCATGGGTTGCCAGCCACGGCCAACAAGTGGCGCCATTGAGGGGGAGTACCTCTCTGCAGAGGTGCAGTCGGTTTATTTTACAGTTCCAGCCGACTGGGCAGGGGATGAAAATCAATGACGTCAAAAAAGAAATGGGACCACAAATGTACCATTGTGCAGAATCAAGTAAAAAAAAAAAAATATTGCGGTTTATTCTAGAAATAAATAATAAAAAAACGTTCAGTTTGACATACATAAACACAGTGCGATGCTGAATTTGATGTAAATTGGATTGTGGCTCAGTTGTCCTATAAAACCTAACCAAAACATAGAGGGAAGTCTGTTCTCTCTCTCTCTCTCTCTCTCTCTCCCCCTTCTCTTCCGTGCTCTCCTCTCTCTCCCGTCTCTCTCTCTCTCTCTCTCTCTCTCCCGTGCTGTCGGTCTGTCTGTCTACCTCTCTCTTTCTTTCTTTTTCGTTCCCTTTCTCTGCTGTTCTCTTTCTCTCTCTCTCTCTCAGTCTCTCTCTCTCTCTCTCTCATGTGCTCTCTCTCTATCTCTTTCTCTCTCTGTCTCTGTCTATCTCGTTCTGTCGGTCTGTCTGTCTATCTCTCTCTTTCTTTCTTTTCCTTTCTCTGTTGTTCTCTCTCTCTCTCTCTCTCTGTGTCTCTCTCTCTCTCTCTCTTTCTCTCTCTCTCTCTCTCTCTCTTTCTCTCTCTTTCGTTCAATCGGTCTGCCGATTTATCTATCTATCTATCTTTTCTTTCTCGTTCTCTTGTTTTTCTCTCCCTCTCTTTCTCTCTCTCTCTCTCTCTCTCTCTCTCTCTCTCTGTCTATCTCTCTCTTTCTTTTTCGTTCTCTTTCTCTGCTCTCGTTCTCTCTGTCTATCTCTCTCTTTACTTTTTCCTCTTCTCTTACTCCCCCCCCTCTCTCTCTCTCTCGTTCTGTCTGTCTATCTCTCTCTCTTTACCTTTTCCTCTTCTCTTACTCCCACCCCCCCTCTCTCTCTCTCTCGTTTTCTCTTGGTCTGTCTGTCTGTCTGTCTTTCTTTCTTTCTTTCTTTCTCTCTCTCTCTCTCTCTCTCGGACTGTCAATCTCGTTTTCTTTCTCTCTTGTTCTCCCCCCTCTCTCTCTCTCTCACACACTCACTCGTAAATACCCTCCCCCTCCCCACTGTGCCTACAATCCAAACCACTCCTCATAAAATAAGGCTACCCTTTGCCAATGTCATCATCAAGTTAGATAGCGCTACTGGCGGGTGGGGGGAGTGGATGAGAGGAGAGGAGGAAAAACATTCTGTACCCCCCCCCCAAACTAGTCGGACATTTTTAGGGAGATGAGGAAGGAAGCCAAGCGTGTAGCCTGGCCTATGGGGTGTTTTTTTGTTGTTGTTTTGGACGGGTCGGGTGGGACCCTTTTCTTTTTTTTTTTATTTTCACTTGCCATTCAAAATGTCACTCTGTAAATTTCCCGTTTGCCATCTTGTTGTACCAAGTCGCCAACTGTTTCGAATTCTTTTATTTAATCCATTTTAATAACAAGCTACAAGCTAATTTAGTTTTATATGTTAAAAGAAAGAATTAAAAAAAAGGCTAAACTTGCAAATTGGTCGGAAAATTAAAACGGAAAGTTTTTTGGTGGTGCCCCATGACAGTTTAACTACAGTCTATGAATTAACATTTTGCGAATTGGGTTACGGTTTTAGGGGTTTGGGGATTAAGGTTGTTTTTAATTACGTATTGCTTTCAAAAAAACAAAAACAAAATTACTATACATTTAATTAACCATTGAAATTAATAATTGAATCCAACGGTAGACACATTAGTCTCAGTTGTTTTGTGTTAGTATTGCAGTGTATAATTTCAATTAAACTTGGTTTAAAAAAAATATTTTTCAACATTAAATGTATAGTAATTTTTTTTTTGAGGGGGGTGCTTTTTTAAGCAATACGTAATAAAAAAATAACCTTAATCCCCAAACCCATAAACCGTAACCCAATTCGCAAAAAGTTCATTCATAGACTGACTTCTGATTTAGGTCGGAAAATTAAAACCCTTTAGACTCTTCTTTCTTTCTTTCTTTCTTTCTTTCTCATAACTCTAATCTTTCTTTCTTTCTTTTCTTCATCTTTATTCTTTCTTTCTTTTTTTCTTTAATGTTTCTCCGCCTTTAGACTCTTCTTTCTTTCTTTCTTTCTTTCTTTCTTTCTTTCTCATAACTCTAATCTTTCTTTCTTTCTTTTCTTCATTCTTTCTTTCTTTTTTCTTTAATGTTTCTCCGCCTTTAGACTCTTCTTTCTTTCTTTCTTTCTTTCTTTCTTTCTTTCTCATAACTCTAATCTTTCTTTCTTTCTTTTCTTCATTCTTTCTTTTTTTTTTCTTTAATGTTTCTCCGCCTTTAGACTCTTCTTTCTTTCTTCTTTCTTTCTTTCTTTTTCTTCTCATAACTCTAATCTTTCTTTCTTTCTTTTCTTCATTCTTTCTTTCTTTTTTCTTTAATGTTTCTCCGCCTTTAGACTCTTCTTTCTTTCTTTCTTTCTTTCTTTCTTCTTTCTTTCTTTTTTTCTTCACCTATATTCTCTCTTTCTTTAATCTTTCTCCACCTTTAGACCCTTTTTCTTTCTTTCTTTCTTTCTTTCTTTCTTTCTTTTTTTCTTCACCTATATTCTCTCTTTCTTTAATCTTTCTCCACCTTAGACCCTTTTTTTCTTTTCTTTCTTTCTTTCTTTCTTTATTTCTTCACCTATATTCTCTCTTTCTTTAATCTTTCTCCACCTTTAGACCCTTTTTTCTTCCTTTTTTTCTTCCTTCCTTTCTTTCTTTCTTTCTTTCTTCATTATAACTCTATTCTTTCTTCCTTTCTTCCTTCCTTTCTGATTTTTTTGTTTTTGTTTTAGTCTCTTTTTTTTTTAATTCATCGTGAGAAATTCGAGTCAAGGGAGTCAACCAAAATTTGTGCCAAGCCTCCGCCATTTAATTCACCCAAATTTTTTAAACAATGTCATGCCTAAACACAACGGATTGACGTTAGTTGGAATTTGAGGGGGGGGTTCAGGGTTAAATGTGATGAGCTTTCATCACCCCCACACCCACCCTGGATAAATACATATCTGTAACGGTCTAATGATGCCTGATAGTTTGCAACTTTGAAAATTTTGGTTAACTTTAAAAATTTTACTTAAATTCATATACTCAAAATATAGCCTTCAAAACTGATGAAAAACACGTCAAAACAGGGCATTTTTCAGTTTGTTTTGACGCATGTAAAAAAAACAACTTAAAAACGCCTGCCGGACCACTTAAAACTATGAAATTAACATTTCATTAACATTAACGTTTTCAGTTAGGGGCCATGCCCGTACATATTACCTGATAGTCGTTACGTTGGAAAAGTTTGGGGAAATTTTCGAAATCGGGGTTTGAAGGGCTTTTTTTTATTTTTTTTTTTACTTCCAAACACGTTAGTAAAAAACAAAAAAAACTGTGTAACACTATCGAAAATTAATAAAATAACATTGAATTTGGTATTTTTATCAAGCCCTGTATTTACCCAGCACCGACCCAACCCTTTCACAATGGACAGGAGTTAAGCGGGGTTGAATTCAGTTCAATTTCGAACATCTCGGAAATTCTCCGTATTTCAATCGATTTCATTTAAAACAAATCAAGGATTTACTCTGACGAAGGCCGCTATTTCTTTGTATACTAAAAACATTTATGTATTTTTTCTATTATTGTTATTGTTATTTTATTTTGTATTTAAAATAATAATAAATAGAATACATGTATACATGGATAAACCCTGGCCAAAACACGTGTCGGTAAAATAGAATGAAATAAATCCTATTTTATCCATTCAACATTTTCTTTCCTTTATTTTTCATTTCAATATATATATATATATATATATATATATATATATATGTGTGTGTGTGTGTGTGTGTGTGTGTGTGTTGAAAAAATGTAAATAAATAAAGGAAAGAAAATGTTGAATGGATAAAAATTTGTTGATGGGGGCTTAATTATTGTTTATGTCTGTATCTATGCATGTCTCACCCCCCCCTCTCTCTCTCTCTCTCAACTTCTCTCTCTCCCCTCCCTCTTTCTGTATGTCGATGAGTGCTAAATTATTGTATCTCTCTCTCTTCCTCCCCCCTCTCTCTCAACTACCCCCCTCTCTCTCTCTCTCTCTTTCTCTCTCCCTCTCTCTCAACTGTCTCTTTCTCTATCTCTTTTCTCTCCCCCTCTCTCTCAACTGCCCCCTTTCCCTCTTTCTCTCAACTCCCTCTCTCTCTCTCTTTCTCTCCCCCCCCCTCTCTCTCTCTCTGTTGATGAGGGCTTAATTATTGTTTCTGTCTGTATGTATGTCTCACTTCTCTCTGTCTCTCTCTCAACTGCCTCCTCTCTCTCTCTCTCAACTGCCCCCCTCTCTCTCTCCCTCTCCTCTCTCTCAACTGCCCCTCTCTCTCTCCTCTCTCTGTCTCTCTCTGTCTGTCTGTCTGTCTCTCTCTCTCAACTGCCTCTCTCTCTCTTCTCAACTGCCCCAATCTCTCTCTCTCTCTCTCTCAACTGCCTCTTTCTCTCTCCCTCTCTCTCAAATACTCCTCTCTCTCTTTCTCTCTCTCTCTCAACTGTCTCTTTCTCTATCTCTCTCTTTCTCACTCTCTCTCAACTGCCTCTTTCTCTATCTCTCTCTCTTTCTCACTCTCTCTCAACTGCTCTCTCTTTCTCTCTCTCTCTCTCTCTCTCTCTCTCTCTCTCTCTCTCTCTCTCTCTCTCTCCGTACACTACATTTCCTATGCCAATTGTTCTTATATTTTTTGCTGAGAACTGTTTGAATTGCTTAGAAAAATTTTAACTTTAGAAAAACAAAACAAAACAAAAAACAAAAACAAAAAAAAAGCCTAAAACAATAGAAATTACAAATGTCCACGAAAACAGGCAAACAAAAGAGGCCAAGTACTTTTGAACCAACACGATGAAGACAATTAAGTAGAAAGGGGAAAGACAACAGTATCCATTGTTATATGTTATTCAATGAAATAAAAACAACAAAACCCCTCCTCCATGAAAGACACACAAAAAAAGACCCAAATTAATAACAAGTTTAGTCGGTGGGCGTTCATTATAAATATGCGCAAATGTATAATTCTTTAAAATGTCGGTTAAAACTAAAATGGGTCATTCACCATGTCGGGTACGAAGGGTAAGACCCACCCACCCCCACACTGTTAGGTTCAGACCTAACGAAAATAGAGTTGTTCCCCTTGATCAGTAGGGTGGTCTGATGGGAACCCGGAAGTGGGGTTTTTACCATGACACTTTTCGATTGGAGTTTTGCACCGAATAGACATACGTGCACAGCACGGTTGAGCTAGTTAAGTTTGGTTTGGTTTGTTTTACGGCATATCAACCTCAGTGGGTCATTTAATGCCGATAACGTTTTGAAATAAATACATTCTTAATGGATACTCAATTTTTATAAACTCATGTTGTTCTATTTAACCCATATAACGAGGAGGTAGTCAAGAGATACATAGAGAGGAAGAAAGAGATAGACACAGAGTAAAGTAAGAGATTGGTCGGTTTTTGACTTTATTGCAAATTACGACTAATCAGAACTAATTAAACATACTTTTTTTTCGTGTGTGTGGTGGACTCTCCTATCGTGAACGATAGATGAGGGTCAGCAGTGAGTGATTTGTTTCCTCCCATGTTGTGCATGCTATCAAGAAGACATTTTGTGTTTCCTCGAGTGTGATAGCAGCCCAGCCTTGCTGCGAGCTATGAAGCCACACTGACAAATGAAATGTTCTAAGGTGAGAGTCAGATGTTTTTGTTTTAAACTTAGGCGGAGCTGATCTCGATGCTTCAGTCTATTTTCTTCAAAGCTCTTTAGTTTAGTGAAACATGTCTTACGCCATTCATTCCGATTTGATGCTAAATTTTCTCAAATACTCAGCTTAATATTGAGGCGTTTCAAATTAGCCTTCAATCAGTCTTTATAGCGTAGGAGAGGACGTCCAATTGAACGCTTACCATTTGGTAATTGTCCGTATAAAATCTTCTTTGGAAGCCTGTTCTCACTCATTCTGACGAAGTGACCAGCCCACCTAAGCTGAACCTTGGCTAGTAAGGTTTCAATGCCAGCAATGTTACATTTTTTAAATATTGTGCTATTTTTTTACTCTATCATCCCATTTTATACCGCAAATGGCACGAAGACAACGCATGTGAAAGGCGTCAAGTTGGTTTATATGTGCTTGCGGTAAAGTGTAGATGTATATTGTATAGTGTAGATGTTTGTATAAAAGTATTTCCTCTTTTGATATTACACTCTTTTCTACTAGGAAATACTACGGATTAGGATTGCAAGGAGTATCTGCTGATACTAGACTCTTTTCTACCGATGATTTCAAAGAACACTACAAGATTAGGATTACAAGGATTAACTAACTGAACCTAATCTTAATACCAAATTGGATAATCATGTTACCAATGTATTTACGTATTTACCAACCCCTCCATGTGAGTAGGATGTGATTCAAGCTCAATTTTTAAGTGGAGTTTAACAGGTTTGAATTCAAGTTTTTCTTCTAGACTGGTTGCCATACCAAAGTTAAAGAGCCCAGTCTAACTTATTATTTACCCATAGCTGGAGGGAGAATAATTGGATTCATACTTTGTGCAAGGAGTATTACTATTAGACTATGTGAAATACGAACAGCTTCTTCCAGAATTTGAACTTGGATCACCTTGTCCATTTACTATGATGATAACCATTACACTACGAGCATCTCAGATACAGTTTAGTGTCATACCCATGACACCTCTTTTTTGAGGAGAGGTGGTCTTACCTCTCCAGAGATGCTGATAGGTATGCGTTCTGCATCCCCAATGCACAAAATTCCAAAAGGACACAGTAAAATCATTTCCATACATCCCAGTGTTTTTCTTTTTCTTCCTTCACCATTTCAAGCTAACTGTAAATACATTTCAATAGTTTCTTAGAAACGAATTACACAGGATAGGTTACAAGGTAGGAGTTAGCTGGCTCTAGTTGGGACCCATAAATTCACCCTGGTATTGAAGTCAGTAAGTCTACTGTTGGTTTGAATAACTGCAGCTAAGTACAACTTAAGCAGTGTCCAAGACAGTTGGTATATATAGAAATCAAGAATGACCCATTCATGAATTTGGGTGATTTGGGTCATTCCATTCCTTGAGTTCTGATTGAAATTGAAGATACAAGAAACAATAGATTCTTTGCCTCAGTCATTTGTCCGATTTTCAGTGAACATTTCAACTAGCCTCAGTTTGATTGTGGCTTTTATCACAGATTCTGACATTAATTCTTGTTGATATCCTCATTTTTAATGTTATCCCCCCCCACACACACACCGTGTCGACTGGAGACGTAGAATACCCGACTGCACCTCTGAAGAGGGGTAGGTCACCCACAATGGGACCAACTGTTTTGCATGAGTGGCTACCCATAATGCCTTTGGAAAACAACAGAAGAACTAAACGCCTAAAAATGGCGACCAGGGTAATTTTCACCTTTAGTTGTCAAAATTCCTAGGCAAGTAAACGGCAATTAGAATTANCCTCTCTCTCCTTCCCTTTCCTCTTCTCTCAAGCTGCCCCCCTTCTTCTCTCTCTCTTCTCCCCTCCTCTCTCGTGATAGGGGCTTAATTAGTTGTTTGTCTGAATATGTATGTGCTCTTTCTCCTCTTCTCCCTCTCTCAACTGCTCCCTCCTCTCTCTCTTTCTCTCTCCCTCTCTCTTCATACTGCTCTCTCTCAACTGCCCCCCCCCTCTCTCTCCTCTCTCTGTGTTGATTGAGGGCTCGCATTAATTAATTTTGTTCGCTGCCTGTACTCGTCTCCTCCTCTCTCTTTTCTCCCCTTCTCTCTCAACTGCTCCCTTCTTTCTCCAGTCCGCCTCTCTTTCCCATAACTCCTCACCCTCTCTCTCTCTCTCTTCTCTCTCTTCTCTCTCGGATGAGAGGGCTTAATTAATCATTGTTTTCTCGTCTGTATTATTGTCTCTCTTCTCTAACCTCTCTCTCAACTGCTCTCTCTCTCTCTCTCTCTCTCTCTCTCTCTCTCTCTCTCTCTCTCTCTCTCTCTCTCTCTCTCTCCACTCTCCTCCCACACAAATTAGTAATTCGGCTTATTAGTGCAGAACATCAGCTGAGGTGCGGCCGATCAACGGGAAAGTCAATGAGCTAATTAACTAAATTAGTCGAAAGAAAATTTTAACGTATTTGCTATCAAAGATTACGGAAATAGTTACTACTACAACATACAATAGTTACTACATTCGTATCATAATACTACAACTAGTAAGTGCATTGGAAATGTTTTTTTTACTATAAAAATGCATTGGACAATGATTTTTACTATAAAAATGCATTGGACAATGATTCTTACTATAAAAAACATTGGACAATGATTTTACTATAAAAATGCATTAGAAATTATTTTTCTATGAAATGCATTAGAAATGTTTTACTATAAATGGATTGGAAATGATTTTTACTATAAAAAATGCATTGAAATGATGCATGATTTTTACTATAAAAATGTATTGGAAATGATTCTTACTATAAAAATACATTGGACAATGATTTTTACAAAAATGCATTAGAAATTATTTTTCTATAAAAAATTAGAATGGAAATAATTTTTACTATAAAATGCATTGGAAATGTTTTTTTATTAAAAATGTATTGGAATGATTTTTACTATAAAAATGCATTGGACAATGATTTTTGCTATAAAATGTATTGGAAATGATTTTTACTATAAAATGCATTGGTGAAAAATTTTTACATTTGATTTTACTATAAAAATGCATTGGAAATGATTCTTTACTATAAAAATGATTGGACGATCATTTTTACTATGATTTGATGCCAGCAAAGTTTTGAAATAATTCATTCTTAATGAATACTCAATTTTTTTTATAAACACAGTTTAACGTCATTCATAGGACATGTAAACCCTCAGCCACAACCTTTTAGCACCACCTGATAAAAAAGGGTCGGGGCTTGCCATAAGGGCAATAGAGTTGGGATAATCATATAGGTGCTATGGCTTGACGTGGCCAGCCGATTGATCGGAGGGAGCCTATCCGACCACCCGTCTAGTTCAAGGGTGAAAGAGGAGTGTTGCATGTCATGAACTGTTCATCCACCTGGGATCCATCCTTAAGCATCACTGGTCGCCACCCACGGCAAACAGGTGGCCCCATTGGGGGAGTCTTACCCTCTCTGCAGAGTGCGCAGACCGTGCTGTACTTTTAATTAACCCGACAGATTATTGATTGTTGATTATTATTTATTTATGATGAGTATTTCTTTCATCTTGTTAGGAGAGTTATCTCCCCCTAACGATTCGAACCGGACTCTCTCAAGAGGAGGGGGGAAAAGACTGCAGAGCAGACAGGACACACGTATATCCTAACATCTAGCCAGAACTCTAATCCAAACCCATCCACTGTATTTCCTGTCAGTGGAATAAATAAAACAAGTATTGTTATTGTTAACAATTTCCTGTTTTTATTATCATTTCTGTTATTCCTACATCTCGGATACAACACATCTTAATTTCAGTTGTGTTTCATAGCAACAACTTAGACCATTATTTGTTTGAATTTTTGGGATGAGTTTTGATAATTTGTATAATTTAGATTTTTTGGACTGTTCTCCTCATTTTTATTGTTATATATATATATATAATATTTATCAAACCCCTCCGCACGAGCAGGATGCGACACAAGGTCAATTTCTTAAGCGGAGTTTAACAGGTTTGAATTCAGAGTTTTCCTTCTCCTAGACTAATTATAGGGCCGAGTTAGCTCAGTCAGTAGAGCGTTCGACTAGAAACCACAAGGTTCCTAGTTCGATACCTGGCCTCACCAACTCAGCGTATGAGTAGCAAAGGGATCTATGCGGTAAAGTGAGGAGCTGATGGTAGGTGTGGCGCACCACCTCAGACGCTAAAAAACAATCTCCTTGATCTAGTGCTAGTGAAAAGAGGATAAACTCCCTCGTTGTCTGGCTGATACCGACATTAGGCCGCCCCGACGACTTTACTTTCTTATTTAGCTTCAGTAGCTAATTACCACTTATTTTAGTACGTTAGGAGGACTCAGAAAGTGTTGAATTATTGCGGCATATAAGGTGTGCTGAAATCCACCACTTAAACTTACAGACTCTGCGTGGGCACGTGGACTAAAGCCGGTCAATCTCCTTGGTCTAGCGCTAGTGAAAAGGGGATAGACTCCCTCGCTGATTGGCTGATACCGACTTTAGGCCACCCCGACGACTTTACTTACTTATGTCTGTCTTTACAAAATGAGCCTGGTCTGTGCCACCGCCACGTGTTGGAACGATGATATTTAATTTGCCCGACGCTTTGAGTCTGGAAATGAAATTAACGAAAGAAGCCCACCCAAGTGTTGGCGGGAAAAAAGATCATGTTCTTTTGCGTAACAATCAAGAAAGAACACTTTACATAACGAAACAAAGAAAATGGCGTCAGGTTTAATTAGTTGTTTTCACAACTTTATCTGGAAACAACTTGATGAGTTTGGGATTTCGAGAGGCCTATCAGCTCGTGCAGTAGAATACGCCGACTGCACCCCTGTAGAAAAGGGTAAACCCTCCTGTCGACTGGAGTAGTAGAATACGCCGACTGCACCCCTGTAGAAAAAGGTTAGTCCCTCCTGTTGACTGGAGTAGTAGAATACACCGACTGCATCCCTGTAGAAGTACAAGACCACCCTGTCAGCTGAAGCAGTAGAATAGGCCGACTGCACCCCTGTAGAAAAGGGTAGGTCCCTCCTGTCGACTGGAGTAGTAGAATACGCCGACTGCACCCCTGTAGAAATGTGTAAGACCACCCTGTCGACTGGAGTAGTAGAATACGCCGACTGCATCCCTGTAGAAGTACAAGACCACCCTGTCAGCTGAAGCAGTAGAATAGGCCGACTGCACCCCTGTAGAAAAGGGTAAGTCCCTCCTGTCGACTGAAGTAGTAGAATACGCCGACTGCACCCCTGTAGAAAAGGGTAAGTCCCTCCTGTCGACTGGAGTAGTAGAATACGCCGACTGCATCTCTGTAGAAGTGCAAGACCACCTTGTCAGGTGAAGCAGTAGAATACGCCGATTGCACCCCTGTAGAATAGGGTAAGACCCGTCTGTCGACTGGAGTAATAGAATACGCCGACTGCACCCCTGTAAAAAAGGGTAAGTTCCTCCTGTCGATTGGAGTAGTAGAATACGCCGACTGCATCCCTGTAGAAGTGCAAGACCACCCTGTCAGCTGAAGCAGTAGAATACACCGACTGCACCCCTGTAGAAAAGGGTAAGACCACCCTGTCAGTTGGGCAGTAGAATACGGTGACTGTACTTGTGCAGAAGGGGTAAAATCCAACAATGGGACCACCTGTTGACCGTGGGTGGCGATTGGTGATGCTTAAAGACGGAATCCTGTCCATGTAATGCAACACACCACTTTGGTCTTTACTTGATGAGTTTAGGATTTCGATGTAGAGTAGTGGATAAAAAGATCATTTCGAAAATCATTAGTACCGTAGTAGGGTTCAAATCTTACCGGGTGCTCGAAACTTTTGGCCTTGTGCCTGACCGAACTGAGACAAGTAAATAGACGGAATCTTTCTGTACACAGTAAGGTGGTGCGCTTAGCGTAGCGGTTATCGTCGTAGAACATTGTTGTTAACTGTCAACTCGTCCTCGAGTAAGACCATTTCCTGTTTTTTTTTTTCTCATAGTTAGGTGCCAGTAGCATTTGACACTGTATCCTTGTGTTTTCTCAGATGACTCACCAGGCCAGCCCTGGAGAGACATACTCTTCCACATAAACTACATGCTGGAACTTCTTCACTTTGAATGTTGCTGGACTGAAAATCACCCTTTCTAATAAAGTAAGTAAAGTAAAGTCGTCGGGTGGTTTTTGTCGGTATCAGCCAATCAGCGAGGGAGTCTACCCCCTTTTCACTAGCGCTAGACCGAGGAGATTGTTTTTAGCGTGTGGGGTGGAGCGCCACACCTACCATCAGCTCCTTACTTTACCGCACAGATCCCTGTGCTACTCATACGCTGAGTTGGCGAGGGCCGGTATCGAACTAGAAACCTTGTGGTTTCTAGCCGAACGCTCTACCGAATGAGCTAACACAATCTTGTGTTTAATTCGGTTGGACTCAAATTCTTTCACAGACCAGTAGATGGTGGCTCTCTAGCCAGGTCTATTACAAGCTAGCTTCTCCCAGTCCTCCACAGCAATAGCAGTGTTCTTCAGAGTGTCCTTGAGACAGTCCTTAAACCTCAATTTGGGTTTGCACTGACGACGTTTGCCAGTTGTGATTTCCCCGTAAAATATTGTTTTGGGATTCGGCAATCATTCGTGCGAACTCGATGACCTGACCAGCGAAGACGAGATCTAAGGATTAAACTCTCAATACTTGGCAGGTGACATCTTTCAAGTATTGTGGTGTAAATGACAGCCATTCTATCCCTAAAATCCTGCGTAGGATATAGAAGTCCTTCTTCTCTAGACCGGTTGCCATGCCAAGGTTAAAAGGCTCAATATGCCCTATTATATACCCATAGCTTAAGGGAGAATAGATTATTCATATCTTTCCTAAATGGTATTTGCCGTAGGTATGACGTTAAACTGCATCTAACAGTGAAGTTCCAATTTTGGAGCTCTGAGGAGTATGGAGTACCCCTTCATTACCATTACTCCCGGGTCCGATTTAACCCGGAGTGCTTGTATCCGTTAGGGTTCATCTATCGGTTAAATAAATATAAAAAATGAAGTTTAAAGAATTGTTTAAAAAAAATTGATTTCAAATCTAAAAAAAAAATTTTTTTTAAATGAATACCCATCAAGAATGAATAAAATAACCCTGCAAATGTTGACATGCCGTAAAATCCAACCAACCAACAATTCTTAACTTCATCTTCATCTTCTTTGGTGATAAAAACATCTTTGGCATAAAATAACCCAACAAGGGTTGACATGCCATAAAACCCAACCAACCAACAATTCTTATATACTTAGCATAAAATAACCCAACAAGGGTTGACATGTCAGAAAATCCAACCAAACAATCAATCAAATGGTATTAGCATTATTTGCAATTCAAAAACCTCGTCCAGGATTTGAACTCGTGTCGCCGAGTCCATTTCTTTGAGCAGAACTATTTGATCTTCGGCTAAGATTACTAATTAACAAACCAACTGCAATCTCAGCGCTTTTGTTTTTTGGGTTTTTTTTTTTTTTTTTTTTTTTTTAAATAATTATCATATTTTTATAAATCGTGGCTTTTTATTTTTGTGGTTATTTAAAATCCGGTTCTCCTTGAATGAACGAAATCTTAAACCTGGATATCCGTTATTATGAGTACTTTTCACACACCACTTAACAAACCTGTCCTCTAACACTTGGCCTAAATGAGAGTCAACAATTTATAAGAAAAAATTTCTCTGAATGTTTAAGATGAGGCTTGATGATTAGTATTATCTGCGTCATTCGGACTATTGTCCTCATCTTTATTGTTATCTACACTATTTCTCTGAATGTTTAAGATGAGGCTTGATGATTAGTATTATCTGCGTCATTCGGACTATTGTCCTCATCTTCATTGTTATCTACACTATTTCTCTGAATGTTTAAGATGAGGCTTGATGATTAGTATTATCTGCGTCATTCGGACTATTGTCCTCATCTTCATTGTTATCTACACTATTTCTCTGAATGTTTAAGATGAGGCTTGATGATTAGTATTATCTGCGTCATTCGGACTATTGTCCTCATCTTCATTGTTATCTACACTATTTCTCTGAATGTTTAAGATGAGGCTTGATGATTAGTATTATCCGCGTTATTCGGGCTATTGTCCTCATCTTCATTGTTATCTGTACAATGTTTCGGTCGATGTCCAATTGGACACATGGCCTAGTGGATAAAGGAGTTAGGTTAAGACAGTTCTAAGTGACAATTATCTCTAGACTGCAGGTTCAATCCTGGTCAAAGGACAGCATTAACATAGAATAATAATTAATACAGCTTAACGCCTCTACCCCAGCTATGGTTAGCGGAATGAGAACAGGATACACCCTTTGGTTCAAAGTTCCGTGATGGCTCCCGATTATGACAAGAAGGTTCCCGAGTTCGACAAGAAATACCCCATGAGGCCGGAGGGCACATCGGCCGAAACGTTGTACAAATAACAATGAAGATGAGGACAATAGTCCGAATAACGCAGATAATACTAATCATCAAGCCTCATCTCAAACATTCAGAGAAATGTTTTATCTGAGTTCAAATGGTGTTTTCTCTAGACTATGCAGCTGTGATTTAGCTTGTGCAGGTTTATTTTCTAGAAGTGCTAGATTATTCTGCGTCGTCTGCATACATAATAAATACATACATAATAATTATGCTTACATAATAGTTTCTGCTGGATATCGCCTGCTTTTTGCCTGTTACAGCGTGAAGCTTTATTGGCTGAACTTGCACAAAGGTGTCAAAATTAAAGTGACTCCTGAAAAAACAAAACCCACAAATTTTGTAATAAAACTGTTAATTTGAACTATATGGGGGGTCTAAGGTTAGGGTTTAGGGATAGGGTTAGGGTTAGGATTAAGGTTAAGGTTGGGTTAGTTTAATGGGAAAATAAATAAATAATTTGGGTTCTGTTTTTTTCTGGGTCACCGGTATACAGGGTGACCCAGAAAAAACAGAACCCACAAATTTTGTAATAAAACTGTTAATTTTAACTAGGGGTTTAGGGTTAGGGTTGTTTAGGCGCGAAGGCTTTTGATTGGTTAAAAAAAAATTTTTTTTAAATTTTTGCACCAATCCCATGTGCCTATTGTTATTTTTGCTTTTAGCGAGTGAACTTCCGTCTTTCTTTATTATTCGTATCACTAAAATATCTAATCACTATACTATGTAATTATTTAACGTATCTCTACTTGGGTGGGGTCTGGGTCGTTTGTCCGATCTCAGCCAAAGGATCATACCCAACATTAAGGAACACCAAGGGACAACCAAAGGTTTCTTCTCTATGGATCGTGCTCTGCCTAACACAAGGGATCTCCACTGGGGAGTGCTCTTGCCTGAAGCAAAGGATGGCCACAAAAATCGTAAAAATAGTTTGCTGTATATCGCCTGCTTCTGCCTATTTAGTGTGAAACTCTTTCTTTTTTTCTTCTTTGATTAGATCTAATGACTACACTATGCAATTATTTAACGTATCTCTACATGGGTGGGGTCTGGATCGTTCGTCCGATCTCAGCCAATATTGTATGTAATTATTTTACAACTGTTTATGAATCCAATTAGAAATGTTTAATTGAATGTGGATAATTATCTTTGTAAGACAAATAATTAATTAAATCTTTTCTTTTGATGTTTGCAAATTTAAATGTTGTATGATTAGCTAGATCTTAATACAACATGACTTTCGGCTGTTTACGACTTGTCAGTAGTTATTGTAATTATACGGTGACTGTATTTCCTGCCGTAGAATACACCGACCGCACCTCTACAGAAGAGTAGCCCCTCCCCTCAATGGGACGGCCTGTTGGCCGTGAGTGGCAACCTGTAATGCTTAATGACAGAATCCGAATGTCTGACTTTTTATTTTACATACTACAATAAAGATGAGGAAAACAGTAAAGAAAAAAATCAGGATTACACATTTGTCGTTTTTAGTATTATCTGACTATTGTCCCCATCTTCATTGTTATTTGTACAACGTTTCGGCCGATATGCCCTCCGGCCTTCTTCGGGTATTTCTTGTCGGACTCAGGAACCTTCTCGGACTCGGGAACCTTCTTTTCGGACTCGGGAACCTTCTTTTCGAAATCGGGAGCCATCACGGAACTTCGAACTTAACCCTTTATTTAGTCCTCGGGGGTATCCTGTTCTCATTCCGCTAACCATAGCTGGAGTAAGAGTTGTGTTAATTATTTTTCTATGTTACTGCCTCTACTCAGGATTGAACCCGGAATCCAGAGATAACTGTTACTTAGATGAGGACAATAGTCCGAATAATGCAGATAATACTAATCATCAAGCCTCATCTCAAACATTTGTCGTTTTTATTAAATGGATTTCACTTTATAAAATATTTTGTTTTCTCCGTGAAGAACAACTTTTCCTCTTTCTCGTAAAGTCATTCTCTTGGGACCAATGAATATGCATAACGAATTTGATAGCTGAACAACAACATTTTTGGTTGCTTTTTTATAAGAAAGTCAAGGAAATACGACTAACTTATTTAATATGAAACATTGACATAAAATATATTAGGACTTCCGAGAAAAATACTTTGAAGATTATTTTACTATAAGATGTATTGGAAATATTTTTTACAAAACGATAGGCATTGGACAAAAATTTTTACTATGAAAATGCATTAGAAATTATTTTTTACTATGAAAATGCATTCGACAATGATTTTTACTATATAATGCATTGAAAATGATTTTTACTATAAAAATGCATTGGAAATGATTTTTACTATGAAAATGTATTGGACAATGATTTTTACTATAAAAATGCATTGGAAATGATTTTTTACTATAAAAATGCATTGGTCAAAGATTTTTAATATAAAAATGCATTGGAGATGATTTTACTATAAAAATGCATTAGAAATTATTTTTACTATAAAATACATTGGAAATGATTTTTTACTATAAAAATGCATTGGAAATGATGTTTACTATAAAAATGCATTGGAAATGATTTTTACTATAAAATACATTGGAAATGATTTTTACTATATAAATGCATTGGTCTAAGATTTTTACTATAAAATACATTGGAAATGATTTTTACTATATAAATGCATTGGTCAAAGATTTTTACTATAAAAATGCATTGGAAATGATTTTTACTATAAAAATGAATTGGTCAATGATTTTTACTATAAAAATGCACTGGAAATGATTTTTACTATAAAAATGCATCGGAAATGATTTTTTACTATAAAATGCATTGGAAATAATTTTTACAATAAAAATGCATTGGAAATGATTTTTACTATAAAAATGCATTGGGAATAATTTTACCATAAAACCGTATAATAACGGCTCCCTGTAGGAAACAAACTCTTTCCAATTAAAAGACCAAAATTCTTAAGGTTTACAGTAAATAAATGTCTTATCCAGTAAATTTTCGTTTTCTTAGCTGTGAAAGAGGTCAGATTCTTGCTGTGTGCGCTAATAATATCCGTACCCCCCCCCCGGCATTTCGAGAGAAAAAAAAACAGGGCTAAAATGCGGCGGGGCTACGTCGAAAATAAACATGACCGTATAATTACACTAGATAAAACTAAGCAAATCTTTAAACTGGGTAAGAGATGTGTGTGTGTGTGTGTGTGTTTTTCATCTTCATCATTTCTTGAAGCCTTTCGCTGTGTCAGCTGAAATATTCCAGTGTATACTGACCTGAATACGAAGGATCAAGTTCTTTTAGGGGGAGGGAGGGGGTGAAATGTGCCAGAACGCTCTAAATACAGGAACAGGATGGTAAGTAAAAAAAGGCAGTGGCTCGTAAATTTCGCTTCCTTACCATTTTTTATTCTTCGAGGAACCCCAGGATTTTATTTCCTCTCTCTCGGTTTTTATCCCGAGGTGAATGATAATATTTTACACATACACATACACACAAACACACAGACTGACAGACAGACTCGCACACACACACACACACACACACACACAAAGACTCTCATATACATATACAAGCACAGAGACTCACACATACACACAAAGACACTGACAGACAGATTCTCTCTCACACACAGACACACATACAAACACATACACACACAGACAGATACACTGAGAGACAGACACAGACACACACACTTAAACAAACAGAGACAGAAAGACACACATACAAACGCACTCACACACACACACCGACAGACACAGACACACACTTAAACAAACAGAGACAGAAAGACACACATACAAACGCACTCACACACACACCGACAGACAGACGCACACAAACTTAAACACACACACACACACACACACACACACACACACACACACACAGAAACACGCACATCCAAACGCACTCACACAGACACTGACAGACAGACACACACATACACACGCTCAAACACACACACACACACACACACACACACATACAGACAATGACAGATAGACATACACACAAATACACACACACACACACAGATGTTGGTAAGCCTTTATTTTTGTCAATGTGTTGCAGCTTCAGTTTTTATCTCAACTACGAAAAAAGAGATAACTTAAACACCACACACACACACACACAAATATATATATATATATATATATATATATATATATATATATGGAGGATATGTGCTTAATTGAAGTCATACCTAATTTTGAAAATTAATTAATTAATAATTAATGAATTTTAGGTGGGCATATATGTTCATATGTAAGGTTAAATGAATCGAGAAAATGTCAATCCCTGAATGTACATTTCGACCTATTAGGTCTCATCAGCAAGGTTATAGACATGGGAGACTGCTCTGTGTGTGACTCGAAACCTCGACTGTCAAGCTGACAGGCGAAGTCTCTAACCGTTACACTAGCTTGCAAATTCCACATTCTTCGTTCATTTTGAAACTTATTTATATTCCACTTTTTATTGACTTCTTTTATATATATATATATATATATATATATATATATATATATATATATATATATATATATATATATGTTATTTCCTCTCCGACCCAAACAACTACGGGAGTGAATGAGCTCTGATGATGATTTTTGTAAAATCGAAAATATTGATCAATATCAGCTATGATTATATTATAAATTGTTTTCTTCTTTAACAGCATTGTGTGATGTTTTCATTCCACCTTTTCTTACTCATATATATATATATATATATATATATATATATATATATATAGTAGAAAGGTATATAGATAGATAGATAGATAGATATATAACCTACTTATGTTTCACCAAAATAGGATCATCAGGGTTAATTGTAATGAATTAATCAAGAAATTCATTAATTAAAGACAACTGCCGAGTCATCTTTAATTTGCCAATTTCTTGATTAATTCATTACAATTAACCCTGATGATCCTTTTTGGGTTATCTATAAATACCTTTCTACTAAATCCGCTCTACTAACGTATTGAGCACTTCATATTTTTTATAATCCTGAGTTATTCGGTTGATATTTATATCGGCCTTCGATGCTGCGATTAACTCGATAATCTATTCTTCTTTACATATATATATATATATATATATATATATATAATGTGTGTGTGTGTGTGTGTGTGTGTCATCCACCATATATATATATATATATATATATATATATATATATATGTATATATGTGTGTGTGTGTGTCATCCACCATATATATGTATATGTATATACATATGTGTGTGTGTGTGTCATCACCATATATATATATATGTCTATATATATATATATGTGTGTGTGTGTGTGTGTGTGTGTCATCCACCATATATATAAATATATATATATATATATGTCATCCACCATATTTATATATATATAAAAGTAAAAAAGTCGTCGGGGTAGCCTAAAGTCGGTATTAGCCAATCAGCTAGGGAGTCTATCCCCTTTTCACTAGCGTTAGACCAAGGAGATTGCTTTAGCATCTGAGGTGGAGCGCCACACCTACCATCAGTTCCTTACTTTACCGCACTTTACCTGTGCTGCTCATACGATGAGTTAGCGATGGCCGGTATCAAGCTAGGAACCTTGTGGTTTCTAGCCTAACGCTCTACCGACTGAGCTAATCCGGCCCATATATATATATATATATATATATATTGAAATACAGTTGTACAAATAGAATTTTCGGTTGGTTGGTTGTATTTTACGGCATGTCAACCCTTGTTGGATTATCTTTTGCTGAAGACGTTTTCTTTTATTCATTATTGATGGGTATTTCAATTTTTTTTTTTAAACTCAATTTTTTTGAAAACACATTTTTTTAAATTAATGTAGAAATAGAATTTTCTATCATATTTCGAATAATGATAAATGGCTGTGTGCAGCCTGTAAGATTTTCGCTTGTTGGAGGGGGGGGGGTTGGCTGTGAGAAAAACGAAAACATGGCCGCTCGTTAAAGAAAACGTTTATTCACACCCAAAATAATTAGTCTCGCTCGAGTTGTCTTCCCACAAAGTCAATCATTGTAATTGATAGGCTAAAAAAATTAATTTTAAAAAAAATAGAGAGAGAGAGTGGGGAGAGGGGGAAACCTTGCTTATATATATATATACTAGACAAAACGTTACCCATTGGGTCACTCATTTAGCTCTGCGTAGATAACTGAGATTAGGGAAAAGGGGGTTAGCTAAGCGAATAAAATTTTTTTTTTTAAATACGACCGGACGAAGCTTTCTAAGAAAGTAAATGTTTGACCTCATTTAAGCTACTTAAGGGCTGCTGTTTGTGAAATTTGACATAGAAATACATTTCAAATTCTCCCGTCCCCCCTCTCTCTCTCTCTACTCTACTCTACTCTCCAGAGAAACTAACATTATATAACGAGGGGGTCGTCAAGAGATACATAGATGAGGAGAAAGAGATTGGTCGGATTTTTACTTAATTGCAAATTACGACTAATTAGAAGCAATTAAAACAGATTTTAAGTATAAAGTAAGGAATAATTTAGTATAATTTTCGTGTCATTAAACTAAACAGTAAAAAAAGCCTTTAGGAAGCAAAAGTTGATTAACTCAGCTTTAGTATAATAATAATAATAATAATAATAATAATGATAATAATATATATATATGGGGGGGGGGGATATGTGCTTAATTGAAGTCGTACCTAATTTTGAAAATTAATTAATAACTATTAATTAATTAATTAACTATTAATTAATTAATTTTCAAAATTAGGTACGACTTCAATTAAACACATATTCTCCCAAAAATTGTCGGCTAAAAAAAGCCATATCAACACACATTGTTTGTTTGTTTACTTCTCATATATATATATATATATATATATATATATATATATATATATATTGTCATCGACGAAATTATTCGTACACCTTTGAATATTGAATATTTTGACCCATTTCTTAGAATGTAATACTCATATGATGTCAAACTTTTTATATGTTGTTAAATATAAAATAAAAGGGGACTATAAAACTCCGTTTTGAAAAGCATATGTTAAATTTACTAAATAGGAAAAGAAAAGAAAAAAAAGGAAAAAACATAATTATTCGTACAGTATGAAAAATTGAGAAAAAAGATGAGCAATTTTCATTATATCAATAGCATTTCCTCAAAACTTTATAAATTGCTACAATCATTTTCGAAAGTTTTGATTAGATTTGAACAATGATTTTTACTATAAAAATGCATTGGAAATGATTTTTACTATAAAAATGAATTGGAAATGATTTTTACTATAAAAATGCATTGGACAATGATTTTTACTATGAAAATGAATTGAAAATGATTTTTACTATAAAAATGCATTGTACAATGATTTTTACTATAAAAATGCATTGGAAATGATTTTTACTATAAAAAATGCATTGGAAATGATTTTTTACTATAAAAATGCATTGGACAATGATTTTTACTATAAAAATGCATTGGACAATGATTTTTACTATAAAAATGCATTGAACAATGATTTTTACTATAAAAATGCATTGGAAATGATTTTTACTATAAAATGCATTGGACAATGATTTTTACTATAAAAATGCATTCGACCATGATTTTTAATATAAAAGGTTTATACTATTAAAGTAAATGATGATGTGGGAAGTGTAGAACTCCCCAGATCTGCAGAACTAAAGCCCCACCAACAGATCCAGTTAAGTGCCATTCCCATGACAACTCTTTTTGCGGGAAAGGGCCTCACCCCACTGTTGGGAATAGAGTCAGTATATTTTAAATTCCATCAACAGGGTGACTAAGTGTTTAGTCACATATCTATTGACAACCAAACCTCAGTGTCGTGTCCCAGGCGGTGAGGGGTTATAAACATAATGGTTCTTATCTAGTGATATGATGCTAAACTGTTTTTTGGCTTCTTCCTTGCGTGACCTTTGACCTTTGACATTCCCAGTGCACAGTTGTTTACGTATGATATATATATATATATATATATATATATATATATATATATATATATATCCTAAACTCTGTAGAACAATTTAGATACTTAGGCAGTAACATCTCCTCCACAGAAAATGACGTTAGTGAACGTATAGGAAAAGCATGGCCGCTATAAATAGACTATCGATCATATGGAAATCCAACCTCACAGACAAGTTAAAGAGACGGTTCTTCCAGGCCGTTGTCATATCAGTACTGCTGTACGGCTGCACCACCTGGACCCTAACTAAGCAACTAGAGAATAAACTAGATGGGAGCTGCACAAGAATGCGGCGGGTGATCCTGAACAAGACATGGAAACAACACCCTACGAGAAAACAGCTGAAAGGCCACCAGCCACATATCACCCAAACCATCCGAGTAAGATGAACAAGACACGAGGTACACTGCTGGAGAAGCAAGGACGAACTCATAAGCGACGTCCTCCTGTGGAAGTCAGCACATGGGCACGCCAGTGTGGGCTGACCAGCAAAGACGTACATTGATCAGTTCTGTACGGATACAGGATGCTGCATAGAGGACCTCCCGAGAATGATGAGCGATAGGGACGGATGGAGAGAGATTGTCATGGATATCCTCTGCTGGCGCGACATGATGATGATGATGATATATATATATATATATCATCATCATCATCATGTCGCGCCAGCAGCACGGATATCCATGACAATCTCTCGCCAACCTTCCCTATCATTCATTGCTCTTGGGAGGTCCTCTGTGCAGTATCCAGTATCAGCGCAGAGTTGGTCTATGTACGTCTTTGCGAGACGGCCTACTCTGGTGTGCCCATGTGATGGCTTCCACAGAAGAACGTCACTAATGAGTTCATCCTTGCTTCTCCAGCAGTGCCCAGCGTGCCTGTTCGCCTCACGTGGAAGCAACACACCACGTGAAAACAGCTGTGTGGCCACCTGCCCCATATCACACAAACCATCCGTATATATATATATATATATATATATATATATATATATGTGTGTGTGTGTGTTTGGGCAGCATTCTTTCATTTATACATGTAGAATTAAACAAAAGGCACATCTCCTGTTTAACAATTTTATTTTTGATCTTTTCTAATTTTCTGGCTAACTTTTTAATGTTTGGGTGGAATTGATGGATAAGTCCACCAACGTTCAGTTCCCGAATACTTTCGGCACTTCGAAGTGCCATCATCAGGGGTGATGTATTCCAGTTTTTTTTTTTTTTTGTTTTTTTTTTTTTAATTATATTAATGTGGAGGCTGGAAGGAGAAGAATTGGTGAGAAAGGTGTTATAGCATTTTAGAATGTGTACTGCATTGGAAATTAATTTTGTTTAAGGATGGTTTGTATTGTTTTATGTATAAAGCTTCTAGTATTTGGAGTTTTTGTTTATTTTTTTCTTTGTGCAGAATGTATGTATCTTAGATATTTCGGTAATTAGAGTAGGGGCATGAATGTAATTTTAGGTGTTGTGAAATAGAGCTATTGTCTGTTAAATGGAGGGTTAGACGCCTTGACAATGTGGTTGAGGTGAATCCAATGTATGTATTATCATTTTCTGTGAGACTGCAATCTCCTAGGGGACATTTAAATCTGTATACTACATTGGTCTCATTAAGCCGACTTGTCTGGGGAGAAAAATTGTTACGAATGACGAGGTTGGTAGTTTTGTATTTTAACTGGAATATGTGCTTAATTGAAGTCGTACCTAATTTTGAAAATTAATTAATTGATAATTAATGAATTAGGCGGGTATACCTATTCAAATGTAAGGCTAAACAAATCGAGAAAAATCAATCTCTGTATGTACATTTCAGCCTATTAGGCCTCTTCAGCAGAGTTATAGAGAGGAAGACTGATTTGTGTGTGATTCGAACCCTGACTGTCAAGCTGACAGGCGGGGACTCTAACCATTACACCAGCTGGCCCTCTCAGATTTTTCGTATTATTTTCTATAATTATCGAATTTTATGCGATTGTAATTGCCTTCAAGCAAAATATAAATAATAATATATACTTTTTCAACAATGCTTCTAAAAAACAAACATCCTAAAATGTTATATATTATATATATATATATATATATATATATATATATATATATAATGAGGACATTTGACCTTATGATTACTGCATTCCATCAAGTACTATTCTGTGACAATGTCTTTTGTCGCATGTTCTCTTGTTTCATCGAAATTAGTTGATAATGATATTGGTTTTGTGACAGTAATCTCATTGTTTTTCCTCCCGAGGGAGGGCTATTATTGTTTCTACGTGAATACGTGGGAATCTTGCATAGGCGAACTTTCAAAAAGGCTTTTACGATTTTACAGATTAAAACAAAATTAGAATGCTTACAAAACACATGACAATAATTTTGAATGAATTAGCAAATTATGATAAAACTTTGTATTACTTTTATCGTATCCCTATTCTGTTATTTAAAAATAAAACGAAAACAAAACAATCTTTTTTGTATTATCAAGATTATTCGGACTATTGTCTCCATCTTCATTGTTATATACACAACGTTTCGGCCGATGTACACTCTGGCCTTCTTCAGGTATTTCTTGTCGATCTTTTGGGCCCCAGGAAAGGGCCATTTCCTGCGCATGCCATGAGGGCTCTTCCTGTCTGAGGATTCATTGGAGTTTTTTTTTTATTTGATTGTATTTGAATTTTATTTTAATCCATATAGACTAAATAAAACTTAGTAAATAACAATAGCAAGTATTGGTTTTGAATGTTATATTTGCCTGTATCCGCAACTCTGTATCTATTAAATGTCAGGTGGTGGCAACATGTTTCAAACAGGGCCATCCTGAAGAGAACTGGACTCCCTGGCATGCATGAAATACTTGTCCAACGCAACCTGAGATGGGCTGGCCACTTAAACAGACTTGGGGATGACAGACTACCAAAGCAGATTATGTACTCTCAACTGAGAAAGGGATCACGTAGAATCGGTAGATCAAAGCTCAGATACAAAGACAACATCAAAAGAAACCTGAAGGACTTGAATATCCCCATATGCAGTTGGCAAGATGCAACCAGAGACTGATTAAATTGGAGGAAAATGATTCGCGTGGTATCATCATCAGATACGATTGAACAGCAATAATAAGAAAGAAAGAAAGATTTTATTACCACTCTATGTTTTTAATATATTGAGCACTTTTGGATTATACGTAGCGGGATAACAGCTACCAAAATAACAGACTTGGGGATGACAGACTGCCAAAGAAGATTCTGTACTCTCAACGAAGAGAGGGATCATGTGGAATCGGTAGACCAAAGATCAGGTACAAAGACAACATCAAAAGAAACCTGAAGGATTTTAATATCCCCATAGGCAGTTGGCAAGATACAACCAGAGACCAAATAAGTTGGAGGAAAATTATTTGCGTGGTGTCATCATCGGATACAATGGACAGCAAGTAGTAGTAGTTGGAAAGAAGGAAGGAAGGAAAAAGAAAGAAAAAAAGGTGAGACAAGAATGCATGTGGTCAAATGTTACTGTCATCACCTCAGATAAATAATGGACCCTTCCATTTTGATTGCGGCAAAAAGGGAAGGAAAAATGTACAACATATAAATAAAAAGAACCAAAATATAAGAAAGAAAGAGAAAAATGGAAGCACAGGTACAAAGACAACATCAAAAGAAACCTGAAGATTTGAATATCCCCATCGGCAGTTGGAAAGACGCAACCAGAGACCGAATAAATTGGAGGAAAAGGATTCGCGTGGTATCATCATCAGATACGATTGAACAGCAAGTAGTAGTAGTAGTAGTAGTATCTGAAACTCTTGTACTGGCGGTAACCGAATGAATTTAATATATATCAATTGTTAATCAGTGTAACTCAAAAACCTAAAAAGAAATAAAGAAATAATAAGAAATAATAAACAAATAATTTCCATTTTAATTAGCGAAATTTTCCCCATCTCCCTCGCTTTCTTTCTTATTATATTTTTTCTTTGTAGCATGTCCTTTTTCTTGCCTTTCCTTATTATAATAAAAACGGAATGCTCCATTATTTACCTAAGGTGACAACATAAACCAAGAAAAACACCATAACTTGGATAAATAATCAAATATGTTTGTCCTAAACAGATATAATGGTTGTATTGTGTTAGTATAACATTCAATTCTAAGACTAACAACAACAAGAAAGGAATTAATATATCCTTTAATTCAAACAATTTATTTGCTAGGCATAAAACACAAACAACAATATAAAGTCCTTCCTGTATATAAAGTTGAGTTTAAGGGACTTACCGGCGCGTTGGAGAAGAGTTATTAGGGTGGTTTCCTGGAGCCCCTGAATTCGTTGCCTCGTGGCACCGCGGGTGTATTCTGTCTGACTACTTTTTGGATATTGCGCCAAAACTCTGGGCTATCACGTGATTGGTAAATCCAATCACAGAGCCTCTCCCTCATTCACTCTATATACAGGAATAACCATTTTACTGACCCAACAGTTGGTTGGATTTTACAGCATGTCAACCCATTGGGTTATTTTATTTCAAAGATGTTTTGTTTTATACATTTTTATTAGGTATTCAATTTTTTTTTTCAAAACATTTTTTAAACATATTTTTTAATAACCAACCAGCAGTAAGTGACATTCTTTCTTGAACATCTGTATTACGTCTTTGGGACTTAGTCTATTTCCAGGACTTTGATTGGCTGGTGATTTTAGTGTGGATATTTGTATCCATATATACTGAACACTTGACCATGTCCTCTCAGTTGCTAAAGAGTGTATTCGGTTACTCTCTGCCTTTTTTTTATCTGGTGACACGTTTAATTATTGGCTTTTTTTATAGTTACATTTTTAGGGGTAAAAAAGAAAACAAATTAAACCAATACATTTTTAATCACTATAACACAACAATTAATCAAGAACAGAATTTAAAGGCTTTTAGAATAATAAACTTATGTAAGTAAATGACAAGAGTGGGTACCGTTGGTTGCACGGATTTTCTGGCGGTAAACGAATGAAATTAAAAATGTGAAAATGTTCATGGTGACTTAGCCAGAATTTTTGTGAACTCAATTTAAGAACAGGAAATATTTCTATCGGATGATTTTTTGTTTACAGGCGGAAGTTGCATGTAAATTTAAAGTGACAGATCCGTCTTCGTGCAATTCACCACTCGACATTGGAGGTTGCATTTCCAGGGGATCTGTCAACACTCACATGGAAAGAGACCAGATGAATGGGTTTTTTTTTTAAGGCGAAAATGTTTCTGGTGTTTTGAAGAGAAGAAATAGGTTTTTAATTTTTAGTTTATCATCCTATTTCTTTCTTTCTTTCATTCATTTTATTATGTGAAATTTCATTCTTTCTTTCTTTTTATCTTTCTTCTTCTTTCTTTCTTTCATTCATTTTATTATGTGAAATTTCATTCTTTCTTTCTTTTTTATCTTTCTTCTTTCTTTCTTTCTTTCATTCATTTATTATGTGAAATTTCATTCTTTCTTTCTTTTTTTATCTTTCTTCTTTCTTTCTTTCTTTCATTCATTTTATTATGTGAAATTTTATTCATTCTTCTTTTCTTCTTTCTTTCTTTCTTTCATTTTATTATGTGAAATTTCATTCATTCTTTTTTTCTTTTCTTTCTTTCTTTCTTTCTTTCATTTTATTATGTGAAATTTCATTTATTCTTCTTTTTCTTTCTTTCTTTCATTTTATTATGTGAAAATTTATTCTTTCTTTCTTTCTTATCTTTCTTCTTCTTTCTTTCTTTCATTCATTTTATTATGTGAAAATTCATTCATTCTTTCTTTCTTTTTTATCTTTCTTTCTTTTTTTCATGTTATTATGCTAAATTTCATTCTTTCTTTCTTTTTTTTATCTATCTTTCGTTCTTCTTTCTTTCTTTCTTTCATTTTATTATGTGAAATTTCATTCATTCTTTTCTTTCTTTCATTCATTCATTCATTTTATTATGTGAAATTTCATTCATTCTTTCTCTCTTTGTTTTCTTTCTTTCATTCATTCATTTTATTATGTGAAATTTCATTCATTCTTCTTTTTCTTTCTTTCTTTCATTTTATTATGTGAAATTTCCCTTCTTTCTTTCTTTTTTTATCTTTATTTCTTTCTTCTTTCTTTCTACCATCAAATTTCTTTTTTTCTTTATCTCTGTTTGTTTGTTTTTTTGTTTGTTTCTTCCGTCTAATGTCTTCCTTTCTTTTTTCATCAAATTTCTTTCTTTATTCAAATTTCCTTCTTTCTTTCTTCTTTCCTTTCCTCAAATTTCATTTTTTTCTTTCTTTCTTTCATCAAATCTTTTTTTCTTTCTTTCCCTTTTCCTTAATCCTTTCTTCAATTTTCATTCTTTCTTTCTCTCTTCTTTCTTTTTTTTCTATAAGGTATCTTAAAAATGCAAAACATTTTTCATCATATATATATATATATATATATATATATATGGCTTGATAATAAAATGTGGGAGTCACTAACACCTATATAAACAAATATATCATAAATCAACCACATCTGAGCTGAAACCAACCACTCCCAAACCTAATAAAAAACTCATTAGCCAGGTGCCTTCACCACAGAGGCATATATATATATATATATATATATATTAGAATAGCAATTTAAGAGAATTTAACCAGAAGATGGTTTTCAATCAACAAATGGATATGCCACTTAAAAATTATTCGTATTCGATAGGACCATGGGCAAAAGAAAAAAACACAAAATGCATGTTTTCTTCTTCTTCTTCTTCTTCTTCTTCTTCTTCTTCTTCTTCTTCTTCTTCTTTCACCTCGCCTTCTTCTTCTTCTTCTTCTTCTTCTTCTTCTTCTTTTCTTCTTCTCTTCTTCTTCTTCTTTCACCTCGCCTTCTTCTTCTTCTTCTTCTTCTTCTTTCATCTTCTTCTTCTTCTTCTTCTTCTTTCTTCTCTTCTTCTTCTTCATTCACCTCGGCTTCTTCTTCTTCATTCACCTCGCCTTCTTCTTCTTCATTCACCTCTTCTTTCTTCTTTCTTCTTCTCTTCTTCTTCTCATTCACCTCTTCTTCTTCTTCTTCTTCTTCTTCTTCTTCATTCACCTCTTCTTCTTCTTCTTCTTCTTCTTCTTCTTCATTCACCTCTTCTTCTTCTTCTTCTTCTTCTTTTTCTACCTCACCTTCTTCTTCTTCTTCTTCTCAACTAATTTTCCTTCCTGTTACCCCTCCCCCTTCTTCTTAACTCCACTCTTCTTCTTCTTCCATAAACTTCTCATTAGAATCCTTTACCCATTGGTAGATATATGTACTGATATCATCATGGATAGCCGTTAGCCGTGAACCCAACTAGGTCACAGGTCGTCCAGTACAAAATAATAGCAACCATTTTGTTTTTTGTTTTTTAGTTATTTGAATGTAGGCGGCTACGCTGAATTCAAAATAACCGACTTATTTTCTTTTTAATAAAGGACATTTTTTTGTTTTATTTAAATACAACAGTTAACAAATGTTGTTTTGTTTTTTTTAGAGATTTTAAATACATTTAGATGGAAACACACAATTTAATACGAAAACCTACGCAGGGTATTGTATTTCATTAAAAATCTTTAAAAAAAACTTGTCGTCCTAAACTACCTGACTTGGTTGTTTGGGTTTTATTTCTTCTTCTTCTTCTTCTCGCCTTCTTCTTCTCACCTTCTTCTTCTCGCCTTCTTCTTCATTCACCGCTTTCTTGTTCTTGTTCTTGTTGTTGTTGTTCTTCTTCTTCATTCAACTCGCCTTCTTCTTTTTCTTTTTCTACCTCTTTTTTTTCTTCATTCACCTCGCCTTCTTCTTCTTTTTCTTTTTCTACCTCGCCTTCTTCTTCTTCTTTTCTTCTTCTTCTTCTTCTTCTTTTCTTCATTCACCTCGCCTTCTTCTTCTTTTTCTACCTCTTCTTCTTCTTCTTCTTCTTCTTCTTCTTCTTCTTCTTCTTCATCTTCTCGCCTTCTTCTTCTCGCCTTCTTCTTCATTCACCGCTTTCTTGTTCTTGTTCTTCTTGTTCTTGTTCTTGTTGTTGTTCTTCTTCTTCTTCATTCACCTCGCCTTTTTCTTTTTCTACCTTTTTTTTTCTTCATTCACCTCGCCTTCTTCTTCTTTTCTACCTCTTCTTCTTCTTCTTCTTCTTCTTCATTCACCTCGCCTTCTTCTTCTTCTTCTTCCTCGCCTTCTTATTCTTTTTCTACTTCTTCAACCCTTGTTGGGTCATTTTATGCCGAAGACATTTTTGTTTTATCCCTTCTTGATTGATACTCAATTTGTTTTAAACAACATTTTTTAAAGATATTTAACCCATAGATTGGATCCTACCAAGTACTATTACAATTTTTTTTAACTACGTAGCTTTGGCGGGTTGATATGGAGGATGTGCTTCTTCCCAAGCAGCAGATCCTCTCTCTACACTAGTGGTTCTCGAACTTTATACAGTCTGGGCGCACTTACAGTACTACAGATACTTGATAGCGCACTGTATACAAAAATAGGACTAATATGTTATTAAGTCAGTGGTTCTCAAACTTTATACAGTCTGGGGACACTTACAGTACTACTGATACTGATAGCGCACTGTATACAAAATAGGACTAATATGTTATTAAGTTAACTCAGTGGTTCTCAAACTTTATACAGTCTGGCCGCACTTACAGTACTACAGATACTTGATAACGCACTGTATACAAAATAGGACTAATATGTTATTAAGTTAACTCAGTGGTTCTCAAACTTTATACAGTCTGGGCACACTTACAGTACTACCGATACTTGATAGTGCACTGTATACAAAATAGGACTAATATATTATTAAGTTAACTCAGTGGTTCTCCAACTTTATACAGTCTGGGCGCACTTACAGTACTACAGATACTTGATAGCGCACTGTATACAAAATAGGACTAATATGTTATTAAGTTAACTCAGTGGTTCTCAAACTTTATACAGTCTGGGCGCACTTACAGTACTACAGATACTTGATAGCGCACTGTATACAAAATAGGACTAATATGTTATTAAGTTAACTCAGTGGTTCTCAAACTTTATACTGTCTGGCCGCACTTACAGTACTACAGATACTTGATAGCGCACTGTATACAAAATAGGACTATTATGTTATTAAGTTAACTCAGTGGTTCTCAAACTTTATACTGTCTGGGCGCACTTACAGTACTACAGATACTTGATAGCCCACTGTATACAAAATAGGACTAATATGTTATTAAGTTAACTGTTAAATATATAAAAAATAACACATTTAACAAAAGCAAACTTAACATACCTCTATGAAGTTTATTCACACACTCAAACCATCCTTCGGGGCGGGAGTCCGGTGAGCTTCGGCCACTGGACCGGTTAGTTTGTGTTAAATTAATAGCGTCGATCCCAGGGGGCTTTTCCCCCAGGCAATACCTGCCCCTTGACTTAAAGGGACAGGGCTGGGTTTTATTGCGCAGCGCCTGAGGCGCCCCTTGAGGGGGAATTCCGACGGGATCGACGCAATTTTTGTTCTCTCCCACCATTAGTTTCGGCTTGTGGGTGGGCCCACGTTAAAACGAGGCCTTGTGCCCAGTCCATACAGGTGGGGTAAGAGACAAATAAACTATGATGTTTATTCATTCCTGTGTTAATGAGAATCATGAACTTGATGAGACCTTGCAATTTCTTCAATGAAATCAATAATTCTGAAGAATTAGGTTCAGAAAAAATAGTGGACATAACTGCATCTATCCACAGAAAACTTTTGTCCATTTTACAAGATATAATATTTTTGGCTTCTCATGTCCAAATTCCAGATACTTGGGACCATGATATCACGACGGCAATGAAAGACAACTCCGCCGAGCAATTGAACTGTAGATATTGCCAAAAGGTTTTTACACATCAGAGCGAACTGTTTGCCAACATGGATCTAACGCTGTGTAAAAATTGCGGGAAAATCTTTGCCTGCTGTATGCTACTCGAAAAACACAGAGAGACTTGTAAAATAAACTGGATGGACAAAGACGCAAGTGATGAATCGGAAAACAATAATCGGAACAATAATAATAATACTAATGCGGTTGGTTGTACAAAAACCGGAAAATTATAAAGGGACTGAATCGGAAATTCCGACTATTGATACGAAAGATTTCCCTCTTACGGTGGTAAAGCAAGAGATTATCTTCTACAAATACTTGATAGCACACTGTATACAAAATAGGACTAAGGGACATACATTAATGTCAAAACATTTATCACTTGGTATGGTTGTACGTCATCTGTCTGAGATACATACTGTGAAATTACTGGAAACAATGCTGTAGAAGAAGATGACACTGATGATGACAGTGATGAAGTGGCATAACCAGTGATCTCTCATATAAAAAAAAACATTTATGATCTTATATTTTTATTAAGATTTTGTTTTCTTTAACTTTCAATAAACTACCATAAATGATTTTCATTTTTCTCAATAAAGTTGTTTAAAAATGTTGACTTTTTTCTATATAAGGTGTGTGTTGAAAGCCACTCATACTTATAGACTCGCCGATAACCATGTGATCTCTCTTGGCCAATCACTGGCAGTACTCTGCTGCTGAGACAATACTTAGCCAGGCAGTACTGCTCATGACTACTTGACCATCGTGGACGACGGACATAGTGATTAAATCACTGGGCCTTTAACACTACGCAGGATAGGACTTATTCGCTTACCAAAGGATTCCATAGCTCAGGACTTACTTACTTTAAGCCCTTTTCAACTGGCCAAGAATGGCATTTAAAAACATAACACATTGCCCAGACCTCCAAAACTGGAACCTCGCCATCAGATAGAGTTTAATGTCAACCCAATTCATGAAAACCCTCACCACTGCCTTGTAGTACATATGTGATAAAAAGGGTAATAGGGTAGGGACAATCATATAGGTACTAGGGCTTGACGTGACCAGCCGATTGATTGGGGGGGGGGCTCTCCGACCAGCCGTCTAAGTAAGTGGAATGGACCATCCTTAAGCATCACGGATCACCAACCACAACCAACAGGTGACCCCATGGGGGGTCTACCCTCTGCAGGGGGGCGGGCAGTCGGTGTATTCTAAGCCCCCCCCCCAAAAAAAAAAATAACTGACAAAAAAAAGAACATTCTCTCCTACAGTTTCATCCTTATCATTTGATTTTTTAGATAAGGCTTGATGTGTATGATTTTCGGACTGTTGTCCTCATCTTTATCGTGGTATGTAAAATCACAACATGTCGGTCGCTGTATACTCCGGCCGTCCTCATGTTTTGCTGTGTGTGAGAGCATAGCAATGACCAAACCTGGAAAATTATTTTTAATAGTTTGTCGTAATCGGGAGCCATCACGGAACTTTGAACCTAACCCTTTATTCAGTCCACGGGGGTATGCTGTTCTCATTCCGCTAACCATAGCTGGGATACAGGTGTTAAGCTCTGTTAATTATTATTCTATGTTACTGCTGCTCTTGGCCAGGATTGAACCTGCAGTCTAGATATAACTGTCACTTAGAACTATATTCATCTAACTCCTTTATCCACTAGGCTATGTGTCCAATTGGACAATCCAGTGTTAATTTTGGGAACTTATAAACCTAATGTCTTGTTTTGCCTAGAATATCTACCTATCACTTATGTATGATTTTTTACCTGAACTCATATGGGGGGTGGGGGTAATCTAAAATTTGTACAGTTTTGAAGTACTGCAACCGTACATATAAACTAAAATTGGAAATATATTTCTACAAATATAAAATGGCTGAAATCGCTCTCAATATGCCTCTCCCATTTCCATAAATATGCCTATTTGTTGAGTCCTTAAAAGGGATACAATCAGACAAGATTGTAGTCGGGTGGAAAGACCAGTCAACACGTTTATAGATTTAAGATAGAGGGTTTTATTGCGGAGAGATACAATAAGACAGACAAGGAATCGTGAAGTACGCTACTAATCCTCGAAGCCAGCCCATCATAATGCCGTGCTCACTCTATAAATATATAGTCAGACCACATGGGCGAGAGAGAGAGAGAGAGAGAGAGAGAGAGAGAGCGTGAGATATTCCCGTTACAATACTATTCGAGGCTGATTTTTCAACAATGAGTGTGATAAAAATGAAGTACAGGAACAATTTGGATATTCGAGAACCATTGCGTGTTGTACTCTCTTCTATCGAGCGAAGACTTGACAAATTGATAAATAAGACTCAGTCTCACTGTTGCCATTGACTACATATTTTACATATTGAGCTATTTTGCAAGTGTGGAAATGGTCCACAACCACGATACCCATGGTATTTAAAGCCTTTTATTCACAAATATATATATATATATTTACTCTGTCGTTAATTGTTTTATTTTCGAAGTTTCCTCCGGACATACATATACAAACGACTGCCCTTTATATATGTATAGATAGATAGGTAATTTATGAGGAAGTGCGTCCCGGTCTCCTGCCTCAGAAATTGCTACCCGGTGACTATTAAAATAACGTCCCCAGCTATGTCGTCTCGGCAATGTTAGTTGAAAGAAAACAACCAACTTAGGGCGTTAAATGTATTTTAGAGGGGGGGGCTTCTCTTTTTTGTCGTAATTATTACTTATTTATCGTAATTTGTCGTAATTCTTGTTCATTTATAGAAATTTGTCGTAATTCTTGTTTGTTTATAGAAATTCGTCGTAATTCTTGTTTATTTATAGAAATTTTTCGTAATTCTTGTTTAGATATGAAGATGGATATATAGTTTGGAATAGACTGAGCTAGATAGATAGATAGATAAACAAACAAAATAATATAGATAGATATGAACAAATGGAGACGACATAGCTGGGGACATTATTTTAATAGTCACCGGGTAGCAATTTCTGAGGCAGGAGACCGGGACGCACTTCCTCATAAATTACCGATAGATATATGGTACCCAACGAACTCATAATTTCTGGTGTGACCCTCTTTTTTTTAATAGTGAAACATTCCACGGTTTCCTTATCTGTCTTGTCATATCATGATATTTAAATATCTTTCACTTCGTCTTTCATGTTACGTTCATATCGGTAGATCCCGGTTATATTTATGACGCTGCTTTCTCTGGTGATCTTGTCCAAGATTAGAATATATGAACGCTTTGCTTGGAATGGTGGAATACCAAGTTATCTTGAACGAAATAATTCTTGACAACGTTTTCTGCTTGGTGCCGATAAAACTTACTCTCCATTGCGTTACTGCGTTAACATAAATATATCCAAGTGTAAAAACCTTTGGCTCTACGATCATATATCAGCTTGGAGTTTGTTTTTTTCTGGTAAGTCAATTGCAACGATTTGTTGTTGTGTTGTTGTCCTTCTTCTTCTTCTTCTTCTTCTTCTTCTTTTATTATTATTATTATTATTATTATTATTATTATTATTATTATTATTATTATTATTATTCCCTTTTATCTTCTTCATTTACTAGCTTTTTTTTCTTCATTCACCCAACCTATCTTCTTCTTCTTCTTCTTCTTCTTCTTCTTATAATTCACCCACCTTTTCTTCTCTTCTTCTTCTTCTTCTTCTTCTTCTTCTTCTTCTTTATAATTCACCCACCTTTCTTCTTCTTCTTCTTCTTCTTTATAATTTACCCACCTTTTCTTCTTCTTCTTCTTCCTCTTCTTCTTCTTCTTTATAATTCACTCACCTTTTCTTCTTCTTCTTCTTCTTCTTCTTCTTCTTTATAATTTACCCACCTTTTCTTCTTCTTCTTCTTCTTCTTCATTCACCCAAATTTACTTTCCTTCTTCATTCACGTTCATTTTCTTCTTCTTCTTCTTCCTCCACCCATCTTCTTCTTTTCCTTCTTCTTATTATTATTATTAACAATAATAATAATTCTTTCTTCTTCTTCTTATTCTTATTATTATTTACAATAATAATAATTCTTTCTTCTTCTTCTTCTTCTTTTTATTATTATTATTATTATTATTATTATTATTATTATTATTAATACTTCGCATAAATAAATTTAGGATTTATGTTCTTGAAATAGCGTCACATCTGGTTTTCTAAGATATCAAGTTCCTTGCTGGTGATATTTTGCTAAAGTTGCATAAAATTAAAATCAATATGCGGTAAAGTGGGGAGCTTACTGTAGGTGTGGTGCCACACCTCAGATGCAAAAAAATCTCCAATAGGAGACAATAGGCCACCCCATCTACTTTACTAAGATGACGCCTCCAGGACCTTACCCACTACGCCACAAATATCCCCACTTCTGAGGATTTTGTAAAAAAAAAGGAAATTGGTTTATTTGATTGGTTTAATGGCATATCAAACCTTGTGAGTCATTTAATGCCATACATACGCTAAGTTGGCGAGGGCTGGTATCTAACCAGGAACCTTGTGATTCATAGCCGAACGCTCTACCGACTGAGATAAACCGGTATATATATATATATATATATATATATATATATATTGTAGAGTACAAATATATTTAAGGTGTGATTGTTACCATTGGTTTCAAAGCAGTGCGTTAGCCACTTATCGTCAAGGCAACGCGCGTCGTGAAAAGTTTTTTTTTTATCATTTCTGAAGCGATTTGAATCTTCTTATCAGTAGCAGAGGTTGATGGGTGTCCTGCTCCCTCTTTGTGCATCACACTAGTGAAGCCACTTTTAAACTTCTCTATCAACTCATAGAGACTTTTATGTGGTAATGAACTGTCACTGTATTGTGCTAAAAGCCATCTATGAATTTCAGCCCCTGACACTCCTTCTGACCAGAGAAATCTGATCACTTTCTTGGTGCATACTGTTAGCGGAGCGGTCAGGTTTATACTGTAAAAACAGCAAGCAAAATGTTGCGATCAGGCTCAAACTTTGATCACATGAGCACAACAGGGCCAACTACAAGCATGAATGTGCAGAACACGGTGTGACAATAATATAAGATATGTTATGGCGAAAGTGTAGATGATTTTTGACTCTCCCTCGTAGATCTTACTAGAAAATCTTTTTTTTTTATTGTTGCTCACGAAAAAAACCAAAGGGAATTTCAATAAAAAGTAACTAAACTTTTAAAAAGAGACCAAAGAAAGTACTAGTTAAAATTAATAATAATAATAATAATAATCTTATTATAATGGAGATTGTGTGTTTTTCTGTCTGTAACCGAAACTATATTCCTACTCAAATCACAATTCTCTTAGTTATTGACATCACATTCTCCATGATTTTATTGTTATCTAAACCTCAATTATTAATAAAATTGTCTTACATTATTAATACTGTTAACTATGTCTACATACTGACAATATGCAATTATATTTATATATACAACAAAATAGCAGTTTACAGTGTGAACGGGAAGGCTAATTTGCATATTAATATTAAAAAATCGAATTTAATAAATATGTGCTTAGTATTATTGATATCTAACTGTTTGGTGTTATTTTAATGAATATAAGCAAAAATCTCTTCAATGAATCTTAAATGAAATCCATTAACAAGATAAAATAACTGTCATTTTATTCTTTACTTCCTCTTATAACTAAATACTTAAATTAGAAAAAATAACAATGAAAGACGAGAGTGATGGAAGAGTAAGTTTCAGTTGTTCCATTTTTTATTATACTCCCTCTGTTTCAAATCTTTTATTATACTCCCTCTGTTTCAAATCTTTTTATCTGTATTCTTATTTAGTTTCATTAGCCTTTCTAATTTAATACAATATTTTATTACATTCAAACTTAAATACTTGCACCCGGAGGGTGCATATATTTGCTAGTAATAATAATATTTGTACCAGAAATTGCGTAAGTTTATCAATGAGTATTTAATTCATATTATATATAAATCATTAATACATGGAAAAGAATCGTATTTATCAACGAGGTGTCTGCGAAAATCTGAGTTAGATTTGCCTCAAAACATCCCATGTTATTACTGCGTTTAAAATACTGCAATGTGTCTTATATATCACTAAGAAATAAACATTTACATAATATATGGCGTGGTTAATTTGCATACTGGTTTTAACAAAACTAGGTTTAATAATGTGGTAAATACGTAGACAAGATAATAATAAAAGCAACAAGTAAGGAAAACACGACACAAGGCTTTATACAAACGGTGTATTCAACAAACAATACATCAACGTGCAATATACAATATGTAACGTGTGATATACAAAATGTGTGTGAGGTTTACAGATGTGTTATAAATTGTACAAATTGTAGAGTGTAGGTGTAGGGTCGCAAAATAATGCGTTTGCGAAACTTATCTTGTCTCTGGTATGAAGAGGTAAGCGTCTCTTGCTAGCTTGAGTTAATTTTGACTGTCACGTGGTCACCGCCTCCTGGTAGCTGGCTTCAGGAAACACGTCTTGTAGCGACGGGTATAAGAGGTAGATTGCAGGAATCAATCTTCGAAATTTGGCGGCAAAACTAATCCTAGTAATATGTGTTTTGATTGGTCGCCGACAATGGCCTTTAACCAATCACACAAGGTCTCTTATCAGGCGATGGTTAAGGCGGTAACTTTGAAAGGTCATATTATTTCTTTTAATAAATAATTACTTGGTGCTATTGATCTCTAATATTGTTTTATACTCCAACGTATTAAAATCAATCGTATGAATGATTTATATAGAAACCAAGGTTATTTCCTATAAGTCTAACATGATCAAAGGGGAACCACTCTTGACTGATAAATTATTTACTAGGAAAAAAGAAGACGGGGTTAGGGTTAGGGTTTGGGTTTAGGGTTAGTTTAATGGGAAAATAAATAAATGATTTATCAGTCAAGAGTGGTTCCCCTTTGATCATGTGAGACTTATAGAAAATAGCCGAAACTAATTAGAATATAATGAAAATATGTGTAAACTTTGTATATGCTTATCCGCCGAATTCTTGTTTCTTATGAGTGATGTCACCTCAGCTAAATAATGGACCATTCCGTTTTTATCATAAAGAAAGGGAAGAAAAAGGACATGATACACAGAAACAATATAATAAGAAATGAAAAAGAGTGAGAGAGTTAAATCAAGATTATTATACGTTTTACATATTTAACTATTTAGCAATAGCTCTTAAGTAAACAATAACAACAGAAACAATATAATAAGAAAGAAAGAAAATATGGGAAAATAGAGAGAGAGAGGGGGTGAACGCGCGGAAGCGATAAGGCTAATCTGTTTCAATCGAACATAATTAAAAGAAAAAAAAAGAAAAGAAAAAAAAGCTTATTATGAAAAAAAGCAAGTAAAGTCGGGGTGGCCTAAAGTCGGTATCAGCCAATCAGCGAGGGAGTCTATCCCCTTTTCACTTAGAGCTAAACCAAGGAGATTGTTGTTTTTTTTGCGTCTGAGGTGGAACGCTACACCTACCACCAGCTCCTTACATTACCGTCCAGATCCCTGTGCTACTCATACGCTGAGTTGGCGTGGGCCGGTATCGAACTAGGAACCTTGTGGTTTACTAGCCGAACGCTCTCCCGACTGAGCTAACCCTTTCCTTGATATATTATTATACTTTTTACATATTTAACTATTTAGCAATAGCTCTTAAGTAAAATCAAATTATCATACTGTGGTATATCCACAGGTCTTGTTAATTAAGTAAATTAGTCCAAGAAAACTTTAACGTATTTGCTATCAAAGATTCCGGAAATAGATACTACAACTACTATTACTATATTACTACTACTACTACTACTACTACTACTACTAATAATAATAATAGTAGTAGTACCAGTAGTAGTTAAGGTATATATCGTGGATTTTGCCGTCCCGGCCGATCACCGAGTGAAAGTGAAAGAAAGTGAAAAGATAGACAAATACATGGACCTTGCTAGAGAACTAAGAAAACTGTGGAACATGATGGTGAAGATCGTTCCAATTGTAATTGGTGCCTTAGAAATGGTCCACAGGTATCTAGACCGTCCTGTCGGTGGGACGTTAGAATGCACCGACTGCACCTCTGCAGAGGGGTAAGACTCCCCCAATGGGGCCACCTGTTGGCCGTGGGTGGTGACCCGTGATGCTTAAGGATAGAGCCCAGGTGGATGAGCAGTTCATGACATGCAATACTCCACTTTGGCCTTATCTTGGGATAGACGGGCGGTCGGAGAGGCCCCCTCCGATCAATCGGCTGGTCATGTCAAGCCCTAGCACCTATATGATTTTCCTAACCCTATTGCCCTTATGGCAAGCCCCAACCCCTTTTTATCATATGGGTGCTAGAAGGCGGTGGCTGCGGGTGTACATGTCCTGGGAATGACGGTAAACTCTATCTGATGGTGAGGTTCCAGTTTTGGAGGTTTGGGGAATGTGGAGCACCCCTTCATCACCATTGATCCCTGGTCCACTCTGACCAGTGGTAGTACCTGTGAGGGTCCCATCTATGGGTTAAATAGAAAAATGTATTTATAAAAAATTGTATTATCCATTAAGAATTGATTTATTTCAAAACTTTGTCGGCATTAAATGACCCACTGAGGTTGATATGATATAAACAAAACAAACCAAACCAAACCAGGTATCTAGAAAAGAGCCTGAATAAACTGGAAATCAGAGGAAGAATCGAGACCATCCAGACTACAGCATTGTTGAGATCGACTGGAATACTTAGAAGAGTCCTGGAGACCCGAGGAGACTTTTCTGTCACTCAGCCTCCAGTGAATCACGGGCTAAGGCGGCTTTGAAAAACTCGAATGGAGTGAAATAATAATAATGATACCATTTGTAGTTGGTGCATTTGGAACGGTCCCAATATACTTGAAATAAAGACTGAAGGATCTGGAAATCAGAGGGAGAATTGAGACCATCCAGACTACTGCACTGCTGCAATCGGCTAGAATACTCAGAAGAGACCTGAGGAGACTTTTTTCACTCAGACACAAGTGAAAGACTATCAGCTAACGGCGATGTGAAAAACTCAAAAGGAATGAAAATGATAATAATAATAATATTATTATGATATTATTATAATATTCTCATATATATATATGAGAATGTAAAGTAGGCGGAGTGGTCTATTATTGGTATCAGCCGAACAGTGAGGGAGTCTATCCCCTTTTAAGTGAGGGAGTCTATCCCCTTTTAAGTTATCATAGTGTAGCAGCGATGCTGATAGCTTTTTGATGTGCGTCCTGGGACGCACATATTTGCTTTGAATGAGTCCCGGTAAATTTTATGGGTCCCAACTAAAGTTTCTTAATAAATTGTAGGGTTTTTTAATTAATGATCTGGGGAAACAACTAAAGTCGTCTAACTCCTATGTTGTAACCTATCCTGTGTAATTCGTGTCTAAAAAACTTTAAATGTATTTACAGTTAGCTTGAAATGGTGAGGAAAGAAAAAAAAAAGAAAAACACTGGGACGCATGGATAAGATTTTACTGCGTCCTTTTTTAGTGTGTCGGGGACATAGGACGCGTACCTATCAGCATTTCTGCTGTAGTATATTCACAGGTTCTGCTAGTACTAAATGATGTATCGTATTTTGACGGAGTCATGTCACTGGAAGAGTTGGTGGTTTTTAACTGATAAAGCAAACATTGAATATTTCTTGATTTTTGTTTTGTTTTATTTTTTTGTTTTTGATCATGTGATATATGAATAGTTCATTTATCCGCCCAGAGGCTCAAATTTACGCCTAGTAAGCGTCTTGGTGGCTAATGGAAATTTAACAGGTTTGTCTACGTGAAGAATGCAAGTTTCTCACGGCGCAATATTGTCTTTTTCGATTGGCCACAAAGAACATTTCTCGTTATTTTTTTTATTTCTCTCTCTTTCTCTCTCATTTTTTTCTCTCTTTCTCTCTCATCTTTTCTTTCTCTCTCTCTCTCTCTCTCCCATTGAGTCTCTTCCTCCCCCTCTCTCTCTTTCTCTCATCTTTTATAATTCTCTTTCTCTCCCTCTTTCTCTCATCTTTTATATTCCCCCCTCTCTCTCTCATCTTTTATCTTTCTCTCTCTCTCTCTTTCCCTTTGTGTTTCTCCCCCTCTCTCTCTTTCTCTCATCTTTTATAATTCTCTCTCTCCCCCTCTCTCTCTCTCTTTCTCTCATCTTTTATTTCTCTCTCTCTCTTTCCCGTTATGTCTCTCCTCCCCCTCTCTCTCTTTCTCTCATCTTTATAAATTCTTCCTCTCTCTTCCTCTCTCGCTTTCTCCCATCTTTTATGTTCCCCCCCTCTCTCTCTCTCTCTCTCTCATCTTTTATCTTTCTGTCTGTCTGTCTGTCTCTCTCTCTCTCTCTTTCCTTTTGTATCTCTCCCTCCCCCTCTCTTTTTCTCTCATCTTTTATCTCTCTCTCTCTCTCTTTCCCTCTCTCCCTCCCTCTCCCTCTCTCATCTTTCTTTCTCTCTCTCTCTCCTTTTGTGTCCCCCTCTCTCTCTTTCTCTCATCTTTTATATTCCATCCTCTCTCTACTTCTGTGTCTTTCCCTCTCTCCCTTTCTTTCCCTCTCTCACTCATCTTTTATATTTCTCTCTCCCTCTCTCTCCTTCTGTGTTTCCCCCTCTCTCTTTCTTTCTCATCCTTTCTCTCTCTCTCTCATATTTTATCTCTCTCCCCCTCTCTCTCTCTTCGTTATTCTCTCTATACTCCACCATCTCTCTTTCTCTATTCCGGTGTCCCTTTCTCACTTCTCTCTTCCTCTATCTCCATCTCACTCGTTTTTTTTCTCTCTCTTTTTCTTTTTTCACTCTCTCTCTCTCTCTCTCTCTCTCTCTCTCTCTCTCTCTCTCTGCTTTTTCCTTCAGTTTTATCTCTCCTTACCCCCTCCACTCCCTCTCTCTCTCTCTCTCTTCCTCCCTCTCTTTCGACCCAACCTCCCCATGTCTCTCTCCATCCCTGCACCTCTTCCTTCTTTTCTTATCTCCCACCTCACCGAATCCATTCTTCATGCCGGTGACAGTTAGGCTATTAAATTATGCAACATAAGCAAAAAAAGAGCAAACTACGTCAGTAAAAATAATTCAATAAATTATTTTCGCAATTTTAAATCAAATAAAAATTCTTGGAAAATATTAGGTTTTAAATTTATTGTGACAGTCGAAATATATTTATTCCTTTGTAAGGACATTTTTTCTCTTTAAAACTCAATACGAGGCTGAGTTAAGACTATTTTTCTTTGAAACTCAAAACGAGGCTGATTCAAGTCTATTTTTCTTTAAAACTCAAAACGAGGCTGAGTTAAGATTATTTTTCTTTAAAACTCAAAACGAGGCTGATTCAAGTCTATTTTTCTTTAAAACTCAAAACGAGGCTAATTTAAGTCTATTTTACTTTTAAACTCAAAACGAGGCTGATTTAAGTCTATTTTACTTTTAAACTCAAAACGAGGCTGATTTAAGTCTATTTTTCTTTTTAAACTTAAAACGAGGCTGAGTTAAGTCTATTTTTCTTTTAAACTCAAAACGAGGCTGAATTAAAACTATTTTTCCTTATAAACTCAAAACGATGCTGAAATTATAATTTCCCCCCTTTAAAACTTTAAACAAGGCTGAATCAAAACGAGGCTGACTGTAGGGATTATATTCTTTGCTTGCCACCGTTCTTCCGTTAGGCACTAGGTGGCATTACAAGCAACCGTATAAAAGTGGATGAGCCAAAGTGAAATGCCCCACTTTCACCTTCTATCCTCGAGAAAAGGGTACACACCAGTTTAATCTCCTGTCCACTGGATAGGGGGTGGGGTGAATCCACCAACCCCGTGTTGCATGGCACGCTAGAATATGGTCTACATGTAAGGGTTATTCTTTACTCTAATACCAGCAACTTCATGACTTTGCTTATAAAAGAATCTAATCCAGGTAATCTTGAACTTTAAGTGCCTAAATTCCTACGATAAAATTATACTTGTGCATTATTTGAAATGAACTTAATTGTTAGTAAAAAGACATTTTAGGATATTTTGGAGTTAAAAAACATGCATTAAAATGGATTTGAAAAGCGTCGTTTTTCTCCGTGAAAATTACGTTGAATCAAAGATGGCTGCCATTGTTTACAAGCTTCTTCTCGGAAAAAGAACTAAGGGACTTAACTTTCATTACTTTGAGTCCCTTAGTTCTTTTTCCGAGAAGAAGCTTTTAAACACGACGCTTTTCAAATCCATTTTAATGCATGTATTTAACTCCAAGATATAATAATGTCTTTTTAATAACAATTAAGTTCATTTCAAATAATGCGCAAGTACAATTTTATGGTAGGAATTTAGTCACTTAAAGTTCAAGATTACCCTAATCCTATTAGGACATTTCATCTATACACATACTTGTCTAACGAAAAAACAATACATATGAATGTTTGCTCCTCTGAAGACAATTATCCACAAACACCACGGATTTACCAACACCACAAACTTTCTGGAACCTTAAATCTTTCTCAGTTGTGCTGTGGACTTATTGGTTACTTATTTAATAGTTGGAGTGTATTATGAATAATTTTGATACTTAATATACACTTTTTATACAATTATACACTTTTTAAAAACAATTTTACATCAGGCTCTTTTGAGTCTTATTATAAACTGTAATGCTTCTGATTTTTAAAAATTAAAAATAAAATTCATTCTATTTTTAATACTGATAACGCATTTTTTGAAAAATTCCAACATTGACTAACAGCGTTCTGTTTGCGCATTCTTCTTCTAACGTTCATTTCATCCCATATTTGCTCTTGTTGAAGACCGATCTATTACATACGGTCGATACAGATATTCCGAGGGACCTCACAACAATGAGGGGGGGGGCGATGTGCAGTTAAAACCGTTGAGAGGAAGGCCCCGAAACGGTGCACATTCTCTCCTGATGATCCCAAGCATTTGTAAACATCATTTGTTTTTTCAATATATCAAATTCACACTGTCGGATTAATTTCCTTTTATTTAACATATATATATATAAACTATTCTTTGTATCTTCTATCCTGTTTTGTATTCTACTTCTATTAGGTTTGCTGAGGCAATAAATATCCTTGTTATTTCTTTAGTCGTGAATTGTTTTTATATCATTTGACTCCGTAAGAGGAAACGATACTCAACCAACTATCGTTCGTCTAAACTGAATTATGACTATTTTTCATTTCAAACTCAAAACGAGGCTGAGTTATGATATTTCTTTTCATTTTTCAAACTCAAAACGAGGCTGAGTTATGGCAATTTCTTTTCCTTTTTTCAAACTCAAAATGAGGCTGAATTATGACATTTATTCCCTTTCAAACTCAAAACGAGGCTGAGTTATAGCAATTTCTTTTCCTTTTTTCAAACTCAAAACGAGGCTGAATTATGACATTTCTTTTCCTTTTTCAAACTCAAAACGAGGCTGAGTTATGACATTTCTTTTCCTTTTTCAAACTCAAAACGAGGCTGAGTTATGACATTTCTTTTCCTTTTTCAAACTCAAAACGAGGCTGAGTTATGACATTTCTTTTCCTTTTTCAATCTCAAAACGTGGCTGAGTGGGTTATGCCATTTTTTTTCTTTAAAACTCAAAATGAGGCCGAGTTGAGACATTTATTCCTTTTCAGAAGCGCGTGGTGTAATGGTTAAAGTCATTGGAAATGGACTCGTCACCCCGAGTTCAAATCCTGGACGTGGTAATTGCATTTCACTTAGCGCTAATACCCTTGGGAAAAGTATGAATCCTACTCTCCCTCCAGCTATGGGTAAATAGTAGGGCAGACTGGGCTCTTTAACCTTGGTTAGGCAACCGGTCTAGGAGAAGGAAAACTCTGAATTCAAACCTGTTGAACTCCGCTTAAGAAAATGACCTTGTGTCGCATCCTGCTCGTGCAGCATGTATATCTATATATTGATATGGAGGTTGGTAAATATATATATGTATATATATAGAGAGAGAGACAGACAGATAGAGAAAGAGAGAGAGGGAGAGGTTATGAATCATGTATCTTTCTGCAACCGGTCTAGGAGAAGGAAAACTCTGAATTCAAACCTGTTGAACTCCGCTTAAGAAATTGACCTTGTGTCACATCCTGCTCATGTGGAGGGGTTGGTAAATATGTATTCCTTTTCAAACTCAAAATGAGGATAAATTATGCTAATTTTTTCCTTTAAAACTCAAAACGAGATTGAGTTAAGACAATTTTCCCTTTTCAAAACCCAAAACGAGGTTAAGTTAAGACAATGTTTTTTCTTCAAAACTCAAAACGAGGCTGAATTATAACATTTTTTTCCTTTCAAATTAAAAACAAATTTTTTCTTCAATAATTTCAGAAAGGATGGTTTTGTTTACAATATAGATGCTATGTCAAAATGAACTCCGAATTTCCAACACGCATGTATACCAGTTATTTTCCTTCTTTGTTTTATTTACGAATGTCGATAGTGAAAATTGGGTCCTAATAATTATCTCCTACTCATATCATGGATCTTGGTTGGTTGGTTTATTAATTTTAACGGCATATCAACCCGTCCAGGGTTATATCATGCCTAGCGGTTGGGTTGTTATACATATTGTGTATTCATATATATACATTTAGTAATTGGTTTTAACAATGTGTTAGCATTATTGGGAATCATACTGTATGCCATTGATTTGTTTCATGTTTATATTCTATGGTATAATTTTATTTCCATGGATCTTCTTCCTCTTCGTAAAAAATAATAAAAATAAAAACAAGGGAAAGATAGCTGGTATACATGTGTATCAGAAAGCCAGAGATTGTTTTAAGATAGTATTTATATAGTAAACAGGATTTTAAGTCAATTTTCATTCTTTGAAATTCAAAACGAGGCTGCTGAATTTTCTCTTTCTCTTTAAAACTTAAAACGAGGCTAAGTTATGCCATTAACAAAAAACGGAAATGTGTCGGCTGCAAATATTGATAAGACATAATTTGATTACCCACCAAAGTATCAAATATTGTATTTGTTTTCAAGCCATTTTTAAAACAATGTTTATTCTTGTGTGAAACATACGCCACAGGAACTGCCAGATGCTCGGGGTGCAGTGAAACAGGTTTGGTGTATTTTACGGCATGTCAACCTTTGTTGGGTTATTTTATGCCGAAGACGTTTTATTCTATTTATGCTTGATGGGTATTCAATTTTTTTAACTCAATTTTTTTAAAAACTCATTTTTTCTATTTAACCCATTGATGGTACCCTAACAGGTAGTACCACTCCGAGTGGACCTGGGAGTAATTGCAATGAAGGGGTACGTCACTCTCCAGAGCTCCAGAATTGGAACTTTACCATTAGATGCAGTTTAACGTCATACCTAGAACACTAAGACCCTCAGTCACCGCCTACTAGCACATATGACAAAAAGGGTTGGGAGTTTGCCATAATAAGCAATAGGATTGGGACAATCATATAGGTGCTAGGGCTTGATTTGTCCAGCCGATTGATTGGAAGGGGCCTCTACGACAGCCGCCGAGCCTAAATAAGGGCAAAATAAAGGGGGGGGGATTTTACCCCTCTGCAGACATGCAGTCGGTGTATTAGATAGCTAGATGTGAACACAGATAGATATATAGATATAAACAGACTGAGATTGATCGATAGATAGATAGATAGAAACAGGGTGATATAGAAATATACTGATATATATATATATATATATATATATATATATATATACAGAGAGAAAGAGACAGAGAGAAACAGAGAAATTGGCAAAGGGTCTCTCTCTCTCTCTCTCTCTCTCTCTCTCTCTATATATATATATATATATATATATATATATATATATATGATAAATTATCCACACACAAATTCATATTAACGTACCTTTACCAAGTAAGCACTTATTCCAATCTCTCTCTCTCTCTCTCTCTCTCTCTCTCTCTCTCTCTCTCTCTCTCTCTATCAACCCCACTCCGCTATCCCATCCCCCTTCTATCCTCACCCACGCCCCACCTCGCAGACCCCATTTCAACATTCCCAACATCTGCTTTAATTCAAATTCCAATTACCTCATTTGAAAACCCTAAATACTGTCTATCCGGTCTGAATTCTACTTAAGGTTACGTAGGTACAGTTATTTGTGGACTCGGCACGTTTTCATGGTCTCTGTACGGAATAGACCACCCGTAAAAATTTTGGCATTCTTTTTTTTTTTTGAGTACAAAAATAGTATATACGTGGGTTCTTAATTGAATATACTAAAAATAATCATCTGAGATTATTTTGTGTATACATTTGTAAAAGGAAAAAAAAATTTTAGAAGTAAGTTTTTCTGTTATGCAATTCAAATTATTTTGATTTACCATCTGATGAGACGGAATTTTGGGGAGCTGTATTAAATCAACTTAGATTTATAAAGGCCCCAATTTTGGTCGAAATTAATTTATTATGGAATAACGGTGTTGAGTTTTTCCTTCCTTTCAAAGATAAATATTGCTCTGTATATAATCTAAAAAGTTTATTATACATTGAGCTCTTTTTAGTGATTTAAAGATTCACTGTATTTGTACATACTGGATCATAAAATAATAATACAGTGTATCTTAGAAATCACATATAGAATCATTCCTTACTACCAAGTTTTGGATACCTCTCATCTCTCTCTCTCTCTCTCTCTCTCTATTGGTTTGTTGGTTGGTTTTGAAGACTATCACAATGCAAGTGTAAAGAAAAAAGAAGGTAACTGTGGTGTTGTTTGTTAACCTGTTTGTTAACCTTATCAGAGGGCAGGTAAATTAACTATTTCTCTCTTAGGGTGTTTAGGGTATTGTGTTGTGCTCTGGAGAGGTTAGGTGTTATTTTTTTGTTTCCTTTTATGATCTGGAATATTGATTGCTTAAGTCTTGATAGTTTCGAATCTAGTACTCAGTTGGTTGGAGGTGGGTGGAGTGGGTTATCTAATGTGTGTTTGGGGAGTTGGTTGTTTTTACTTGTTGGTGCAGTGGTGTTGGGTATGTTACCGATGAATGCTAGCCATTTCAGTTGGTATGCGGTTCGGCAGAAGTTCGTTTCAGGGTCCTGTAGTAGCTTGTCATTGATTTTTTTTTTGTGAGTATCAACTTGGGTCCTAGACTAAGTAGCTCTTTTTCTTCACTAGTTAGGGAGTGTGACAAGTCTGTAATACGTGGTTGAGTTTGTAGTATTGTGTTGTGGGGCTCATCTTTGAAGTCATTCGTTTCTTTTGTATGGTTGTGGTGTGCCTTGTATTGGTGTTGTTTGTTCTGTGTCCATTGGAATTTTCGTTTTAGGCGTTTCTTTCCGGGGTCTACGCTGTAGTGGTAGCTTTGGTTAATATTTATCATAATTTGTGGCATGGGTATTGGTGTTGTTGTTGGTGGTATTTTCTGTAATAAGGTGTGTGCCTGAAGTCTACTTCTACTTATAGACTCGCCGAGAATCATATGACCAACCTATTGGCCAACCACTGGCAGTACTCTGCTGCTGTTATAATATTTATACAGGCTGTTCGGATCTTAACTACTCTCAATTGAACCTTCGTGGACGACGGAACATAGGATTATATCACTGGACTACGTAGGATTCCATAACTCATGACTTACCAAAGGATTCTGTAGCTCAGGACTTACTTACTTTAAGTCCTTTTCAGCTGGGCAAGGATGGCGGTCAGAAACTTAACAGTTGTTGATAGTGTTGTTAGCGCCTCGTTGTGTGCGTTTATGCGTTTATGTGCTTGTGTAGTGTGAGGTGTAGGTGTCGCATCATTTTGTTGATGAGGAACGTGTGTAGGTAGTGCAGTGTCCGCTCGAATTTTGGTAGTTGGAAGCATGTTGGTAGGTGGATTTTTCTGATTGTGCCGGGAATTATTTTGTTTTTCATGCAGCGTTTGAGGAAGTTGATTTGGCAGCGTTTCTCTGAGAGCTTCATCAGTTCTTTGGCTTTGACAAATTCAGCCTGGCTCAGGCATAGTGATAAAAGGGTTTTTAAATTTGCTTGAAGCATTGTGTTTTTTTTTAATCAATTAAGCGATAAAAGTGTATAATTTTGATTTTTCTGACTGTTGTCCTGATCTTTCTCAGGTCTGAAATGCACTGCAAATTATTTTTACTATAAAACGCATTCGACAATGATTTAAACTATAAAACATCATTCGATAGTGATTTTTACTATAAAAATGCACCGGATAATATTTTTTTTACTATAAAAATGCATTGGAAATTATTTTTACAATGAAAATGCATTCGAAATGATTTTTACTATGAAAATGCATTCGAAATGATTTTTACAATAAAAATGCATTGGAAATTATTCTTACTGTAAAAATGCATTGGAAATGATTTTTATTATAAAAATACATTGGAAATGATTTTACTATAAAAATGCACTGGAAATGATTTTTACTATAAAAATGCATTGGACAATGACTTTTACTATATAAATGCATTGGAAATGATTTTTACTATAAAAATGCATTGGACAATGATTTTTATTATAAAAATGCATTGGAAATGATTTTTACTATAAAAATGCACTGGAAATGATTTTTACTATAAAAATGCATTGGAAATTAGTTTTACTATAAAAATGCATTGGAAATGATTTTTATTATAAAAATGCATTGGAAATGATTTTTACTATGAAAAATGCATTACAAATTACTATTACACATTATTATAAAAAAACGGCTCTATATGAAACTGTTTTGTCGTCTGTAGATGAGAGACAAGCAATTCTTTCCAATTATTAGTCTAGAGTTTTTGTCCTTTCGTTTTATGGCAATGATTCTCGCCAACACAAACTTATTTTTAGAATGGCCTACTTCTCACCCGTTTCGTATGAACATTTTCTCCCTCTAAAGATATCAAATTATCCCATTTTAAACTCTCATATTTTCATCTGTAAAAAAAAAAAAACCTGTGCAACTACACACGTTCATATTCGACTTTCGGTTGCATAAAAAAACTGGAATTTCAAAAGTCGAAACGTCACCGTTCGATGGTGGGAAAATGCTAAAAACGAATATAGTATTATTTTCTCTGAATGTTTGAGATGAAGCTTGATGATTAGTATTATCTGCGTTATTCGGACTATTGTCCTCATCTTCATTGTTATCTGTACAACGTTTCGGCCGATTGGACACATGGCCTAGTGGATAAAGGAGTTAGGTTAAGACAGTTCTAAGTGACAGTTATCTCTAGACTGCAGGTTCAGTCCTGGCCAAGAGCAGCAGTAACATAGAATAATAATTAACACAGCTTAACGCCTCTATCCCAGCTATGGTTAGCGGAATGAGAACAGGATACCCTCGTGGATTGAATAAACGGTTAGGTTCAAAGTTCCGTGATGGCTCCCGATTACAACAAGAAGGTTCCCGGTTACGACAAGAAGGGTCCAGAGTCCGAAAAGAAGGTTATCGAGTCCGAGAAGGTTCCCGAGTCCGACAAGAAATACCCGAAGAAGGCGGAGGGCACATCGGCCGAAACGTTGTACAGATAACAATGAAGATGGGGACAATAGTCCGAATAACGCAGATAATACTAATCATCAAGCCTCATCTCAAACATTCAGAGAAATGTTTTATCTGAGTTAAAATAGTGTTTTCTCTAGGCTATGCAGCTGTGATTTAGCCTCTGCAGGTTTATTTTCTAGAAGTGCTAGATCATCTGCGTCGTCTGCATACATAATAAATACATACATAATATTATGCTTACATAATAGTTTCTGCTGGATATCGCCTGCTTCTTGCCTGTTATAGCGTGAAGCTTTATTGGCTGAACTTTATTTTCTAGAAGTGCTAGATCATCTGCGTCGCCGCATACATAATAATTCATATTAATTATACTGTGGTGTAATCGTTAGCAAGTTAGTCTTGCTAGATCCATGACTACTGATTTTCAGTCCTCGCTGTATGTCCCATTAGACCTGTTCAAAAATCAACTTTTTCCTTTTTTCATACCCTCCTGCTCGGTTTCCCATGCTTTTTGACCTGGAAAAGCCGAAAATCACAAGCTGTGGAATACAACCATGAGCGATTTGATAGCTTCAAGAAGCAAACTCTGAACATATGACTCTGAGGTGTCCTTCTGACATGGACGATAGACTTTTCTGCCACTTGAAAATAATATTTAGGGTCTTTGTCACACATTTTCTGATGTCAAGTTTGTAATATTTATGAAATTTTGATATTTTTAGAATATGATATGTCTTTTTTTTCTTGAATATTTACTTGGATTGTTTTTCCAGAAAGAGTATTACAAATGCTTCAATTTGATACCCAGTTTGTTGTTCTATCCCAGTTGTAACAAAAGTTACAGGTGAAAAACTGTCTGGCAGAAGGCAAAATTTGGCACTTTTCTACTATTGCGGGCTAATATCTTGAGGTCCAATGAGGCAAAGGTTCCTGACATTTTACCTCAAAATGATTGTGATTTTCGGCTTTTCCAGGTCAAAAAGCATGGGAAACCGAGCAGGAGGGTATGAAAAAAGGAAAAAGTTGATTTTTGAACAGGTCTAATGGGACATACTGCAACTACACGTGTTCATATT
>CM042175.1:11326116-11343616 GCA_023376005.1 Doryteuthis pealeii
ACACCAATGCAAGTGTAAGGAAAAAAGAGGTAACTGTGGTGTTGTTGTAATGTTTGTTTAACCTTATCAGAGGGCAGGGGTAAATTAACTATTCTCTCTTAGGTGTGTTTAGGATGTGTTGTGGCTCGGAGAAGGTTAGGGTGTTATTGTTTTGTTTCCTTTTATGATCTGGAATAATGGATTGCTTAAGTCTTGATAGTTTCGAATCTGTACTCGGTTGTTGGAGCGTGGGTATGGAGTGGGTTATCTAATGTGTTTTGGGAGTTTGGTTGTTTACTTGTGGGTGCAGTGGTGTTGGGTATTACCGTATGAAGCTAGCCATTTCATTGGGTATGCGGTTCGGCAAGAAGGTCGTTTCAGTCCTGTAGTTAGCTTGTCATTGATTTTTTTTTGTGAGTATTCAACTTGGTCTAGACTAAGGTAGCTCTTTTTCTTTCACTATTAGGGGTGTGACAAGTCTGTGTAAATACGGTGGTTCGAGTTTGTAGATTGTTGTGGGGCTCATCTTTTGAAAGTCCATTCGTTCCTTTTGTATGTTTGGTGTGCCTTGTATTGGTGTTGTTTGTTCTGTGTCCTTGGAATTTTCGTTTTAGGCGTTTCTTCCGGGGTCTACGCTGTAGTGGTAGCTGTTGGTTAATATTTATCATAATTGTGGCATGGGTATTTGGTGTTGTTGTTGGTGGTATTTCGTAATAAGGGGTGTGCCTGAAGTCATTTCTACTTATCAGACTGCGAGAATCATTATGACCAACCTATTGGCCAACCACTGGCAGTACTCTGCTGCTGTATAATATTTTACAGGGCTGTTCGATCTTAACTACTCTCAATTGAACCTTCTGTGGACGACGGAACTTAGGATTATATCACTGGACTACGTAGGGATTCCATAACTCATGACTTACCAAAGATTCTGTAGCTCAGGACTTACTTACTTTAAGTCCTTTTCCAGCTGGGGCAAGGATCGTCAGAAACTTAACAGTTGTTGATAGTGTGTTAGCGCCTCGTTGTTGTGCGTTTATGCGTTTATTGCTTGTGTTAGTGTGAGGTGTAGGTGTCGCATTCATTTTCGTTGATGAAACGTGTGTAGGTATAGTGCAGTGTCCGCTCGAATTTTGGTAGTTGGAAGCATGTTGGTAGGTGGATTTTTCTGATTTTGCCGGGAATTATTTTTTTTTCATGCAGCGTTTGAGAAGTTGATTTGGCAGCGTTTCTCTGAGGAGGCTTCATCAGTTCTTTGGCTTTGACAAATTCAGCCTGGCTCAGGCATAGTGATAAAAGGGTTTTAAATTTGCTTGAAGCATTGTGTTTTTTTTAATCAATTAAGCGATTAAAAGTGTATAATTTTGGAATTTTTCTGATGTTGTCCTGATCTTTCTCAGAGTCTAATGCACTTGCAAATTATTTTTACTATAAAACCATTCGACAATGATTTAAAACTATAAAACATCATTCGAAGTGATTTTACTATAAAAAATGCAACCGGATAATATTTTTTTACTATAAAAATGCATTGGAAATTATTTTTTACAATGAAAATGCATTCGAAATGATTTTTACTATGAAAATGCATTCGAAATGATTTTTTAAATAAAATGCATTGGAAATTATTCTTACTGCGTAAAAATGCATTGGGAAATGATTTTTATTATTTAAAAATACATTGGAATGATTTTACTATTAAAAATGCACTGGAATTGATTTTTAACTATAAAAATGCATTGGACAATGACTTTTACTATATAAATGCATTGGAAAATGATTTTTACTATAAAAATGCATTGGACAATGATTTTTTATTATAAAAATGCATTGGAAATGATTTTTACTATAAAAATGCACTGGAAAGATTTTACTATAAAAAGGCTTGGAAATTAACTATAAAAATGCATTGGAAAATGCATTTTTTTATTAAAAATGCATGAAAATGATTTTTACTATGAAAAATGCATGACAAATTACACTTATACACATTTATTATAAAAAAACGGCTCTATATGAAACTGTTTTGTCGTCTGTAGAGAGAGACAAGCAATTCTTTCCAATTATTAGTCTAGAGTTTTTGTCCTTTCGTTTTATGCAATGATTCTCGCCAACACAAAACTTATTTTTAGAATGGCCTACTTCTCACCCGTTTCGTATGAACATTTTCTCCCTCTAAAGATATCAAATTATCCCATTTTAAAACTCTCATATTTTCATCTGTAAAAAAAAAAAAACCTGTGCAAACTACACACGTTCATATTTCGACTTTCGTTGCATAAAAAAACTGGAATTTCAAAGTCGAAACGTCACCGTTCGATGGGGGGAAAATGCTAAAAACGAATATAGTATTATTTTCTCTGAATGTTTGAGATGAAGCTTGATGATTAGTATTATCTGCGTTATTCGGACTATTGTCCTCATCTTCATTGTTATCTGTACAACGTTTCGGCCGATTGGACAATGGCCTAGTGGATAAAGGAGTTAGGTTAAGACAGTTCTAAGTGACAGTTATCTCTAGGACTGCAGGTTCAGTCCTGGCCAAGAGCAGCAGTAACATAGAATAATAATTAACACAAGCTAACGCCTCTATCCCAGCTATGGTTAGCGGAATGAGAACAGGATACCCTCGTGGATTGAATAAACGGTTGTTCAAAGTTCCGTGATGGCTCCCGATTACAACAAGAAGGTTCCCGGTTACGACAAGAAGGGTCCAGAGTCCGAAAAGAAGGTTATCGAGTCCGAGAAGGTTCCCGAGTCCGACAAGAAATACCCGAAGAAGGCGGAGGGCACATCGGCCGAAACGTTGTACAGATAACAAATGAAGATGGGGACAATAGTCCGAATAACGCAGATAATACTAATCATCAAGCCTCATCTCAACATTCAGAGAAATGTTTATCTGAGTTAAATAGTGTTTTCTCTAGGCTATGCAGCTGTGATTTAGCCTCTGCAGGTTTATTTTCTAGAAGTGCTAGATCATCTGCGTCGTCTGCATACATAATAAATACATACATAATAATTATCTACATATAGTCTGCTGGATATCGGCCTGCTTCTTGCCTGTTATAGCGTGAAGCTTTATTGGCTGAACTTTATTTTCTAGAAGTGCTAGATCATCTGCGTCGCCCGCATACATAATAATTCATATTAATTATACTGTGGTGTAATCGTTAGCAAGTTAGTCTTGCTAGATCCATGACTACTGATTTTCAGTCCTCGCTGTATGTCCCATTAGACCTGTTCAAAAATCAAACTTTTTCCTTTTTTCATACCCTCCTGCTCGGTTTCCCATGCCTTTTGACCTGGAAAAGCCGAAAATCACAAGCTGTGGAATACAACCATGAGCGATTTGATAGCTTCAAGAAGCAAACTCTGAACATATGACTCTGAGGTGTCCTTCTGACATGGACGATAGACTTTTCTGCCACTTGAAAATAATTTTAGGGTCTTTGTCACACATTTTCTGATGTCAAGTTTGTAATATTTATGAAATTTTGATATATTTTAGAATATGATATGTCTTTTTTTTCTTGAATATTTACTTGGATTGTTTTTCCAGAAAGAGTATTACAAATGCTTCAATTTGATACCAGTTTGTTGTTCTATCCCAGTTGTAACAAAAGTTACAGGTGAAAAACTGTCTGGCAGAAGGCAAAATTTGGCACTTTTCTACTATCGCGGGCTAAATATCTTGAGGTCCAATGAGGCAAAGGTTCCTGACATTTTACCTCAAAATGATTGTGATTTTCGGCTTTTCCAGGTCAAAAAGCATGGGAAACCGAGCAGGAGGGTATGAAAAAAGGAAAAAGTTGATTTTTGAACAGGTCTAATGGGACATACTGCAACTACACGTGTTCATATTCGACTTTCGGTTGCATGTAGAAAAAAACTGGAATTTGAAAAGTCGAAACATCACTGAATTTGAACTTTACCATTAGATGCAGTTTAACGTCATACCTAGAACACTCAGACCCTCAGTCACAGCCTTCTAGCACATATGATAAAAAGGGTTGGAAGCTTGTCATAATAAGCAATTGGGACAATCATATAGGTGCTAGCCAGTCGATCGATTGATTAAGAAGGGGCATCTACGACAGCCGTCTAGCCTAAGTAAGAGCAAAATAAAGTTGCATGTCAAGGACTGTTCTGTAACCAGGATTCTGTCCTTAAGCATCAATGGGTCACCATCTACGGCCAACAGGTAGCCCCACTGGGGGTATTTTACCCCTCTGCAGAGGTGCAGTCGGTGTATTAGATAGATAGATAGATGTGAACATAGATAGATAGATATGCTCTCAAAGAGATAGATAGATAGATAGATAGATGAAAACATTCGACTTTAGTTTGCATAAAAAACTGGAATTTGAAAGATGAAGCTCACTTTTCGATGGTGGGAAAATTGGTTGGCTGGCTGGTGGTTGATTTTTACGGCATGTCAACCCATTGGGTTATATTATGCCAAAGACGTTTTCTTTTGTTCATTCTTGATGGATACTCAATTTCTTTTAAACTTTTTTATTTAACCTATAGATGGGACCCTAACAGGTACTACCACTCCGGGTCAGAGTGGACTTGAAACAATGGTGATCAAGGGGTACTCCACTTTTTCCAAGCTCCAGAACTGGAACTTTCACCATTAGATAGATTTAACGTCATACCCAGGACACTAAGACCCTCAGACACCGCCTCCTTGCACATATATGATAACAATCTATATATTATTCTATCGCACAGTGGAAAGTCACACAGATGAATGTTGTGCAATACATTTATTAAACACCACCATCCGGTGATGAGCGGATACATACAAACACAGAACAAATAAGTACACACATTTAACAAGACAAACTCACACTAGAAGAGGAGGGTCAGTTCGGTATAGCCAACGAAGCAAAGTCAGTCTGAATACTATTCAGCTAATTAATCTACTTTAATCGTAGGCTATTTTATGGCTATGGGCAAGTCCATCTGGTAGAATGCTGAAAGGGTGCTAAGGCTATGAGCCAGTCCATCTAATAAAGTGCCGAATCGATGTTACTTATTCTACAACATATATATCTATTATTATACTAAAGCTAAGTTAATCAACTTTCGCTTCCTAAAGGCTTTTTTACTGTTTAGTTAAATGACACGAAAATTATACTAATTATTCCTTACTTTTAGGATTGAATTATGTTTGAAAAAATTCTGTTTTAATTGGTCCTTATTATTGTAATTTGCAATTAAGTAAAAAACTGACCAATCTCTTACTTTACTGTCTATCTCTTTCTTCCCCCTCTATGTATCTCTAGACTACCTCCTCGTCATATAGTTTCTCTGGAGAGAGAGGGAGAGAGAGAGAGAGAGAAAGAGAGAGAGAGAGGAAAGAGAGAGAGAGAAACGGAGAATTTGAAAATGTATTTCTATGTTAGATTTTACAACCAGCAAACGGTAGCTTAAATGAGCTCAAACATTCCTTTCTTAGAAAGCTAACAAATGATTTTAAGGTTTCATCCGGCCGTATTTTTTAAAAAATTTATTCGCTTTGCTTTTTTTTCTGTTTAGTTAAAATGACACGAAAATTATACTAAATTATTCTTACTTTTAGATTGAATTATGTTTGAAAAAAATTCTGTTTTAATTGGTCCTTATTAGTTGTAATTTGCAATTAAGTAAAAAAACTGACCAATCTCTTACTTTACTGTCTATCTCTTTCTTCCCCTCTATGTATCTCTAGACTACCTCCTCGTCATATAGTTTCTCTGGAGAGAGAGAGAGAAGAGAGAGAGGAGAAAGAGAGAGAGAGAAGAGAGAGAAAGAGAAACGGGAGAATTTGAAATGTATTTCTATGTTAGATTTTACAACCAGCAAACGGTAGCTTAAATGAGCTCAAACATTTCCTTTCTTAGAAAGCTAACAAAATGATTTTAAGGTTTCATCCGGCCGTATTTTTTAAAAAAATTTATTCGCTTTGCTAACTCCCTTTTCCCTAATCTAAATTATCTACCAGAGCTGAATGGGTGACCCAATGGGTCATGTTTTGTCTCTCTCTCTCTCTCTCTCTCTCTCTCTATATATATATATATATATATATATATATATATATATATATATACACATATACTAGAAGTGGCTACCAGGCGTCGCCTGGGTAGAGGGATTTTTTTTAAGTTAGTCTCGCAGATCCATTATTACTTATCGCGAGTGAGATCCTCGCTATTTGCCACATAAAAATCCCACGGGAATAATAAACAATATAGTAAGAAATTTCCATTCAATGATTTACAATTAAAAAAAAAAGAAGATATTAAATGATGCAATTAATTCAATCAATCAATCAATATTTGATTTCAAAGCGAAAAAAAAAAAAAAAAACATTAAAAAAAAAATTAAAAAAAAACATTTAAAAAAAAGAAAAAAAAAGATAAACAAAATAACTTGCAAATGACTTTCTCTTCTGTTACTTTTCAAATTTGAATTTTTAGATATCTTCCCAAATATAAATCAAATCTTCATTATTTTTGCTCAAAAACCAAGCCCCTGTGATATTTAAGTGTATATATATTTTACTTTGTCATTAATTGTTTTATTTTCGAAGTTTCCTCCGGACATATACATATACACAACTACCCTTATATATATATATATATATATATATATATTATATATGTGTGTGTGTGTGTGTGTACGTATATGTGTGTGTGGTGTGTGTACGTATATGTAGTGTGTGTGTGTGTACGTATATTGTGTGTGTACGTATATGTGTGTGTGTGTGTACGTATATATGTGTGTACGTATATGTGTGTGTGTACGTATATGTATGTGTGTGTGTGTACGTATATGTGTGTGTGTGTGTGTGATTGTGTTGTGTGTGTACGTATATGTGTGTGTGTGTGTTGTGTGTGTGTGTACGTATGTGTGTGTGTGTGTATGTGTGTGTGTATGTGTGTGTGTGTGTGTGTGTGTATATATATGTGTGTGTGTGTGTGATTGTGTGTGTGTGTATTATGTGTGTGTGTGTGTGTGTGTTGTGTGTGTGTACGTATAGTGTGTGTGTGTGTGATTGTGTGTGTGTGTGTGTGTGTGTACGTATATATATATGTGTGTTGTGTGTGTGTGTGTGTGTGTAAATTAAATGGTATTGTCGTTAATTTAACGACAAAAGAAGTCGTCATCCATTTTGCCAAAGTTTAATTGTTGATACAATAATTGTTTCAGCCGTTTTTATTTGTTTTAAACGAAACATTGACAGTTTTTTTTTCTTTGTTGTTCTATTTTCATTTCACTGCCAATCTGATAAATTAGTTAGCTAATTATTTAGTCCATTAAACACTTCCACATGACACTTGTTAGTTATTACGTTAAGAAACTAATTCAACACAAATCAAAATTGTATTACATTCATTTAAATGCAAGAAACATGACTTGGCGGGTAATGTAAGAAAAAGAAAGGATTTATGTTTTTAAAAATTACACTATAAAAAAGAAAAACATTATCCAATGCATTTTTATAGTAAAAATCATTGTCCAATGCATTTTTATAGTAAAAATCATTGTCCAATGCATTTTTATAGTAAAAGTCATTTCCAATGCATTTTTATAGTATAAATCATTGTCCAATACAGTTTTATATTAAATCTATAAAAAAAAAAGGCTTTATAGTAAAACTTCCGCCCGTAGCGGTAGGAAAATAATACAGCAGATATATTCATTAATTTTTAGTTGGTTTGATTTTACGGCATGTCAATCTTTGTTGGGTTATTTAATCGATAAGCCAGGAGATAAAGAACGAACAAAGGTTTATCTGTTGTTGTTGTTGTTGTTGTTGTTCTTCTTCTTCTTCTTCATTCCCATTCTTCTTCTTCATTCCCATTCTTCTTCTTCTTCTTCTTCTTATTCTTCTTCTTCTTCTTCATTCCTATTCTCCTTCTTTTTCATTCTTCTTCTTCTTCTTTTTCATTCCTCTTCTTCTTCTTCATTCCTCTTCTTCTTTTTCTTCTTCTTCTACTTCTACTTCTTCTTTATCTTCATTCATATTCCTCTTCTTCTTTTTATTTTTCTTCTTCATTCCAATTCTTCTTCTTCTTCTTCTTCTTCTTCTTCTTCTTCTTCTTCTTCTTTGTCTTCATTCCTATTCTTCTTTTCCTCTTCTTCTTTCTTCTTCATTCCTATTCTCCTTCTTTTTCATTCTTCTTCTTCTTCTTTTCATTCCTCTTCTTCTTCATTCCTCTTCTTCTTTTTCTTCTTCTTCTACTTCTACTTCTTCTTTATCTTCATTCATATTCCTCTTCTTCTTTTTATTTTTCTTCTTCATTCCAATTCTTCTTCTTCTTCTTCTTCTTCTTCTTCTTCTTCTTCTTTGTCTTCATTCCTATTCTTCTTTTCCTCTTCTTCTTCTTCTTCATTCCCATTCTTCTTTTTTTTCTTCTTCGTCTTGAAAAGTCTCCCCACCAATAAAACAAAAAAAAGGGGGACAACACCCCAACAAATATGTTTTTCTTATTTAATCGATAAACCAGGAAATAAAGAACAGAAAAAGTTTCCGTTGTTTTTATCATCAGTTATCGATTTAAGCAAAGACACCAGCTGGTGAAATTCAATTTCCTATTATCGATGAATAATTGTTGATGGATTATGATCCAAGGGATAAAAGATGTCAGTGAACAAATAAATAAACTAATATTTACAGAGATTATCCAATTTAGAACACAACGACTGCACCTCTGCAGAGTGGTAAGACCACCTGTTGGCCGTGTGTGGCGACCTGTGATGCTTAAGGACAGAATTCTGATGGAAGAGCAGTCCATCACATGCAACACTCCATTTAGCTCTTACTTAGGCTAGACGGGCGATCGGAGAGGCCCCCCTCCGATCAAACGGCTGCCCATGTCAAACCCTAGCACCTATATGATTGTCCCAACTCTATTGCCCCTTTGGCAAGCTCCAATTCTTTTTATCATATATGTGCTAGAAGGCGGTTGTTAAGGGTCTTCCTGTCCCGGGAATGACGTTAAACTCTGATGGTGAGGTTCCTGTTCTGGGGCTCTTCGGAATGAGAAGTACCCCTTCATCATCATTACTCCCAGACCCACTCTGACCCGGAGTGGTAGTACCTGTTAGGGTCCCACCTATGTTGCAGTCCAGTCCACTGCGACACAGACACGCATACATACACCTGCCCTGTCGGCTGGGGCGTTAGAATGCACCGACTGACCTCTGCAGAGGGATAAGACTCCCCCAATGGGGCCACCTGTTGGCTGTGGGTGGCGACCCGTGATGCTTAAGGATAGAACCCAGGCTGATGAGCAGTTCATGACATGCAATACTCCACTTTGGCCCTATCTTGGGCTAGACGGGCGGTCGGAGAGGCCCCCTCCGATCAATTGCCTGGTCACGTCAAGCCCTAGCACCTATATGATTTTCCTAACCCTATTGCCCTTATGGCAAGCCCCAACCCCTTTTTATCATATGGGTGCTAGAAGGCGGTGGCTGCAGGTCCACATGTCCTGGGAATGACGTTAAACTCTATCTGATGGTGAGGTTCCAGTTCTGGGGGTTTGGGGAATGTGGAGCACCCCTTCATCACCATTGCTCCCTGGTCCACTCTGGCCCGGGGTGGTAGTACCTGTTAGGGTCTCATCTATGGGTTAAATAGAAAAATGTATTTATAAAAAAATTGTATTATCCATTAAGAATTGACTTATTTCAAAACTTTATCGGCATTAAATGACCCACTGAGGTTGATATGCCGTAAAACAAAACAAACCAAACACAAACACAACACAGACGCACACGCACACACACACACACTCACGTACACAGATAGACACATACATACACACACGGATACACACTTAGGTACAAATACAGACAGACATACACACACACACACAGGTATACAAATAGATACACACATAAACACAGACAGACAGACAGCCAGACAGACAGAAGCACAAATGGATAAAAATTGTTTAATGGAGTGTCAACACGTATTTCGACCGAGAGGATGTCCTTGTACACAATGTATTCTATTTATTATTATTTTGAATACAAATTCTATTATTACTATTTTATTTTATTTTGTATTTAAAATAATAATAATAATAATAATAATAATAATAATAATAATAATACATTGTGTACAAGAACATCCTCTCGGTCGAAACACGTATCGGCACTCCAATGAACAATTTTTATCCTTTCAACATTTTCTTTCCTTTATTCATTTATTTTTTCAATATATATATATATATACACATATAAAGTTGTCGTAGCTGTTATTTGTTTGTTTGTTTGTTTTTTGCTTTGTTTTTTGTTTTGTTTCCTTGGAGCAAGGTTTATTCGGTTGATAGGGTTTATTGTTGGGTTTTTCCCGCCAATGTCTTTTTTCAAAAATCACAGGTGAGAAACTGACAGTTACCAAATGATGTTGTCTTTGCTTAGACATGTATGTTCTATCAATGATATTACGCCCGCTTTACTTATGAATATAGGAAACTATATTATCAATATATATATATATATATATATATATATATATATATATATATATATTATATATAATCCAAAAGTCCAGAGAAGAAATCTTCCTTACGACACAAGAGTTTTATTTTAAAAAAACGAGTCGCAGTTTGAGAGCTCAATGTGTGCTCTTAATGTTAGAGTCACCGAGCAAATATATAAGTAAAGAAATAACAAAAGACTTAGAGATTTAGCATTATAGTCTATTTCAGGGAGCTTAGACAAAGTGTCTAACTCTCCCGACTCAAAGAATTCATCATTCACATCTGATGAGTCGGGAGATTTAGACTATTTGTCTAAGCTCCCTGAAATAGACTATAATGCTAAATCTCTAAGTCTTTTGTTATTTCTTTACTTATATATATATATATATATATATATATATATATAAGTTAAGAGAAAGGAAATGAATCCGACGGTATGAGTATAGATAAAAGGATATGAAAACAACACAATATGCTGTTAAAGTGAAAAGATTTTATATCATATTCATAGCTAATATTGAACAATATTTCGATTTATAAAAATCATCTTCAGAGCTTTTTTACTCCGGACTTATCAAGAGCGGAGACGAAAATAATATGAATTCAAAACGAAAACATTGATGTTGCAAAAAAGTTTTGCGGTAGTTACAAATATAAGCACATCCGCCAACGCTTTTCTCGGTCAGCGACAGTCATGTATATTTGAAACTACCGCATAACTTTTCTGCAACATCAATGTTTTCGTTTTGAATTCATATTATTTTCGTCTCCGCTCTTGATAAGTCCGGAGTAAAAAACAAGCTCTGAAGATGATTTTTATAAATCGAAATATTGTTCAATATTAGCTATGAATATGATATAAAATCTTTTCATTTTAACAGCATATTGTGTTGTTTTCATATCCTTTTATCTATACTTATATATATATATATATATTTATTTATTTTACAATGTTTTCATAGATCAATGTTCATTATCAACGACCGCGGTTTCATGCTAAAAGCAATCATCAGGTTGAGGAACAAGATCCAATGGTGTTTGTTGGAGTTCTTTACTCAATTGAGTAAAGAACTCCAACAAACACCATTGGATCTTGCTCCTCAACCTGATGATTGCTTTTAGCATGAAACCGCGGTCGTTGATAATGAACATTGATCTATGAAAACATTGTAAAATAAATAAATATTAGCTCTTACAAACTGTGATTGAGCACTGTATTTTCTTTGTTTCATCACAAAAGAAATTTTGTTTTTACATATACCTATATATATATATATTCTGGTAATCATTTGGGGGCAATACACAAACATAGTATTATTTATTTTTGATGACTGTATGATTTTTTTTCTTTTATTTTCAAATCCAGAGCTTCCCCAGACAAACAACAGCCGAATTCCTGAAGTCCCTTTGGCCATCGCCCCAGGTAGTTATTCCCATTTGTGGATAGTTTGAGATTTTACAAGATAGTTGCACTTCCATCACTACACTTTTGCACTTTTCATTCCATTATTAAAGCATGTTTTTAATTCATTGTTTTAAATCTAACTCACACTAACTCACACAGGAGTTCCAAAACTCCAACACTCCTACATACTCAAAAAACACAGACAAATTCTCTGTCGTCCCAAACTGTTTGAACTTCTTTATAACGGACTGTACGGACTGTCTATGAACCGCGTGGTGTAATGGTTAAAGTCATGGGAAATGGACTCGTCGACCCGAGTTCAAATCCTGGACGTGGTAACTCCATTTCACTTAGCGCTGATACCCATGGGAAAGGTATGAATCCTACTCTCCCTCCAGCTATGGGTAAATAGTAGGGCAGACTGGGCTCTTTAACCATGGTTAGGCAACCGGTCTAGGAGAAGGAAAACTCTGAATTCAAACCTGTTGAACTCCGCTTAAGAAATTGACCTTGTGTCGCATCCTGCTCGTGCGGAGGGGTTGGTAAATATATATAACGGACAGTACCGTAGATCTAGTGATAGCTAATCGGTTTGAAATATTGCTGTAACTATTTCCATATGTGGAATTAATAATAATTCTCTGTCTCAAGTCAACCTTTGTATTTCCCATTTTATTAAAATTAACGGCTAAACTTTTTGGCTAGAAAAACAAAACATGACAGAGGGGTATAATTCATTTGGAGAAAAAAAAAACAAACTAAAAACAAAAAAAAACTTGTCCAGTCTTGAAACAAATCTGTCCCGCTGATTGGTTGGTTGGTTGGATGCATCTTTCCATTTCTCAGAATGCCCGTATGATGTCAAATTTATTAGATGTTAATAAGCACCAAAATAGGAATATAATACTTAATTTTCATAACACTCTGGGTCAGAGTTGACCTGGGAGTAATGACGATGAAAGGGTACTCTACACTCCCCAGAGCTCTAGAAAAGTGAAAAATCGACCCCCCCTATGGGAGAGTGTGGAGTCACCCCTTTGTTGCTATTATTCCCAGGTCAACTCTGACCTGGAGTGATAAGGGTCCTATATATGGAGTGTCCTGGGTATGAAGTTAAACTGCATTTAGTGGTGAGGTTTCAATTCTAGAGCTCTGGGGAGTGTACAGTGCCCCTTCATCGTTATTACTCCCAGGTCAACTCTGACCCAGAGTGTTGTGAAAATTAAGTATTATATTCCTCTTTTGGTGCTTATATTGAGAATTCTGAGGTATAGGGGTTATCGTCCTTGTCTACGAGCCTCTGTTTCGAAACAACCAATCACAGGCTAGAATACTTTGGCGGCAAACCCAAAGTGGGAAATTCTTCCTTTTTCTGCTCGATCAGCTTCGAAGACGGACTACAAATTTAACGTCTCTCATATCCAGCATTACGACAGATAAGCCGTAGCAGGGGATCCGATAATTCACCCTACCTCAGGAGTCAGCTAAGTTTTTTACAAATTATATACATTTGTGCTGACGCACTAAATGTTTGCAACCTTATATATATATATATATATATATATATATATTCTGTAATACACGTCTTTATTCCTATTTCAAGTTGTTCGTTTTATTCTTAACTTTTGACCTTTCTGTTACCATTCGTGGTTAAAACTTTATACTTATTAATGTATAATATCTAATATCTTGACATCATACGGGCATTAGATTCTGAGAAATGGAAAGATGTATCCAACCAACCAATCAGCCGGACAGATTTGTTTCAAGCCTGGACAAGTTTGTTTTTTTCTCCAAATGAATTATACCCCTCTGCCATGTTTGTTTTTCTAATTAGCCTTTATTATTAACTTAGGGGAAACAATTGTAAAATGAATCCAACTATTCTCCCTCCAGCTATGAGTAAATAGTAGCGCAGACTGGGCTCTTTAACCTTGGTTGGGCAACCACTCTAGGAGAAGGAAACAATTCAGGTCTGGTTTGATTTGTTAGATTTTACGGCATGTCAACCACTGTTGGGTTATTTTACGTAGAAGACGTTTTATTTTATTCATGCTTGATGGGTAATCAAAATTTTTAGACCATGTAACCATTAAGCACCCCAGGTGTGAGCTGTTTTGAAAGGAAAACCTTTTGCTTTTCACTGTAAACTTCCGGTTGTTTGTTTACAAACAACAGGCGATTTTTTTTGTGTTAGAATTTCACTGTAAGATTTTTTTAAGATTGTTCATGTATATTTACAACCCAAAGGCACGTTTTTATACTGAAATAGTTTTAGATTTTAATAAGAAAAATAGTTATTTATTGGTTACTTGGTCCCAACATCCTTTCATTTAAATAAACATAATTTTTTTTTTTTAAATAAAAACAATTTTCATTTAAATAAACAGATCTGCATTTCTCTTCTGATTAAATAAAAACTATTTTAATATAAAAACGTTTCTTTCGTTTAAAGTTTTTTAAAACTTAAAGAAAATTCCTATTTAATTAACAACAACAATATGAAATAACTAATATTTTAAAATTAAAATCGAAAACTATTTTAATACATATATATTTACCAACCCCTCTGCACGAGCAGGATGTGACACAAGGTCAATTTTTTAAGCGGAGTTCAATAGGTTTGAATTCAGAGTTTTCCTTCTCCTAGACTGGTTGCCTAACCAAGGTTAAAGAGCCCAGTCTGCCCTACTATTTATCCATAGCTGGAGGGAGAGTAAGATTCATACCTTTACCAAGTGTATTAGCGCAAAGTTAAATGCAATTATCACATCCAGGATTTGAACTCAGGTTGACGAGTCCATTTCCCATGACTTTAACCATCGCACCACGCGCTTCCTAAAACTATTTTAATATAAAAACGTGTCTTTAGGTTGTAAATATACATGAACAAACTTTCAAAAAATCTTACAGTGAAACTCTAATGCAAAAAAATCACCTGTTGTTTGTAAACAAACAACCGTGAGTTTAAGGTGAAAAGTAAAAGGTGTTCCTTTCAAAACAGCTCACACCTGGGGTGCTTAAACATGGTCCAAATTTTCTTTTAAACTCAATTTTTTAACACACTTTAAAAAAAACTCATTTTTTCTCTTTTTTTGGAAGACGCGTGGTGTACTGGTTAGCGTCGTAGGAAATGGACTCGTCGACCCAAGTTCAAATCCTGGACGAAGCCACAGTTCACATAGCGCTAATACCCTTGGGAAATGTATGAATCCAACTACTCTCCCTCCAGCTATGCGTAAATTGTAGCACAGACTGGGCTAGTCTAGGAGAAGGAAAACTCTGAATTCAAACCTCTTAAATCTCCGCTTGGGATGGTCCCTACTAGAATAGGTTCAGTCCTAATTAGGGATCTATTTCAATGAAAAATGTTTCTATATAACCCAGAGACGGAACCCAAATAGGTGGGGGTGATCGTACTCTTCTACAGGAGGGGGAGGGGGAATACAGGGTTATTTCCTATAAGTCTAACAGGATCAATGGGGAACCACTCTTGACTGATAAATTATTTATTAATTTTCCCATTAAACTAACCCTAAACCCTAACCCTAAACCCGTCTTCTTTTTTCCTAGTAGATCAATAAATGAATAAATAATTTATCAGTCAAGAGTGGTTCCCCTTCGATCATGTTAGACTTATAGGAAATAACCGAATACAGTTAGCATATTCTAAACCCCGCAGGCTGTCCGTCCGAACAAATTTGTTTCAAGTCTGGACAAGTTTTTGTTTGTTTGTTTGTTTGTTTTTTTATTGTTTTTTTTATTGTTTTTTTTATGTTTTTTTTGTTTTGTTTTTTCAAATGACTAATCTCCATCTGTCCCGTTTGTTTTCCTTTTCTTCAATTCCGTTTGAGGAGATTTAAAATGTCGGGTTTTTTTTTTTTTAAATTGAGACTCGAAGTCACGTGACAAACCCATTATTCAATGGTGATTGAATTGTTGATTTAACCTTAAGTTACACTAATGCGAACACATTTTGAGGACTTAAACAAATCCGGGCATCAGTCATTTTTTTTCTGTTTTTTTTCTTTCTGTTTTTATAATGCGGCCATTGTTAAAGAAGCTGTGACGCGTCATGCAGCTAACTATTCGCGCATGCGCAATGGAGTGACACTCAACTGCTACCAGGAATTTCAGTGTGTAAGCGCCATTGTTACTTCACAGCTGTGATTAAACAACATCAGAATTAAATTTATGATAAATCCAAACCCGTCCCTACCACCTTAAAGATGGCGGGTTTAGATTTCTGTGGGTGGGGCAGGGCAATTGATGGTAATTTATGAGGAAGTGCGTCCCGGTCTCCTGCCTCAGAAATTGCTACCCGGTGACTATTAAAATAACGTCCCCAGCTATGTCGGTGTTACTTGAAAGAAAACAACCAACTTAGGGCGTTAAATGTATTTTAGAGGTGGGGGCTTCTCTTTTTTGGCGTAATTCTTATTTATTTATCGTAATTTGTCGTAATTCTTGTTCATTTATAGAAATTTGTCGTAATTCTTGTTTATCTATTGTAATTTGTCGTAATTCTTGTTTAGATATGAAGATGGATATATAGTTTGGAATAGACTGAGATAGAGAGATAAACAAAATAATATAGATAGATCTGAACAAATGGAGATAGATATTTTCGACAAGTAAATGTATTTGTGGGGTGTCGCTTCTTTTTTGTCGTAATTCTTGTTTATTTAAACTAAAAACAAGACGTTAAACAAACATGAATAAAAGAAAATCTGAGACGACATAGCTGTGGACGTTATTTTAATAGTCACCGGGTAGCAATTTCTGAGGCAGGAAACCGGGACGCACTTCCTCATAAATTACCCAATTGATTTTAGCGTATTTACCTCTCATCTCACTTATGAGGGCGTGACAAAAGGACATTTTTTTGCGGGGCCCACATAAAAGATCATGGGTGGTAGGCACAAAAAATGAGTTGATCTCGTCGGCATTCCCTCTCAAGGGGGCGCCTCAGGCACTGTGCAATAAACCCAGCCCTGTCCCTTTAAATCAAGGGCGCAGGTGTTGCCTGGGGGGGGGATAGCCACCTGGGATCAACGCTGTTAATCATCACTAATAGTCCAGTGGCCTAAGCCACTGGACCCCCCGCCCCGGGGGTCGGGTTATTAGTGCAACTGATTTTAGTTTTAGACTATTACTTTGGTTTGGTTGGTCGGTTGGTTTAATTGTGTAATAATGTAAATCCTGATTATCTGGTATCACTTATAAGCCGAATTATTATATCATCCATTCTAGTTGAAATAAGAATTCGGCTGATAAGTAATACCAGATAATCAGGATTTACATTTTTGCATTTCATCTTGGACGATTTGGACGGACGTTTTCTTTCAAGTAACACCGTCGAACATGGACGAAGCAGAGGGTGTTGCAAGATGATAACGGTCGTACAATTACGTATTAATTACAATTAAATAAATTAAATATATTTAGTATTATAAAATAACGGGTGCAAGAAAAATAAAACATTCAATACAAAAACACGGACATAAAATGGGGGTTCAGTTTATTTTATGGTAGGAATTTACGAGCAAATAGTCCTTTATTACCAATAATAATACATAAATAAATCTATATATCAATACTCGCGTTCCTTAATTATTTATAGCTAGAG
>CM042175.1:11353616-11356116 GCA_023376005.1 Doryteuthis pealeii
ACACACACACACACATATATATATATTAGACCACGCGCCTCCATACGTATAACCGCGTGAAAATTATGTATATCAGATTTCGGTATTAAATAACCCATATGGGATTGATGTGCCGTTAAACGAACCGTACGTAAATAATAAATCATTTTGAATGTTACTTTGATATATATATATATATATAAATATATTTTAATGGAATCTGGTGAGTTGTTTGCACCCCCAAGCGGAAGAATCAATTTCAGTTTAGGAGTGGGGCGGGGGGGGGGTTCTTTAGGTTAGCATCACAAAATCGACAAACGTAAAACACATGTAAAATCAAGGTTCACAGATGGAGGGATGTGTAAAACAACATTTAATCACGGGAATGTTTGAGAAATGACTTTTAGCGCCATCTATCGGGAAATTATTTATTAAGGTTGGTGTAATATTTTGACCCCCAAGGTCAAATACAGAATTAGAACTTTTAGGGCGGGTTTGCTCAGTCAACATCATCTATATATATATATATATATATATATATATATATATATATATATAATATTTAGATATACCCCAAAATCGTCTGCTACAGTTTGGGTAGGTAACCAGTCTAGGAGAAGGATAACTCTGAATTCAAAATTCCATCCAGCTATGATAAATAAGTTCAAAACGACCGAAGAATCTGGGATAGGCCAGCTGGTGTAGTGGTTAGAACCCCCGCCTGTCAGCTTGGTAGTCGATATATATATATATATATATATATATATATATATATATATAGTTCAAATCCTAGACAAGGATGTTTGCATTTGACTTAGCGCTAATACCATTGGGAAAGGCATAAATCCATATATTCTCCCTCCAGCTATGGGTTAAATAGTAGGGCAAACTGGGCCCTTCAGCCTTGGGTAGGTAACCAGTCTAGGAGAGGGATAACTCTGAATTCAAAATTTCCTCCAGCTATGGGTTAAATAGTAGGGCAAACTGGGCCCTTCAGCCTTGGGTAGGTAACCAGTCTAGGAGAAGGATAACTCTGAATTCAAAATTCCCTCCAGCTATGGGTTAAATAGTAGGACAGACTGGGCCCTTCAGCCTTGGGTATGTAACCAGTCTAGGAGAGGGATAACTCTGAATTCAAAATTCCTGAGGTCGGTCGTTGATTGGGTTTGTGGCAACCCTTGATGTACCAATTCTTTCCTATCGACTGTGCCAAAAAGTGTGGATGGTCCAATACAAGCCTTCACCACTATAAACAAATCACTGTGTGGATGTTCATTGTATGAACACTCATACGTCGATCGACGGGAGAGTCCATCATTAGATATACCCCAAAATCGTCTGCTACAGTTTTTTTTAAATCAAATTAAAATTATTTAAATCTATTATTTAAGGTCAAACTTTTGTCTTAATAGATAAGTAGTAACATAATGACCATCAATAAAAAAAAAAGCAAAATAATTACACATTTAATTCATTTTTAATACATTTAAAACGAATTTTTGGTCAATTTCAATCGCGTTCGGCCATAATCGCTCTTTATAAATGGCGTGTTTACAAAATTAATGTAACATTAGCGATTTTTTAAAAATTACCAAAAATCGGGGAATTATCCGATTTTAATGAAATTTTCTGTATATATTTATCAATTAATAAATTTTATAATGCATCAGTTATTTTATTTCAAAACTTTAATTAATTTTGCTATGAAATATTAATATATAAAATTCATTTAAAATATAAATATTCTGATGTTAAGTTTAAAATGTTACATTTTTAGATTCTAGAAATAAATATCTATTTAATGCAAACCTTATTTTAGTCAAACAAAGTATACGTTTTGAAGGAAAACTCTATTGAAAATTTAGCCCCCCTCCATTTTAAGCAGAAAAAATATCGATGTATATTTTTCTGATGGTAGGTGTGGCGCTCCACCTCAGACGCCAAAACAATCTCCTTAGTCTAGCGCTATTGAAAAGAGGATAGACTCCCTCGCTGACTGGCTGATACCGACTTTAGGCCGCCCCGACGACTTTACTTATATATATATATATATATATATACAGAGAGAGAGAGAGAGAGAGAGAGTCAGATTCTTGCCTGATCAGCTACTGAGCGAAACTATTAGTAGGTATAGTAGGAATGTTTGAGAAATGACTTTTAGCGCCATCTGTCGTGAAATTATCTATAAAGGTTAGTGTAAATATTTTGGCCAAGTTCAAATAAAGAATTTGCACTTTTCTACTTGAAGGTCACGTGGAGATATATTCAATTCATGAATTTCCATGTTTGGAAAAATCCTTGGATCGTGTTTTTTTTTTTTTTTTGCTTTAGTAATGTGATTTCAGGGCGGGTTTGCTCAGTCAACACCATCTATATATTTCAACACCATATAACTTTCAAAGAAAGAAAAACTTAACAAACCGTCATCCCGTTATGTTGTTTATTTCAACCGGAAACTCAAGAAATGAGTTCTAGCCTCATCAGACGGGTTTGACAAAATACAGCCTATTTTTAAATTCAA
>CM042175.1:11361116-11390371 GCA_023376005.1 Doryteuthis pealeii
TTCATTTAAAATATGAAAATCCCGATGTTAAGTTTACAATGTTATATTTTTAGATTCTAAAAATAAATATCTACTTATTTTAGGTGCCAAAAGTAATAAGTTTTGAAGAAAAACTCTATTGAAAATGTACCCCCTCCCCTTTTTAAGCAGAAAAAAACATCGATGTATAATTTTTTCTTTTATAAAATAATAGCCAATTAAATAATTATCGAAATGAATAAAAAAGAAATCTCCAAAAAATTAATTATTCATTATTTTTTTACATTTTATTTTTCGATTTTTGGTACTTATTTTCTCATAAAACAACAACCGTAAAAATTTTTTTTCTGTTTCTATTCATAAGTTCGGTCTTTTATCTCATTATTTATACTGTAATTAGTATAAAAAATGATCAACTTGCAAAACATTTTACGCCCCCAACATAAGGGGAGTCAAAATTAAGTGACCTGAAAAAAATTAGAAAGTTTTGAAATAAAATAAATAATGCATTATAAAGATCGTTCTTCGATAAATAAACACTGAAAATTTCATTAAAATCTGATAATTTCCTGATTTTTGGTAAATTATTTTCTGTAGGGGGGCTGTTTTGTCAAAAACGCATTTTAGGCTCATTTTGCCAGTAGCTATATTACATAATTAAACTTTGAAATTGGATGTAGTTTATTTCTCCTGGTTTGGTTTGTTTTGTTTTACGGCATGTCAACCTCAATGGGTCATTTAATGCCGATAAAGTTTTGAAAGAAATCAATTCTTAATGGATAATACAATTTTTTTTTATAAATACATTTTTCTATTTAACCCATAGATGGGACCCTAACAGGTACTACCACTCCGGGTCAGAGTGGACCAGGAAGAAATGGTGACGAAGGGGTGCTCCACATTCCCCAACCTCTAAAACTGGAACCTCACCATCAGATAGAGTTTAACGTCATTCCCAGGACATGTAGACTCTCAGCCACCGCCTTCTAGCACCCATATGATAAAAAGGGGCTGGGGGTTGCCATAAGGGCAATAGGGTTGGGGCAATCATATAGGTGCTAGGGCTTGACGTGACCAGCCGATTGATCGGAGGGGGCCTCTCCGACCGCCCGTCTAGCCCAAGATAGGGCCAAAGTGGAGTATTGCATATCATGAACTGTTCATCCACCTGGGTTCTATCCTTAAGCATCACGGGTCGCCACCCACGGCCAACAGGTGGCCCCATTGGGAGAGTCTTACCCTCTGCAGAGGTGCAGTCGGTGCATTCTAACACCCCAGCCGACAGGGCGGTTATTTCTCCTGGCTAAAAACTTTTTGTTGGCCACTGTAGATATATGTGTATGGGGGGGAGGCAAATCAAATGTCCGTAAAGAGTTTATTAAAGACTTGAATTGGCTTTTCTTGTATCATTCATTATATTCCAAGGAGAAAAATCCAAAAGGGAATTCTCCCCCCCCCCCCGATTAAATTGGAAACAAGCAGTGGAGAATCAAGATTCAAAGATCTACGACATTTTTAATCCTTTATTAACGAGTTACATGTATATACAAATGGGTCCCTCGGGTGAATTCGATTCGCACTGGGTGTCACATACTTCAGAACTTGTCCTAAACTAAACCCAGCTTAGTAAATGACAAATGTGTCCCTCGGGTAGTGAAATGGTTAACGAGTTAGTAGCCTTATTCTTAGTGAGTTTGATTCGCACTGAGTGTCACATACTTCAGGAGTTGCCCTAAAACTATACCCAGCTTAGTAAATGACAAATGTGTCCCTCGGGTAGTGTAATGGTTAACGAGTTAGTAGCCTTATTCTTAGTGAGTTCGATTCGCACTGAGTGTCACATACTTCAGGAGTTGCCCTAAAACTAGACCCAGCTTAGTAAGTGACAAATGGGACCTTCGAGTGATGTAATGGTTAAGACTTATTCATGACGAGTTCGATTCTCACCGGGTGTCTCATTCTTCTTGATTTGCCATAAAAAGTTTAGTTAATGACAAATGTGTCCCTCGGGTTGAGTCAGTAGTAGACTATTCTGAGCGAGTTCGTTTCGCACTGTGTGCCCCATTATTCTGGAGACTAGACTTACTAAATGACATCTGGGACATCTCACGTTGTGTAATAGTTGACTAGCTATGCTAGTAACCTTATTCTTAGTGAGTTCGATTCACACTGGGTGTCTCATTCTTCATAACTTGTCCTTAAGGTAGATTCAGCTTAGTAAATAACAAATGGGTCCCTCGGGTAGTGTAATGGTTAACAAGCTAGGCTAGTAGACTTATTCTTGGCGAGTTCGATTCTCACTGGGTGCCTCATACTTCTGAACTCGAGCTAAACTAGACTTAACTTCATTAAGTTGAGACAAGTTTAGCTCGCAGGGTAATTTATGAGGAAGTGCGTCCCGGTCTCCTGCCTCAGAAATTGCTACCCGGTGACTATTAAAATAACGTCCCCAGCTATGTCGTCTCGGTGGTGTTACTTGAAAGAAAACAACCAACTTAGGGCGTTAAATGTATTTTAGAGGGGGGGGGGCTTATCTTTTTTTGTCGTAATTTTTATTTATTTATCCTAACTTGTTTAGAAATTTATTTATAGAAATTTGTTGTAATTCTTGTTTATATGAAGATGGATATCTATCTATCTACCTCAATTTGTTCATTTTTTACTTTGTTTATATATATCTATCCACCCATCTCCATTTGATCATAAAGAGAAGCCCCCCCCCCCTCTAAAATACATTTAACACCCTAAGTTGGTTGTTTTCTTTCAAGTAACACCGCCGAGACGACATAGCTGGGGACGTTATTTTAATAGTCACCGGGTAGCAATTTCTGAGGCAGGAGACCAGGACGCACTTCCTTATAAATTACCGCTCGCAGGTCCACTCAAATCCTGCATTTATTAATGCAGGATTTGAGTGGACCTGGGAGTAATGGCAATGAAGCTGTACTCCACACTCTCCCCAGATTTCTAGAACTAATAGATTCAGTAGTACTCCGAACGACCCCTTTTTAGGGGGAGGGGTCTTTAAAAAAAAATTGAAATAGATCACTAAGTATGCCTGAGTTTATTCTAGTAATTACCTGGTTTGAATTCAGAGTTTTTCTTCTCCTAGACTGGTTGCCTAACCAAGGTTAAAGAGCCCAGTCTGCCCTACTATTTACCCATAGCTGGAGGAAGAATAGTTGGATTCACATCTTTCCCAATTGGTATTAGCGCTATGTGAACTGTGGCTTTGTCCAGGATTTGAACTCGGCCACCCCCGGCGATCTTACTTTTTTTTTTACTTATTTGAAGACATCAACATTAAAATTGGGGAAAGGAAAGAAATAATTTATGTTCGGGGGGGGGGGTTCTTGATGTTGTTTTGTTTTCTTAAAAACGCTTCGTGGAAAAAAAAAACTTGATACTATTAATAGATTATATAGACCGTAAAAAACAACAACAAAAAATGTCTCTGTACAGTTTCCAGGGGGTTAATGTTCTGAGCGAGATCGGGGTTACTCTGGTGGGCTCTTCTGTTGGTCTGTTCGGGCTTATTTATTCTCTATTTGGGCTGGGTGTCTGCTAAATTCTTGGGACCATATTACCTTTAGGCACCCAATTTTGATCTCGATTAAGAAAGGACATGTTTTTCATTTACACTGTCAATATCCGGTTGTTTGTTAGGGGTTGGGGTTAGGGTTAGGGGTTAGGGGTTAGTTTCATAATTTTTTTAAATCGAAAAATCGTCTGTTAAAACAACTGGATATTAACGGTGTAAATGAAAAAAAATGTCCTTTCTTAATCGAGATCAAAAAGGGGTGCCTTAAGGTCATATGGTCCAATTCTTGTTTGATAATTAATAATTAAGACTTTGTCATTTTTATTTATTTATTTATTTTAGTCTTTATTACGAAACCACAACCCAAAGTTTGTTATTTTTTTTCCTTACTTTTTTTTTTTTTTTTTTTCTTTCTTAAAAACGCTTCGTAGAAAATAAAACTTGATACTATTAATTGAGTATACAGACTTTAACCTTGGCTAGGTAACTAGTCTAGAAGAAGGAAAACTCTGAATTGAGACGTGTTTAAACCCCCGCTCATGAAATTGACCTTTGTGTCACACCCTGCACGTGGTTGGAGGGGTTGGTAAATATATATATAGTTCTAGTCAAATTAGGTCTTGACCCAGAAGTAAATACAGCACTATGTTATTTGGCACCGTTAGAAGCTGGAGTTTATCTAAATATTAATAAAAGTAGTAAAGTCGACAGGGCGGCCTAAAGTCGGTATCAGCCAGTCAGCGAGGGAGTCTATCACCTGTTCAATAGCGCTAGACCAAGGAGATTGTTTTTTAGCATCTGAGGTGGAGCGCAACACCTACCACCAGCCAGGTCCTTACTTTACCGCACAGATCCCTGTGCTACTCATACGCTGAGTTGGCGAGGACCGGTATCGAACTAGGAACCTTGTGGTTTCTAGCCGAACGCTCTACTGACTGAGCTAACCCGGCCCCTTTAAATATTGATACACACTAGCAAATATATACACCCTCCGCCGGTCTGTTTTATTCTCTGTTTGGTTTTGGTTTGTTTTGTTTTACGGCATATCAACCTCAGTGGGTCATTTAATGCCGATAAAGTTTTGAAAGAAATCAGTTCTTAATGGATAATACAATTTTTTTATAAATACCTGTTTTTCTATTTAACCCATAGATGGGACCCTAACAGGTACTACCACTCCGGGTCAGAGTGAACCAGGGAGCAATGGAGATGAAGGGGTGCTCCACATTCCCCAAACCTCCAAAACTGGAACCTCACCATCAGATAGAGTTTAACGTCATTCCCAGGACATGTAGACCCTCAGCCACCGCCTTCTAGCACTCATATGATAAAAAGGGGTTGGGGCTTGCCATAAGGGCAATAGGGTTGGGAAAATCCTATAGGTGCTAGGGCTTGACGTGACCAGCCGATTGATCGGAGGGGGCCTCTCCGACCGCCCGTCTAGCCCAAGATAGGGCCAAAGTGGAGTATTGCATATCATGAACTGCTCATCCACCTGGGTTCTATCCTTAAGCATCACGGGTCGCCACCCACGCCACCCACGGCCAACACCTCTGCAGAGGGGTAAGACTCCCCCAATGGGACATTGGGGGAGTCTTACCCCTCTGCAGAGGTGCAGTCGGTGCATTCTAACGCCGCAGCCGACAGGGCGGTCTCTGTTTGGGCTGGGTGTCTGCTAAATTCTTGTTTAATAATTAATAATTAAGACTTTATTATTCCTATTTGTATTTATTTTTATTTTATTTTTTAGTCTTTATTACAAAATCCCAACACAAAGTTTGTTATTTTTTTTTTCTTTTCTTTTTTCTTTTTTTTTTTTTTCTCCTAAAATCGTTTCGTGGAAAATAAAACTTGATACTATTATAGCCATTAGCATTTTTGTCGGCTGCTAGGAATTTTAAAAGCGAATTAAAAAATAATTAAATCCATTATTTAAGGTCAAACTTTATCTAAATCGATAAGTAGTAACATAATAACCATAATTAAAAAAAGAAAAATATCATTACATAGGCAGTTTATTTTTAATACATTTAAAACTATTTGTTTTGGTCAATTTCGACGATATCAGCCATTTAGCCTCGTTTTCTTTTTTTTTGGGGGGGGGAGGCTAAAGTCATTTGGTCAAAACGTATTTTAGGCTCATTTTGCCATTCGCTATTTTCTCATAGAAGAGCAACCGTAAAATTTTTTTTTTTGTTTCTATTCATAACTTCGGTCTTTTATTTCTTTATTTATAGTGTAATTAGTATCAGGTAAGGACCAACTCGAAACAATTTTACGCCCCCAGCATAAGGGGGGTCAAAATTAAGTGACCTGAAAAAAATGAGAAAGTTTTGAAATAAAATAAATAATGCATTATAAAGATCGTTTTTCGATAAATAAACACTGAAAATTTCATTAAAATCCGATAATTCCCTGATTTTTGGTAAATTATTTTCTGTAGGGGGGGCTAAAGTCATTTGGTCGAAAATGACTTTGAGGCTCTGTTTGCCAGTCCCTATACTATTAATAAAGTATATAGACTTGTTGAAGTTGCAAAAAGAAAGTGAGAGAGAGAGAGAGAGAGAGAGAGAGAGAGAGAGAGAGAGAGAGAGAGAGAGAGAGAGGGGGGGTAGAGATAATGGAGATGAGGTCTTTACTTTTCTGCTTCTAACTTATTCGATCCCCATCTTCCTTCCTCTAGGAGAAGGAAAACTCTGAATTCAAACCTGTTAAACTCCGCTTGGGGTGGTCACTACTAGAATAGGCCCAGTCCTAATTAGTGAGTTATTTCACTAATAGTAATATAATTAATACTAATACTAATAATGTAATATAAAAATAATCTTAGTATAATGGAGATTGTGTTTTTCTGTCTGTAACCGAAACTATATTACTATACAAGTTACAATTCCCTTTGTTATTTACATCATATTCTCCATGATTTTATTTAAACCTCAATTATTAATAAAAATTGTTTTACATTATTAATACTGTTGACCATATCTACACACTATTAACATGCGATTGTATTTATATATACAAAATATAGTGGTTTGCAGTGTGAATGGGAAGGCTAATTTGCATATTGATATTAAAAATTTGATTTTAATAAATATGTGCTCAGTATTATTGATTTCTAATTGTTTGGTTTTATCTTAATGAATATGAGCAAAAATCTCTCCAATAAATCCATTAACAATATTAACAGTAATTCTATTCTTTACTTCCTAATTTAACTAAATAGTTAAATTATGAAAATTTAGCAATGAAAGACGGGAGGGAAGAAAAAGCAAGTTTAAGTTGTTCCCCCTCTGTTTCAAATCTTTTTATCGGCATCTTATTTAGTTCCATTACCCTTTCTAAGTTAACATAATATTTTATTTCATTAAAACTTAAATACGTGCACCCGGAGGGTTCATATATTTGCTAGTATTAATAATGGAGATTCGCTTCCGGTTTTTGTCTGTAACAAAAATTACGTCACTGCTTACGTCACATTACCGAAAATCGTCATAACATAGAATAAATACACTCAATATTTGAACATTCAACATTAGACAGTCCTCATTGTTTTTTAAAACAAGTTTTAATAAATACATGACTGGTATTATATATCTATATATAGTTTGTTTTATTTTAATACATATTTAAAGTTTACATTTCAAATTGTTTTATTTTTTAATCCTTTAATGAATTTGATGATTTTACTTACTTAGGGTACAAACTCGCTGACATTGAATTTTTTACTCCCAACCCTCAGGCAATATGTTTCAAAAATCTATTTTTACATCGCCCGGAGTGCGTTTTTTTATTTTGTACTAGTAATATTAATAATAATATAATATTTTCTGCTTCTTACTTGTTCGGTCGCCATCTTCTTTCCTCTGGCCTGATCCTTACTCAGGTGGGCTCTTCTGTTAGTCTGTTCGGGCTGATTTATTCACTGTTTGGGCTGGGTGTCTGTTCAATTCTTGTTTAAAGTGATTCTTGAGCTAAGTGAACTCCCCAAAACAAAAACCCATCCTAGCACTTACCAAGATAAATTCCACAATATTCTAGAACGCTACCCCAACCACCTCTACATCTTTACAGATGGCTCTAAGGACAATGACAAAACAGCATGTGCAGCTATTTTAAATAAAAAAATTGTAAGAAAAGCTCTCCCAAATGAAAGTTCCATTTTTTTCAGCTGAAACCGGTGCAATAGATTTAGCACTTGACATAATCTATGAAAATAACCACAAAATATATATCATCTTCTCAGACTCGCTCTCTGTCCTACTATCATTAAGAAATTTTTTAAAAAACTGGAAAACCCTCTCATCATTAAGCTCCTGAATAGATTAGACGATGTCTAACTCTAAGGAGATTATGATATGCTGGATCCCAAGTCATATAGGAGTGAGGGGGGAATGAAAGAGCAGACTCCGCAGCTAAATCGGCTCTAGATTTGATCCCCGACAAATTCAAGATACCATATACTGATTTGAAACCTAAAATTAATAGATTCCTTCATACAAAATGGCAACAACACTGGAATAACAACATCCACAATAAACTCTTCCTAATCAAACGCACTTTGGGAGGCTGGAGACCAACTATAAGGAAGTCTAGAAAGGAACAAGTCATTGTATTCCGATTACGCATTGGTCATACAAAACTAACACACTCCAATATACTCAAGCAAGAACAACAACCACAATGTGGAACATGTCAAACACCTTTGACAGTTAAACATTTATTCATGGAATGCAGGTTTTTTGCTCACATCAGAAACCGTTATTTTAAAGCAAACAATATGAAAGATCTGTTTGAAAATGTCAACATGCATGATTTTCTCTCGTTTTGGGGGGAAATAAAATTATACCATAGAATATAGACATGAAACAAATCAATACCATACAACATAATCCCCAATAATGCTAACACATTTTTAAAACCAATTACTAAAAAGTATAAATATAAATACACAATATGTATTACTTCCTAACCGTTAGGCATGACATAACCCCAGACGGGTTGATATGCCGTTAAAATGAATAAACAAACAAACAAACATTTGTTGTTGTTTTTTTAGTCTTTATTACAAAACCCCAACACAAAGTTTCTGCCCTGTCGGCTGGGGCGTTAGAATGCACCGACTGCACCTCTGCAGAGGGGTAAGACTCCCCCAATGGGGCCACCTGTTGGCCGTGGGTGGCGACCCGTGATGCTTAAGGATAGAGCCCAGGTGGATGAGCAGTTCATGACATGCAATACTCCACTCTGGCCCTATCTTGGGCTAGACGGGCGGTCGAAGAGGCCCCCTCCGATCAATCGGCTGGTCACGTCAAGCCCTAGCACCTATATGATTTTCCCAACCCTATTGCGCTTATGGCAAGCCCCAACCCCTTTTTATCATATGGATGCTAGAAGGCGGTGGCTGCGGGTCTACATGTCCTGGGAATGACGTTAAACTCTATCTGATGGTGAGGTTCCAGTTCTGGAGGTTTGGGGAATGTGGAGCACCCCATTCATCACCATTGCTCCCTGGTCCACTCTGACCCGGAGTGGTAGTACCTGTTAGGGTCCCATATATGGGTTGAATAGAAAAATATATTTATAAAAAAAAAATTGTATTATCCATTAAGAATTGATTTATTTCAAAACTTTATCGGCATTAAATGACCCACTGAGGTTGATATGCCGTAAAACAAAACAAAACAAACCAACACAAAGTTTGTTATTTTTTCATTTTCTTCTTCTTTTTTTTATTTATTTTTTTTTCTTCTTAAAAACGCTTCGTGGAAAATAAAACTTGATACTATTAATAGACTATACAGACTTGTTGAGGTTGCAGAAAAAAACAAAAAAAACAAAAAACAAAATTAAAATAACAAAAAAACAATAAAGAAGAGAGTACAGCTGGTAGTATTTGATAAGCTGTTTCCCTCTCCACTCAAGATGACGTCATTAACGAACTCAACGTTTTCTGTTTCAGTTTAACACGCTTAAAATGATCTTACTTCATTTTTTTTTTTTTAGACAACAAAAATATTAAACTGAGTCAAAAATATTGCAATATTTTGGTCTCGTTTATAGTTCTGGTCAAATTAGGTTATATATATTTACCAACCCCTCCGCACGAGTAGGATGTGACACAAGGTCAATTTCTTAAGCGGATTTTAACAGGTTTGAATTCAGTTTTCCTTCTCCTAGACTGGTTATCTAGCCATGATTAAAGAGCCCGGTCTACCCTGCTATTTATCCATAGCTGGAGGGAGAATTGGATTCATACCTTTCCCAAGGGTATTAGCGACATGTGAAATGCAAACAGCTTCGTCCAGGAATTGAACTCGGGTCGACGAGTCCATTTCCCACGACTCTAACCATTAGACCACGCGTCAAATTAGGTTATAGTCCAGAAGTAAATACAACACAACACTATAATATTTGGTACCGTTAGAAGCTGGATTTTATCTAAATAATAGTCACTAGCAAATATATGCACCCTATATATATATATATATATATATATATATATATATATATATATGTGTGTGTGTGTGTGTGTGTGTGTGTGTGTGTTGAAAAAATGAATAAATAAAGGAAAGAAAATGTTGGATAAAAATTGTTTATTGGAGTGCCGATATGTGTTTCGGCCGATACGATGTCCTTGTACACAATGTATTCTATTTATTATTATTTCAAATACAAAATAAAATGAAATAATAATAATAATAATAATAATAATAATAATAATAATAATAATAATAATAATAATAGAAAAATATAAAAAAAGTTTTTTTAAGTATACAGAAGAAAGGTCGTCGTCAGCGCAAGATATTTGATATTTTTTCAACTTATATATATATATATATATATATGCGTACCCGTTTACAGCCCTAAGGAGTTTTTAAAAGATTCTTTCCAACATGAAAACATTTTAAAGTGCCGTTTCCTGTGTCGAATGACATTTGGTCTCGCGTGTCACGTGTTTCTAATGGACGAGATGTGGGAAATGGTGGTCTTTGTCGTTCTAAGTGAAGAACACTTCCTTCTCGCCTGTTGACACAGCAGAAAACGACACAACGAACAAAAGACATTAAAGAGCCGAGCAAAGAAAATGTCAATTTGACTCGACGTTGTGCCATATATATATATATATATATATATATATATATTATCATACTAAAGCTGAGTTAATCAACTTTTGCTTCCTAAAGGCTTTTTTACTGTTTAGTTTAATGACACGAAAATTATACTAAATTATTCCTTACTTTTAGGATTGAATTATGTTTGAAAAAAATTCTCTTTTTATTGGTTCTAATTAGTCGTAATTTGCAATTAAGTCAAAAACCGACCAATCTCTTACTTTACTCTGTGTCTATCTCTTTCTTCCCCTCTATGTATCTCTTGACTACCTCCTCGTTATATAATGTTAGTTTCTCTGGAGAGTAGAGGGAGAGAGAGGGGGAGGTGGAGAGAGAGAGCAGTGAGAATTTGAAATGTATTTCTATGTTAAATTTCACAACCAGCAACACGTAGCTTAAATGAGGTCAAACATTCCGTTTCTTAGAAAGCTAAAAAAAAAAACAAGAAGGTTTTTAAGAAGTAGTTGCTGTGTCTAGCCACAGTGATGAGACGTGAAACGTCGAAACATGGTGTCTTTGGATGACACCGTTAGGTCCTTTATGGTTAATTAACGCCTAAAGAAGATATCAGAAGATCTGAAACACGTGTAGCAAATGTAAAATAATAATAAAAATTTAAAAAAAAACATCCATTTTACGGACCTTTTTTTTATAAAATATTTAATTTTCTCTCTGTTATAACAAAACTTTATATATATATGTGTGTGTGAGTGTGTGTGTCATTCACGCACACCGTGTTTTGGTGTATGATGGTTCTTCAGTGTGGCTAGACATATGCAGACTACCCCCAGCTGGTATAGTACCCCGATTAATTTATAATCAGGCTTCTTAACCACTCGGCTAACATCAGCACCTACAGACTGGGACGAGAATTTTAACTGATAAATACATACATATGTATATATATATATATATATATAAAGGCCACCAGAGAGTGCTCCATCCGTTTTTTGTTATTACTTAATAGACCGGCATTATAGTTGTCTCTTTTTCGTTGACTCGTACTTCTGTGTTGTTGAGTGTAGAATGAAAAGAATAGGAGAATAGAGGAATAGCGGAATAGTAGAATAGGAGGACTTAAGTTTGAAATGTCAAGAGAATTATCTTTCTTCTCACGACGACGACGACGGTGACAGCTGACAAAGGCCACAGCCCTTAATTTTCTTTTCTTTTCTTTCTTTTTTTTTTTCATTTTTTTTTTTTCACAGAGATTTACATTCATTTCATCTGGTACATTGTTATTGTTGTTGTTATTGTTGTTGCTGCTACTGCTGCATTTTCAACAATTTTGATGGTTTGATGTCTTCACAGAGATATAAACATGAATTTAGCACAAACGTCTGACTTCAACACTAAGGATTATATTACATACGTATATATATATATATATATATATATATATATATATATATATATAGTTAGAGATTTCGACATGAAAACTCGATTAATTCAAGACGATTAGGACTTTTATCCATTTTATAAATAAATTTTGCTCTACATTGTATTGAGCACTTTGTATTTGTTTTTTCTCGTCTTAACCCCTGGATACTGTGCGCTTCCACGATCGTACTCGTACATACTCATATATATATATATATATATATATATATATATATATATGGTAAAATGGTATAATCAGATAACCTACTTAAGTTTCTTATATATATATATATGTCTATAGTTCTGCTGATGAGGCCTAATAGGCTGAAATGTACATAGAGATTGATTTTTCTCGATTTGTTTAGCCTTACATTTAAATAGGTATGCCCGCCTAATTCATTAATTATCAATTAATTCATTTTCAAAATTAGGTACGACTTCAATTAAGCACATATTCTCCCAAAAATTGTCGGCTGAAAAAGCCATATCAAACACATTGTTTGTTTGTTTAATTCTCATATATATATATATATATAGAGAGAGAGAGAGAGAGAGAGAGATAGAGAGATAGAGAGAGAGAGACAGACAGACAGAGAGAGAGAGAGTCGTCGGGGTGGCTTAAAGTCGGTATCAGCCAAACAGCGAGGGAGTCTATCCACTTTTCACTAACAAGGGGATTGTTTTTGTGTTTGAAGTGGAGCGCCACACCTACCATCAGCGCCTTGCTTTACCGCACAGATCCCTGTGCTTCTCATCCGCTGAGTTGGCAAGGGCCAGTATCGAACCAGGAACCATGCGGTTCCTAGTCGGATACTCTACGTACTGAGCTAAACATAGCCTACTCGAGTTTCACCTCATTCAGACCATTAGGGTTGTTTGTGGTGAATTAATTAAATTGATTAATTAAGAACTAACGAAAATAAACAAAAAGCATTTTATATATATATATATATATATATATATATATATATATATATATATATATATATATGAGTAAGAAAAGATGGAATGAAAACATCACACAATGCTGTTAAAGAAGAAAACAATTTATAATATAATCATAGCTGATACTGATCAATATTTCTATTTTACAAAAATCATCATCAGAGCTCATTAACTCCCGTAGTTGTTTGGGTCGGAGAGGAAAGTCAAATCGATTTTTGTAAAATCGAAATATTGATCAGTATCAGCTATGATTATATTATAAATTGTTTTCTTCTTTAACAGCATTGTGTGATGTTTTCATTCCATCTTTTCTTACTCATATTGTCGGATTCATTTCCTTTCTTTTAACTTATATATATATATATATGTATATATATATATATATATATATATATATATATAATATATATATGAATGACAAGTGACAGGCTTTGACTAGAATACTTATATATATATATATATATATATATATATATATATATATAATCAATGTTCCATTCATTGGTCATTTCTATCTTGGTAAATACAGCTTCAAACTCGGTACTTTTATGATACAACTCATATATATTGGTCCGATGATCAATATGATCACACTCATAAACTGAGCGTGATTCCCTAACCTCTAGGAATAAAATAACTCTAGACGGGTTGACAAATTCGTAAAACCAATCAATCAATCGTAACGCCCGAGTTGACACTAATTATTTTGCGAGTTCCATGGCTCCCGTGGGCCCAAGGTTGGGGATCATTTCTTTATTGTTTTTGTTCCATCAGTGCAGGGTAACGAACAGAATTTTTTTTTTTTTTAATAAAAATTTTGATGGGATTTTTTTTTGTTTTTTTTTTTAAATTTATTTAAGCCTCCGCTCAATATTATTTTAAAGTGAAATTAATCTAACCGCCCACTTCTTCCTCACCCTATTCCCCTTCCGAATTTGGATTTTTTGGAGGGTGGGGATGGGGGTATATAACCACCCCCCAGGGGACGGCACCGCCCACTGTGGGAATGACGGTTCTAAATAATCTTAAAAATCTTTCTTTCTGTTCTGGCAATTCCCCCCGTCTTTCTTTCTTTCTTTTTCTCTCTCTTTCTTTCTTTCTTTTCTTTTTCTTTTTCTTTCTCTTTCTTTCTTTTTCTTTCTTTTAGGAAATAGGAAAATTTGAGAGTCTTTATTGTCAAGAATTTGGTTATTTCTTTCTTTCTTTCTTTCTTTTTTTCTTTTCTTTTTTGTTTGTTTGTTTGTTTTTTCTTTTTTTTCTTTCTTTCTTTCTTTCATTCTTTTTCTTTCTTTTAGGAAATAGGAAATTTTGAGAGTCTTTATCGTCAAGAATTTGGTTATTTATTTATTTTTTTATTTTTTATTTCATTCTTTCTTTCTTTCTTTTCTTTTCTTTCTTTTTTTTTTTCTTTCTTTCTTTCTTTTTTTTTTTTTTTTTGGCTTTCTTTTCTTTCTTTCTTTTTTTTCTTTCTTTTAGGAAATAGGAAATTTTGAGAGTCCTTATCATCAAGAATTTGGTTATTTTTTTCTTTCTTTCTTTCTTTCTTTCTTTTTGTCACACGTGTTTTGGAAAGAAGAGAAAAGGATTTATTTTTGCTTTTATAGCACTCGACAAAGAAAAAAAAATAATTAAATAAATAAATAACATAGAAAATAATAAAATAAAAAAAACCTCCAAAAACCTCTTCAGACTACAAAGAAATAAAAGAAAAAAAAGAATGAATAAATAAAACGCCCCTCCCCCCAACAAAAAAAAACCAAGTCTGTTCTGTGTTGACTTATTAACAGTGTTATTTTGCTGTTACGAAAATTAGAACGTCTAGCATGTACGAGACACACCGTCAGCAAAAATAAATAAATAAATAAAAAATCTAAAAATAAAAAACAAAACAAAAAACACATAAAAAGAACATTTAATAAATAAGACACGTATCAAAAATCTAACACGAGGAATTCTCTGAAGAAAAAAGTAAATAAAAAAAAACATCCTATATACGTGGGTGCCATTATAGTATGTTGCCTACCTTTTGAATGTGGCCTACAAAATCATGTCTCTCTTATAGAATGTAGCCTACAAAATCATGTCTCTCTTATAGAATGTGGCCTACAAAATCATGTCTCTCTTATAGAATGTGGCCTACAAAATAATGTCTCTCATAGTATGTAGCCTACCTTTTGAATGTGGCCTACAAAATCATGTCTCTCTTATAGAATGTGGCCTACGAAATCATGTCTCTTTTATAGTATGTAGCCTACGAAATCATGTCTCTCTTATAGTATGTGGCCTACGAAATCATGTCTCTTTTATAGTATGTAGCCTACCTTTTGAATGTGGCCAACAAAATCATGTCTCTCTTATAGTATGTGGCCAACAAAATCATGTGTCTCTTATAGTATGTGGCCTACGAAATCATGTCTCTCTTATAGTATGTGACCTACGAAATCATGGCTCTCTTATAGTATGTGGCCTACGAAATCATGTCTCTCTTATAGTATGTAGCCTACTTTTTGAATGTGGCCTACAAAATCATGTCTCTCTTATAGGATGTGGCCAACAAAATCACGTCTCTCTTATAGTATGTGGCCTACAAAATCATGTCTCTCTTATAGTATGTAGCCTACCTTTTGAATGTGACCTACAAAATCATGTCTCTCTTATAGTATGTGGCCAACAAAATCATGTCTCTCTTATAGAATGTGGCCTACAAAATCATGTCTCTCTTATAGTAAGTGGCCAACAAAATCATGTCTCTCTCTTATAGTATGTGGCCTACGAAATCATGTCTCTCTTATAGTATGTAGCCTACCTTTTGAATGTGGCCTACAAAATCATGTCTCTCTTATAGTGGCCAACAAAATCATGTCTTTCTTATAGAATGTGGCCTACGAAATCATGTCTCTCTTATAGTATGTGGCCTACGAAATCATGTCTCTCTTATAGTATGTGGCCTACGAAATCATGTCTCTCTTATAGTATGTGGCCTACGAAATCATGTCTCTCTTATAGTATGTGGCCAACGAAATCATGTCTCTCTTATAGTATGTGGCCTACGAAATCATGTCTCTCTTATAGTATGTGGCCTATGGACGAAATCATGTCTCTCTTATAGTATGTGGCCTACGAAATCATGTCTCTCTTGTATGTAGCCTACCTTTGAATGTGGCTTACAAAAGCATGTCTCTCTTATAGTATGTGGCCTATCATAAAAAGCATATTATAAAGTTATAATAATAACTGCTAACTCTAACCCTAACCTTAACCCCTAACCTTATTTCAGAATTTTAGAATATTTTAGAATTAAATAGATCTCTGATTCATGTAAATTATGGATAAATTCTTTTTTAATTATTCTTAATTACTATATACAGCTTATGACTGAATTGCATTTCTTGAAATTGAATATATGTTAAAAATAATTAGTTTCAATAAATTGCCTACTACTTATATCTATAAATATACTCTTACTGAGGTAGGCCACATTCAAACCAGGTAGGCGACGTACTATAACAGAATCAAAAAGGCCACATACTATAACGGCACCGCTATGTGAATAGTGGGGGCCCTTCTGTAATAACCCCCCCCCCAAAAAAAAAACAACAAATTACTATACATTTAATTAACCACTGAAATTAATTTTTGAATCCAACGGTAGATACATTAGTCTCAGTTGTTTGTGTTAGTATTGCAATGTATAATTTCAATTAAACTTGGTTTAAAAAAAAATATTTCTCAACATTTAATGTACTAGTACACAATAAAAAACGCACTCCGGACGATGTAAAATAGATTTTTGAAACATATTGCCTGAGGGGTGGGAGTAAAAAATTCAATGTCAGTGAGTTTGTACCCTAAGTAAGTAAAATCATCAAATTCATTAAAGTATTAAAAAATAAACCAATTTGAAATGTAAACTTTAAATATATATTAAAATAAAACAAACTATATATAGATATATAATACCAGTCATGTATTTATTAAAACTTGTTTTAAAAAACAATGAGGACTGTCTAATGTTGCATGTTCAAATTTTCAGTGTATTTATTCTATGTTATGACGATTTTGGGTAATGTGACGTAAGCAGTGACGTAATTTTTGTTACAGACAAAAACCGGAAGCGAATCTCCATTATTAATAGCCCCACTATTTACTCATAGCTGGAGGGAAAACAGTTTGATGCATACTATTCCCCAAAGAGATTAACGTTATGTGAAATGCAAACACCCCCAATTTTGTTAGCCCCCCCCCCCAAAAAAAAAAAAAATATTTGTAAAGAAATAAACATTAAAACATATTACAGCACATAATACATTACATTTTATTGCGTCGGACTAGGAACCACAAGGTTCCGTGTTCGATACCGGCCCTCGCTCACTCAGCGTATGAGTCGCACAGGGATCTGTGAGGAGCTGATGGTAGGTGTGGTGCTTCACCTCAGACGCTGAAAATCAATCTCTTTGGTCTAGCGCTAGTGAAAAGGGGATAAACACCCTCGCTGTCTGGCTGATACCGACTTTAGGCCACCACGACGACTTTACTTACTTTCTTTTAAATATTTTTATACAATAAAGTAAACTCGTTGGTATCAACCTGTCAGCGAGGGAGTCTATCCCCTTTTCACTAGCGCAAGGAGATTATTTTTGCGTCTGAGGTGGGAGCTACCATTTTTTTATACTATACAGTGCGATTTTTCTCAGTAATATATATCTTCTTATTATAATGGAGATTGTGTGTTTTTCTGTCTGTAACCGAAACTATATTCCTACTCAAGTCACAATTCTCTTAGTTATTGACATCACATTCTCCATGATTTTATTTTTTATCTAAACCTCAATTATTATTAAAATTGTCTTACATTATTAATACTGTTAACTATGTCTACATACTAACATCATGCAATTATATTTATATATACAACAAAATAGCGCTTTACAATGTGAACGGGAAGGCTAATTTGCATATTAATATTAAAAAATCGAATTTAATAAATATGTGCTTAGTATTATTGATTTCTAACTGTTTGGTTTTATTTTAATGAATATAAGCAAAAATCTCTTCAATAAATCTTAAATGAAATCCATTAACAAGATAAAATAACTGTCATTTTATTCTTCACTTCCTCTTTTAACTAAATACTTAAATTCGAAAAAATAACAATGAAAGACGAGAGTGATGGAAGAGTAAGTTTCAGTTGTTCCATTTTTTATTATACTCCCTCTGTTTCAAATCTTTTATTATACTCCCTCTGTTTCAAATCTTTTTATCTGCCTTCTTATTTAGTTTCATTAGCATTTCTAATTTAATGCAATATTTTATTACATTAAAACTTAAATACTTGCACACGGAGGGTGCATATATTTGCTAGTATATATAAATCCTATAGGAATCCACGAGTTTTCCCAGGGTTATAACCCGTATGTTACAAAACGACACCCTGCCCTCTATCGGCATTTTTGGAAATCACATTCCGATTTATCTCCTTTTTTTCGTTGCTGTAAGTAAAGCCAGTGGTTCCAAAACATTTTTGGGGTCGACTTCTCCTTACCCCCCCCCCCAATTCACATCCGTAGCACCACCACCCCTATACACACACACATGAGTATAGTGAACTTGCCCTCCCTTATTTGGTATTAGGGCTATCAGTGGGGTGCCCTCGAAAATATGCCGGAGTAAGCAAATAACGGTGTCATGATCTTAAACAAGAATGAATAATAGGGGGTAGCAAAAAAAAAATCGGATACTACGAGTTTTAAAAGCGAATTAAGAATAATTAAATCTATCATTTAAGGTTAAACTTTGTCTAAATCGATAAGTAGTAGCATAATAACCAACATTAAAAAAAAGAAAAATATAATTACATATGCAGTTTATTTAAAAGATTTAAAACCATTTGTTTTGGTCAATTTCGACGCGATCCGCCATTCAGCCTCTTTTTCGATGGTTTTAAGTGCTTGTTTACAATTTTACTGTAACATTCGCGATTGCAAAAAATTTTACCAAAAAATCAGGTAATTATCCGATTTTAATGAAATTTTCAGTATTGATTTAACAATTAATGAATTTTATAATGCATCAGTTATTTTATTTCAAAACTTTAATTAAGTATTTTTGCTATGAAAAATTAATATATAAAATTCATTTAAAATATGAAAAGTCTGATGTTAAGTTTAAAATGTTATATTTTTAGATTCTAAAAATAAATATCTACTTAATGCAAACCTTATTTTAGGTGCCAAAAGTAATAAGTTTTGAAGAAAAACTCGATTGAAAATGTACTCCCTCCCCTTTTTAAGCAGAAAAAACATTGATGTATATTTTTTTATTTTATAAAATAATAACCAATTAAATAATTATCGAAATGAGTAAAAAAGAAATCTCCAAAAAATTAATTATTTATTACTTTTTTACATTTTATTTTTCGATTTTCTCATAGAAGCGCAACCGTAATTTTTTTTTGTTTGTATTCATAACTTCGGTCTTTTATCTCATTATTCATACTGTAATTAGTACAATATATGACCAACTTGAAAAACATTTTACGCCCCCAACATAAGGGGGGGGGTCCTAATTAAGTGACCTTAAAAAAATGAGAAAGTTTTGAAATAAAATAAATAATGCATTATAAAGATCATTCATTGATACATATACACTGAAAATTTCATTAAAATCCGATAATTTCCTGATTTTTGGTAAATTATTTTCTGTAGGGGGGCTAAAGTCATTTTGTCAAAAACGCATTTTAGGATCAGTTTGCCAGTCCCTAGAATAATATTATCAATTTGGGGGGGGGGAGTCCTCATGGTGTAATGGCTAACGTATGAAACTGCAACATCCTAGGAAGCGAGTTCGAACTTCAGTGACATTCACTTTCAGACTAAAATTATGTGGACACAAAGTAAGGGATCAATTTTGTATTATGAAGAAATTATAAATTGATCCCTCACTTCTTGTTCTCACTGGATTCTATATATTTCTCTACTGGTGTGGGGGAGACTCAATGGCGTAGTGGCTAACGTATTGGACTGGACTGTGACATCGTAGTAAGCGAGTTCGAACTCCAGTCACGGTATTACATTCACTTTCAGACTAAAATATGTGGACACAAAGAAAGGGATCAATTCTGTATTATAAATAAGTTATAAACTGATCCTCCATTTCTTGTTCTTACTGGATTCTATATATTTATCTAGGAGGCTCGTTGTCAAATGGTTAGAGTCGTAGGTAATGAACTCGTAAACCCGAGTTCAATTTCTTGACGAAGCTGTTTGCGTTTCACATAGCGCTAATACCCTTGGGAAAGGTATGAATCCAATTCTCCCTCCAGCTATGGGCAAATAGCAGGGCAGACTGGTCTCTTTAATCGTGGCTAGGTAACCAGTCTAGGAGAAGGAAAACCCTGATTCAAACCTGTTAAACTCCGCTTAAGAAATTGACCTAGTGTCACATCCTGCTCGTGCGGAGGGTTGATATATATATATATATATATATATATATATATATATATATATATATATATATTATATATATATATATATATATATATATATATATATATATATATATATATATATATATATATATATATATATATATATATATATAGTAGAGAGAGTTCTTATGGCATAATGGCTAACGTGCTCGACTGCGATATCGCAGTGAACGAGTTCGAACCCCAGTGGCGCGATTACGTTCGCTTTCGAACTAATACCCTAGGAAAGGTATGAACCAAATCATCTCCCAAACTATGGGTTAAAGAGTATCACTACTGTTCTTCTTCAATGGTTTGGTATTAAATAACCCACAAAGGTTGATATGCCATTAAACAAAGAACCAAACCGTTTCTGCATAATCTATACCTAAACAAAGGCTATTAGTTAAGATAATAAAGTAGTAAAAGTAAAGTCGTCGGGGCGGCCTAAAGTCGGTATCAGCTAGTCAGCGAGGGAGTCTATCCTCTTTTCAATAGCGCTAGACCAAGGAGATTGTTTTTAGCATCTGAGGTGGAGCGCTACACCTACCATCAGCTCTTTACTTTACTTTACCGCACAGATCCCTGTGCTACTCATACGCTGAGTTGGCGAGGACCGGTATCGAACTAGGAACCTTGTGGTTTCTAGCCGAACGCTCTACCGACTAAGCTAACCCGGCCAATAAAGTAGTAATAAATAATAATAATAATACTGTTCTTCTACAAGGATGGCTTTGGCATTAAATAACCCAAGAATGTTGATGTACCATTAAACAAAGAAACCAAACCCTTCCTGCATAGTCTATACCTAAACTAAAAGCTATTAGTTAAGACTAGCAAAAGTACCCGGTCCATGACCGGACTATATTTAAAGATTAGACCATAAATAAGCGAGAGATTCCAAGCCGAACGACTTAAACTGCGATTTTGTTCACTAAAATTAAACTAAACTGCTGGTATAGCTATAATAGAAAGCAGGCAGCGAACAATATTTTACTATCAGCAGTAGCTGGTATACGGACAGTTCCGCAGATCAGTTGATTTTGGTTTATTTAATTAATTATATCCCTTAATCAGTAAAAATCAATAACCAAATTTGGTGTGTTTCTTAGTTAGAAGCATATTAAGGTGCATGCAATATTTCGAATCTGAATGACCTTCCGTTTCGGAGTTATACGTCGACACGTACATACCAAACTCCCTTTTATATAGAGAGATAATAAAGAAGTAATAAATAGTTCCACTACTATTCTTCTACAAGGATGACGCTGGCATTAAATAACCCATAAAAGTTTATATGCCATTAAACAAAGAAGACAAACTAATATAATTACCCTGTCAGTTGAGGTTGTAAAATACAGCGACTGCACCTCTGCACCTAATGGAGCCACCAGTTGTCCATGGGTGGTGACTGATGCTTATTGACGGAATCCTGGTGGCTGAGCAGTTCATGACATGCAACACTCCACTTTGGTCCTTAGACGGGCGTTCGGAGAGATCCCTCCGATCAATCAACTGGTCATGTCAAGCCCTAGCACTTATATGATTGTCCAAAACCTATTGCCCTTATGGCAAACACCCAACCCATTTTATCATATATGTGCTAGAATGCGATGACTGAGGGTCTAGTGTCCTGGGTATTACGTCAAACTGCATCTAGTAGTGAATACTCCACTTTGGCCCTATCTTTAGACGGGCGGTCGGAGAGGCCCGCTCTGATCAATCGGCTGGTCACGTCAAGCCCTAGCATCTATATGATTTTCCCAACCCTATTGCCCTTATGGCAAGCCCCAAACCCTTTTTATCATATGGGTGCTAGAAGGCGGTGGCTGTGGGTCTACATGTCCTGGGAATGACGTTAAACTCTATCTGATGATGAGGTTCCAGTTCTGGAGGTTTGGGGAATGTGGAGCACCCCTTCATCACCATTGCTCCCTGGTCCACTCTGACTCGGAGTGGTAGTACCTGTTAGGGTCCCATCTATGGGTTAAATAGAAAAATGTATTTATAAAAAAATTGTATTATCCATTAAGAATTGATTTATTTCAAAACTTTATCGGCATTAAATGACCCACTGAGGTTGATATGCCGTAAAACAAAACAAACAAACAAACTCTAGTATTGAGGTTGCAGTTCTGGAGCTCTGGGGAGTGTGGAGTACCTCTTCATTGCCATTACTCCAAGGTCCACTCTGACCCGGAGTGGTAGTACCTATTAGGGTCCTATCTAGGTAAAAGTCTTACCAATTTTAATTGGTGCCATTGGAACCGATACCCAAGGGGATGGAAAAGAGTCTGGATGAACTGGAAAGAGGAAGAATTGAGACCACCCAAACTACAGCATTGTTAAAATCGGCTAGAGTACTCAGAAGAGTCCTGCAGGCCTGCTGTCACTTAGCTTCCAGTGAATAACTGGCTATGACGGTATGAGAAAGCCAACCATTTTATCAATGTGCTAGAAGGCGGTGTCTGAGGGTTTTAGTGTCCTAGGTATGATGTTAAACTCTATCTGATGGTGAGGATTCAGTTCTAGAACTCTGGGGAACAACAATGTATTCAATTCATAGCAGGTTTCATTTTTATTTATTTTATTTTTCGTTTTATTCCAAATGGTTATCTATCTATCTATACATATATAAAGGGCAGTTTGTATGTGTATGTCCAGAGGAAACTTCGAAAATAAGACAATTAACGACAAAGTAAATATATATACACATTAAATATCACCAGGGCTTGGTTTTTGAGCAAAAATAATAGAGATTTGATTTATATTCATGAAGATAATTAAAAAAATAAAATTTAAATGATAACAGCATGGATTTTTTTTTTCATTTAATATTTTAAATAGTAGACATTAACATTTTCTTTTTCGAATAGCTGGATCAATGCAAGGTCTATTTTTTTACATAGGGATTTAAATGGGGCATCCCACGAGGATTCAACTCATGATTCAGTAATAATGGATCTGCGGGACTAACTTTAAAAAATCCCCCTCTATCCAGGCGACGCCGGGTAGCCGCTGCTAATAATCTAATGAAACTTGACGTCTCAACAGAAGAAATCGACACACAAAAGATGTTTTTATAACCTGAGAGGGAGAGACAGACAGACAGACAGACAGACAGAGAAAGTGAAAGATAAAGAGAGAGAGAAAGAGAAAGAGAGGTATAGAGAGATAGATAGATAGATAGAGGGAGAGAGACAGAGAGAGAGAGAGGGACAGAGAGACAGAGACAGGGACAGAGAGAGAGAGAAAGAGAGGCATAGAGAGAAAGATAGATAGATAGATAGAGAGAGAGAGAGAGAGAGAAACAGACAGATACACAGAGAGAGAAAGAGACAGACAGACAGACAGAGAGAGAAAATTAATTACTTTACAGTTGCTAACACTGTAAGTGTGTACAAGCCTTTTATACATTAGCGCACACGACATACATATACGATGCGTTCTCTCAATGAGTGTCTATGTACATATATTTACCCCCCCCCACACACACACACACACACACATACACCCACCCCGCATAAGTAGAATGCGACACAAGGTCAATTTGTCGTCTGCTTTTCATTTTGAAAACGAATTAAAATGAATTAAATCGATTATTTAAGGTCAAATTTTTGTCTAAGTTGAAAAGTAATAAAAATAATGAGCATCAGCTAAAAAAAATAAAATAAAATAAAAAGCAAAACGAAAAATAATATTACGCATGTAATTTATTTTTAATACATTCTAAACTATTTTTTTCGGTCAATTGTGCTCAAATATATCTTAAACATGGTCGAAAGTTTTGAAATAGAATAACTGATGCATTATAAAATTCATTCATTGATAAATCAACACTGCAAATTTCGTTAATATCGGATAATTCTCTGATTTTTTTTTTTTTTTTTGACCATATGACCTTTAGGCACCCCGATTGCGATCTCGTTTCATAAGGACTTTTTTTTTCATTAAAACCGTCAAAATCCGGTTAATTCTTAGGGGTTAGGTAAGGGGTTAGGGTTAGGGGTTAGTTTTATAATTAAAAAAAAAACTCTAAAAATCATCTGAAACAACCGGATTTTGACGGTGTAAATGAAAAAAATGTCCTTCTGAAACGAGATCGCAAAAGATGGGAGCTGCACAAGAATGCTACGGGTGATCCTGAACAAGACATGGAAATAACACCCTACGAAAAAACAGCTGTACGGCCACCTGCCACATATCACCCAAACCATCCGAGTAAGACGTACAAGACACGCGGGACACTGCTGGAGAAGCAAGGACGAACTCATAAGCGACGTTCTGCTGTGGAAGCCAGCACATGGGCACGCCAGGGTGGGCCGACCAGCAAAGACGTACATTGATCAGCTCTGTGCAGATACAGGATGCTGCACAGAGGACCTCCCGAGAATGATGAGCGATAGGGACGGATGGAGAGAGATTGTCATGGATATCCGCGCGGAAAGCGCGACATGATGATGATGATGATATATATATATATATATATATATATATATATATATATATATAGAGAGAGAGAGAGAGAGAGAGAGAGAGAGAGAGAGAGAGAGAGAGAGAGAGAGACCTAAAGGTCATATGGTCCATTTTATTAATCGGAGGAGTTAAATTTGTTTTGTAAAACACGGATTTTTCGGCAATTTTGGCAGTGCCTATTCCAACGTTGTTGCAATTTGATATTGGCCGGTGATACGATTAGTTTACTCGCTAAATTATTTGATATTCAATTCCCCCATTTTTTTATTTTTTTATTTTGATTTAAACTTTGTTAAGTTGTTTGATAGAAACAAAAAAAAAAGAACGTTATACGGTTGTCAGCGCAAATTAAATCTATTAAACTTAAATGGTTCTGTCAAATTATCGTGAAAAAAGAAGACGTAAGAAAAATCTTTGAGGATTTTAAATACGACTATACGTTTATGTAAATAAGTTCACTAAAAACATTTAAGTTTCCAATTTCATTACGCCAAAGGAAGGTTAAACTTGCAAATCGGACTCAAAATTATTTGGTGGTTCCCCATGACAGTTTAACTACAGTGTATGAATGAACATTTTTGCGAATTGGGTTACGGTTTAGGGGTTTGAGGATTAAGGTTGTTTTTAATTACGTATTGTTTTTAAAAAAAAAAAAACTCAAAATTACTATACATTTAATTAACCATTGAAATTAATTATTGAATCCAACGGTATACACATTAGTCTCAGTTGTTTGTGTTAGTATTGCAATGTATAATTTCAATTAAACTTGGTTTTAAAAAAATATTTTTCAACATTAAATGTATAGTAATTTTTGTTTTTTGTTGTTGTTTTTAAAGCAATACGTAATTAAAAACAACCTTAATCCCCAAACTCCTAAACCGTAACCCAATTCGCAAAAAGTTCATTCATAGACTGTAGTTCAACTGTCATGGGGGATCACCAAAAAACTTTCCGTTTTAATTTTCCGACCAATTTACAAGTTTAGCCAAAAATCTTTGAGGATTTTGAATTCGAGGATACGTTTATGTTAATAAGTTCACTAAAAACATTTAAGTTTCCAAAAACTGGCAGCGGCTACTCGGCGTCACCTGGGTAGAGGGGATTTTTAAGTTAGTCCCGCAGATCCATTATTACTGAATCGTGAGTTGAATCCTCGTGGGATACCCCATTTAAATCCCTATGTAAAAAATAGACCTTGCATTGATCCAGCTACTCTGAAAAGAAATGTTAATGTCTACTATCTAAAATATTAAATGAAAAAAAAAATTCCATGCTGTTATCATTTAAATTTTATTTTTTAATTATCTTCACGAATATAAATCAAATCTCTATTATTTTGGCTCAAAAACCAAGCCCTGGTGATATTTAACGTTTATATATATTTACTTTGTCGTTAATTGTTATATTTTCGAAGTTAATAATTATCAATATGAATATTAATTAATAACAACAACAATAATTAGAATAAAATAAAATAAACACAGCCTCTATATAAATAGAATAGCGGAATGGAACAACCCATTGTTGTATTGTTTATGAATTACCCCTGAAGATGGCCCACGATAGGGCTGAAAGTACTCGGGAAATAAACTATGGCAAATACATCAGCCAGATATATCAATCCGGCAATTTGAAAGAACAAGGAACAAAATTTGCAGACAAAAAAATGGCTGCATTGCTCAATAATATATATATAATAATATATAATATATATATATATATATATATATATATGTGTGTGTGGTGTGTGTGTGTGTGTGTGTGTGTGTATTTATGTATGTATTTATAAAGATAAAAGGTGGCTTACCAGTGAATATGGGCCCAATCGTTGGGAGGTGCAAAATTCAGGAGGTAAGTCAGCGATATAACAAATACAAAGTGCTCAATACGAAGTAGAGCAAATTTATTATAAAATGGATACAATTGAAACCTACTCGGTTTCACCATAAGGATCTTCAGGGTTAAATCCACTGAATTAATCGAGGTACCGATTGATCGCAGTCGATCACACGTGTGTGCTCATTGTATTAGATATTACGTAATATTTAATACAATGTGCACACAAGTGTGATCGAATGCGATTAATCGGTACCCCGATTAATTCAGTGGATTTAACCCTGAAGAACCTTATGGTGAAACTCGAGTAGGTTTCTATTGTATCCATTTAATAATATATATATCTAATATATAAAACAGAGATTTTGGTATGTACGTGTCGACGTATAACAAAAAAACGGAGGTCACTCAGATTCAAAATCTTGCATACACATTGATATCGTTCTAACTAAGAAAAATTCCAAATTTGGTTATTGATTTTTTACTGATTAAGGATTTAATCGATGAATCAAACAAAAATCAAACGATTTTCGAAAGCCATAGCATAGCTGCTGCTGCTGCTGCTAATACTTGGTCTATCAGCGGAGGCTCGCCTGACTGTTTATCAGCAGAAAGAAAGAAAGAAAGAAACAACGAAAATGTTAGCGACTCGCCTGGCTGTTTTAGCAGCAGAAAGAAGAAATAAAAGAAAGAAAGAAAGAAACAATGAAAATGTTAGCGACAAACTAAATTTTTAACGTAAAATAAATTCGTTTTTTTATAATCTTTCTAAATATTTATTTATATTTATCGTATGTTTTTGAAACTAACTTTTATTGTACAATGTATACTCACTTAATTTAAATTGTTGTCATGCACAAAAAAATTGTAGAAAAATGAAAATTGTTTCAAAACACAAGTTTACGGTTACATTTTTTAAAAATAAGATTTTAAATGTCAATAAAAATCAGTCACCAGTATAGGGTTGTATAAATGTAAATAAAAAAAAAATGATAAAACGAGTTGTTTTGTAATTAATACTAATGGTTTTAAAAAAAAGTCTTAATAGTTTAGAGAACTAATGAAACGTTTTAAAATGTAAGCAAAAAATAGATATTGCATTCTCTTTATCGTTAAGAACTAGATTTGAATTGTCATGTAGAAAAAATTCAAAGAAATAAATTACAATCTATTTCTAACTTATCAAGCAATTAAAAACTGAATTTAAAATTGTCCCCAAATACTATTATTATTTTCAAACTGGAGTTTCAGTGAAACTTTTCGTGAAAAGAAGAGAAAATAATCTTGCCAATTTTATAATTTGTACGAGTCTTTATCAATTGAATTATTTTTTATAGCGAGTTAGAAAAAAAATATTTTGCTTCGGACAGCAAAAGTATGTTTTAACGAAAAATCAAATCTTATTCATATCGCAATCTTTATTCCTGTCTTTAAAATATTAATTTAGTTAGAAATGAAATGAAATAATCTATCTTCCAAATATTTATTTGGTAAGAAAGAGCGAAGTAAAAAACAATAATAAGCGCTTATTATTTATTAAATAAATAATAAGCGCTTATTATTGTTTAATAAATTTATTTCGTTTATTTAATAAATATATATAACTCAACTTGTATATATACGAAAAAATTAAAAACAAAAGAATTTTAGAAAGAAAAGCCTTTTACAAAAATAGGAAGTTAAATTATAACTACTTATTTCGTAACTAAGTAAACATAGTTGTATTCGTATTGTAATAAAAATAAAACAAAAATTATAATAAAAATACGATGTAGTTAACATTTCGTATATAAACAAAACAGTGTATGATATGTTCTTACCTTAAACATAAAATAAAAATGATTTTAATGTACGTAACTTGAATGAGAAAATGTGTTCTTTAATTTATCATAATTCTAATGATAAATAAATAGGCAGATTTTTTTTTTAAATTAAGGGCGGACCTGAACTTTTGGAACACCCCTCTAAAATTTTTGTTTTAATTTTTTTTCTTCTTTCAATGGATTATTATCGATTGCACACCAATCTATCAGACTGTAAAAAAAATTCAAAAAATTATTTATTTTTCGAGTTTTCAGGGTGCTCAGTTTCCCGTATAAGTTTATCGTAAATTGAACCCCCTTTATCGGAACCGCTAAAAGAAAATTTTATTTAAATATTTATTTTTCCTTCAATGGATCATTATCGATTACACACCAATCAATCAGATTTTTTTAAAAAAATTCTTGAAAGTTCTTTATTTTTTGAGTTTTTCAGGGGTGCTCATTTCCCCGTATAAGTTTATAGTAAATCGAACCCCCATATCGGAACTGCTCGAAAGGAAACTGGCGCAAATGTGTCAAAGTTAGGGTGGCCCAGAAAAAACAGAACCCAAATTATTTATTTATTTTCCCATTAACTTACCTTAAACACCACCCCAACACCAACCCTAACCCTAACCCTAACCCCAATCCTAACCCCCCTACTTGAATTTTCACAGTTTTATTTACCAAAATTTTGGTTCTATCTCTCTCTT
>CM042175.1:11390471-11395471 GCA_023376005.1 Doryteuthis pealeii
CCTTTCAACCATTGCTAATGATTGTAATACTACTACTACTACTACTACTACTACTGAGCTATCCCTACTTCAGCTATCTCTTCTTTCTCACTGCTTATTCCTTCAATACTCTATCCTCTTCCTGCACTTTCTTCTTTTCTCATATCGTCTCTTATCCCCCCTCTCTCTCTCAGTAGGTCTCTCTCTCTCTCTCTCTCTCTCTCTCTCTCTCTCTCTCTCTCTCTTCTCTTCTCTCTCTCTCGTAGGTCTATCTGTCTCTCTGTATGTCTCACTCTTCTCCCAGAGGGAGTGTCTGTCAGTCTGTCTCATTTCTCCCCTTCTTCTTCTTCTTCTTCTCTCTCTCTCTCTCTCTCTCTCTCTCTCTCTCTCTCTCTCTCTCTCTCTCTCAGTAGGTCTCCCTCTGTCTGTCTGTCTGTCTCTTTTTCTCAGAGGGAATGTCTGTCAGTCTGTCTCATTTTCTCTCCCTTCTCTCCCTTCTTCTTCTCTCTCTCTCTCTCTCTCTCTCTCTCTCTCTCTCTCTCTCTCTCTTTCTCTTTCTCAGTAGGTCTCTCTCTCTCTCTCTCTCTCTCTGTTTCTATCTCTTTCTCTCTCAGTAGGTCTCCCTCTGTCTGTCTGTCTCTCTCTTTCTCTCAGAGGGAGTGTCTGTCAGTCTGTCTCATTTTCTCTCCCTTCTTCTTCTTCTCTCTCTCCCCCCCTCTCTCTCTCTCTCTCTCTCCCTCTCTCTCTCTCTCTCTCTCTCTATCTATCTCAATACCTTTGTCCGTCTGTCTCTGTCTTTTCTTCTTCTTCTTCTTCTTCTTCTTCTTCTTCAATATATATATAATATATATTATATTATATATATATATATATATATTTATATATACGAAGGTGTGACAAAACAGTAATGCCATTTTGTTTAGTAGTAGTGACCATCCCAAGCGGAGATTTAAATTCAAAGTTTTCCTTCTCCTAGACTGGATGCATAACCAAGGAGCCCAGTCTGTCCAACTATTTACCCATAGCTGGAGGGAGAGTAGGATTCATACCTTTCCCAAGTGTATTAGCGCTAAGTGAAATGCAATTACCACGTCCAGGATTTGAACTCGGAGCGACGAGTCCATTTCCCTTGACTTTAACCATTACACCACGCGCTTAATATTTTAGGTTTGAATTCAGTTTTCCTTCTCCTAGACTGGTTGCCTAACCAAAGTTAAAGAGCCAAGTCTGTGCTCCTATTTACTCATAGTTGGAGGGAGAATAGTTGGATTCATACCTTTCCCAATGGTATTAGCGCTAAGTGAACTGCGGCTTCGTTCAGGATTTGAACTCTGGTCAACGAATCCATTTCCTACGACTCTAACCATTACACCACTGCGCTCTCCTTTTCTATCTTTTCGGGGTTTTTTTTTCATCTGCGGTAAAATCTACCAGTTGACAAGTTCTCTTTTTTATTTTTTATTTTTATTTTTAATTATTTATTTATTTATTTATTTTGTTAATGAATACTAGGTCTCGTCTTCTAGCTGTGATAAAGTGGTCCGTCTTTATCTTGAAGCCGTAGAGAATTTTATGCGTTTCATTCTCAAGAACAGATTCTGGTTTATGCATACACCATTTTGTTGTATGATTATTATTGAACTGATTTTCTTTCATCTTCAGCCTGTGATCTGTTGACAAGTTCAATCTCTGTAGTCAGCTGCTACACATCATAAGTTATTCATTCGGTCGAGTTGAATTTCAGAGATTTGGAGTTATAATTATTAGCACCACTTATTCATATCAAATTCCAGTTTTTTTTAAAGATGCTTATTAATGTTTCACAAGAAGTTTGTTTTTAAAAATCTTTATTTATTCAGACCTAAAATTGATCTCACTTTCAAAATCTGATATCGCAAGTATTTTTTTGTTTTGTTTTACGGCATATCAACCATTTAATCATAAATTGCCTGATTTGCCTTCACACTCACAAGGTGTCAAAAGGGCAATGAAATTAACAACTTCAGCTTCCCAATCGGTTTATGGAATTGAAGCAAGACATAGGCATATCATTACAAAAGTTTTATGCCATGAAATGAGGCCTTCTTTTGCTTCAAAGGGCTCTTATATAGAGCAGTTTAATATGATGGCATGATAAAAGTTACTATTATCCCCAAAACATTCATGTATCTTTATTATATCTGTTATAACTTTATGCATTACAATGATTGTATAAAATAGAAACTTAAAAGATTCACAATTAGTAACCAGCAGATATTTAGAGGAGTGTTTAAATTACAATGGTAGTTTATATCAAAGTCATCATCCCTTCATTTGTTTCTAGCAGAGTTCATACTTATTTGCTTTTGTTTCATTGATAACAGAAAAAAACGAAAAACGCTACAATATCTTGCAATGTTATTAATTACGTATCATTTAATCAAAGTTTTGAAAAGTTCATAGCGATAGTTTAGAAGAAAAAATGTTTTAAACTCAGTTTTTTTTTTTTTTTGTTTTTTTTTTTTGTAAACAAATTTTCAATTAACCTATAGATGCATTAATTAATAATTGGTCTGGTCTTCTGGCTGGGATATAACGAGCCGATTGACCGATTCGAGCCTCTCCGACCACCCGTCTAGCCCAAATAAGGACCAAAGTGAAGTTTCGAAAGTCACATGACCACTTGGTACCCGGGTAACGGAGCTCTCAGCCACCAGTATCCAATCCTCAGGCTTTACAGGTCGCCACACATGGCCAACAGGTGGTTCCATTTGGGCGCGGGTATCTTACCCCTCTGCAGATGCGCAGACATTTTCTATAGCCCAGCTAAACAGGGAGTAAAGATTGCTTGGTTGGTTGGTTGGTTTTTTACGGCATGTCAACCTTGTTGGATTATTTTGTTTTATTCATTCTTGATGGGTATTCAAGTTTTGGTTTTTTTTTTTTTTTTGTTTTGATGGTTTTTTTTTTCAAACTAAATTCTTTTTAAACACATTTTTTGTAAATTCTTTTTTTTTTAATCTATTTAACCCACAAATAGGACCCTAACAGGTACTACCAATCCAGGTCAGAGTGGACCGAGAGTAATGTCGATGGGTGGGGTACGTCCCACTTCCCAGAGTTCCAATATTGGAACCTCACCATCAGATAGAGTTTAACGTCATACCCAATACGCTAATACTCTCAGCCACTGCCTTCTAGCACATATGCGATAAAAATAGTTGCGGTTTGCCATAAGGGCAATGGGGTTGGGACAATCATATAGGTGCTATGGCTTGATGTGACCAACCGATTGATCAGAAGTGGCCTATATTTATCTTGATTACCTCTTCGTTAGGGGCCGGTTTAGCTCAGTCGGTAGAGCGTTCGACTAGGAATCACAAGGTTCCTAGTTCGATACCGGCCCCGCCAACTCAGCATATGAGTAGCACAGGGATCTGTGTGGTAAAGTAAGGAGCTGATGGTAGGTGTGGCGCTTTACCTCAGACGCAAAAAACTATCTCCTTGGTCTAGCGCTAGTGAAAAGGGGATAGACTCCCTCGCTGATTGGCTGATACCGACTTTAGGCCACCCCGACGACTACTTTACCTTTTTTTATATTAAAACTTAAATACTTACGCCTGTCGGGGGCGCATATTCTTGTTAGTTGTAATAACCATCTGTTTGAGTACAATTACGTCACAGACGTTAGGCCGCCCCGACGACTTTACTTACTTACCTCTTCGTTATATATGTTAGTTTCTATGTGAGTGTTAAGAGAGTGATTTAGAGAGTATGAAATATATTTGTATGTCAAGTTTCACAAGCAGTTAGCCCGTCGCTTGAATTAGGTCAAACATCTCCTTTCTTAGAAATCTTACAAAATGATTTTCATGTTCTTGTTTTTTAATCATCCGTCCGTATTTATTTGTTTTAAATTTAATTTGATTTGCAAACTCACTTTTCTGTAATCTCAATTATCTACCGAGAGCTCGATGGGTGACCCATCTAGCCCAAGTAAGGGCCAAAGTGGAATGTTCTATATGATGGCCGCCCTGTCGGTGGGGCGTTAGAAATGCACCGACTGCACCTCTGCAGAGGGGTAAGACTCCCCCAATGGGGCCACCTGTTGGCTGTGGGTGGCGACCCGTGATGCTTAAGGATAGAGCCCAGGTGAATGAGCAGTTCATGACTTGCAATACTCCACTTTGGCCCTATCTTGGGCTAGACGGGCGGTCGGAGAGGCCCCCTCCGATCAATCGGCTGGTCACGTCAAGCCCTAGTACCTATATGATTTTCCCAACCCTATTGCCCTTATGGCAAGCCCCAACCCCTTTGTATCATATGGGTGCTAGAAGGCGGTGGCTGCGGGTCTACATGTCCTGGGAATAACGTTAAACTCTATCTGATGGTGAGGTTCCAGTTTGGGGAATGTGGAGCACCCCTTCATCACCATTGCTCCCTGGTCCACTCTGACCCGGAGTGGTAGTACCTGTTTGGGTCCCATTATGGGTTAAATAGAAAAATGTATTTATAAAAAATTGTATTATCCATTAAGAATTGATTTATTTCAAAACTTTATCGGCATTAAATGACCCACTGAGGTTGATATGCCGTAAAACAAAACAAACCAAATTTATGTCACGGATTGTTCAGCCACCAGGATCCCGTCATCATGTATCACGGGTTCCCACCCACGACCAACAGGTGGTACCATGGAACAAGGGTATCTTACCCCTCTGCAGATGTGCAGACAGCGTATTTTAGCAGCACATCTGTTAGGGAGGGGAAATGTTGGTGCAGGCCGACATCTTATTATAAAATTACATTTATAAACAGGATACAGAAAGTGATTACGTACAACACAGAAAGTGATTACGAAGCATTTTTCGGTCTCTTTCCCGGCCTCTTGACAACATGGTGAGAATTTTGAACCCTTGGAAATTTATACGCCTCATCTCCGAGGGGTTAGCAAGCAAATCATAAAACAGGCTAAGGCAAAAAGACACGCAGACACAGTGTATATTATATATATATATATATATATATATTATATTATATAT
>CM042175.1:11405471-11450471 GCA_023376005.1 Doryteuthis pealeii
AACATTTCAACACACTGTGTCATCCGTGCCTCATGAAGTACGACTTCATAGGCAAATACGAGACACTGGATCGGGACGCCTACTTTATTCTACGGAACCTGACCCCCAACCACTGGGTGAGGTTTCCGTCGCGGGAAGAGACGTACAAACATCCGACCACAACGAATCTTGTGGCGAAATATTATAGATCCATATCACCAAAATTTATACAGAAATTGTGGAAAATGTACGAGAAGGACTACACTCTTTTTGATTATCCGTATCCATCATGGCTACCCCCTGTACTTAAACTAAATAGCAGCAGTGTTCCATTACAGAAACAACAGTCGTCAAATGAGCCTCCAGATTCTGCGTCGGTCATCAAATAATCTCAGATTTTAAACTGATCCACAATTTGTGAAAAAAAAATATATAGAGACAAAATTCTTTTTTAAAAAAAATGCGGAGGGAATTTCTTTTTTGTTACCAAGAACGTTTTTTTTATGGGTACAAAATTTTACAATTGCAATCCTAAGCGGATTCATCCCTAACAAAAAAAAAAAATATTTTCACCCCAGTCTCATCAAAGGATTACCACAGGAATAACTATTTTGGTGGTGATCCATGATAGTTTAACTACAGTGTATGAATGAACTTTTTTGTGAATTGGGTTACGGTTTAGGGGGTTGGGGTTTGGAGATTAAGATTATTTTTAATTATATATTGCTTAAAAAAACAAAAAAAAAACACCAAATTACTATACATTTAATGTTGAAAAATATTTTTTTAAACCAATTTTAACTGAAATTATACATTGCAATACTAATACAAACAACTGAGACTAATGTGTCTACCGTTGAATTCAATAATTAATTTCAATGGTTAATTAAATGTATTGTAATCTGTGGGGTTGTTTTTTAAGCAATACATAATTAAAAACAACCTTAATCTCCAAACCCCTAAACCGTAACCCAATTCGCAAGGGTTAGGGTTAGGGTTTAGGGTTAGTTTAATGGGAAAATAAATAATTAATTTATTAGTCAAGAGTGGTTCCCCTTTGATCATGTTAGACTTATAGGAAATAACCACCTGATCCTTGGTGATCACAATAATGCTTTAAACCCACCCCCTTCATTATGACTTTCTTGTATCCTCTACTGTAGTTCTTCCTGTGTTCATCCTCTGATGAGACTGGTGAAAACAATTTTTTTTTCTTTTTGTTAAGGGTGGATCAGCAAATGATTGCAATTCTGAAACCAAGGACATTTAAGAGCGGGGATCTTTTTCTTTTTAAAGCGGGAAAAAAACTTTTTGGTTTGAATTGTTGATAAGTGTAAAAAACAATCAACAATATATATATATATCACTGACGGCGGAGGGAAGGGGGTGACTACACTTTGATACTTTATAATTTGTTGTTTTTTTTTTTTCAAATAACTATCATTAATATTCATTACAAAACAACAAACAAACAAAACAAACAAAACTAAGCTTAGCTCTAAATGAAGTCATCATCAGCCTAAAAAGGTACTTTTTAACTCTGGGGGTCCGGAGACGAATGCAGCTGACGTCACAATGAAATGTAATGTTCTCTCATCAGAAAAAAAAAATTAACCCTTTTGCAAGCAGATACATTTTTTTTTAATCCTAGTAAATTGGACGAATTATTTTCAGAAATTTTGAAAAACAAAGCGTATATCTAAATGAATCAATTAATCATTATATATATATATATATATATATATATATATGAAGTGGACAAACAATTTGTTTGAGATGGCGATAGCCGACGATTTTTGGGAGATTATGTGCTTAATTGAAGTCATACCTAATTTGAAAATTAATTAGTTGATATGCTCGCCTAATTCATTAATTATCAACTAATTAATTTTCAAATTAGGTATGACTTCAATTAAGTACATAATCTCCGCCCCCCCCCAAAAAAAAAATATATATATATGCACCGTGACTCTTTCGGCCAAAGGTCGAGTTGCTAAGAGGCGAATTCATTTAGAATCCAGGAAAAAGTCACAGAAAAAAGCCACAGTCTCTCTCTCTCTCTCTCTCTCTCTCTCTCTCTCTCTCTCTCTCTCTCTCTCTGCCAAATGTTGAGTTGCTAAGAGGCAGATTCATTCAGAATCCAGCTAAAAAAAACGTCACCGAAAAAAAGTCACAGAAAATAATAAATCTTAAAGCAAAAGTGTTTATTCAATAAATCCCTTACATCATTCAAATTAAAAAGATATCCCTTCATAAAATGTAACCCTAAGCCTAAAACGGCTTCTATGAATTAATTGTGACTTTGTTCCTAGTCAAAACTGTGACTTTTTCTAGCCAATATTGTTACTTTTTCCTAGTCAAAACTGTGACTTTTTTTTCTAGACAATATTGTGACTTTTTTCCTAGTCAAAACTGTGACTTTTTTCTAGCCAATATTGTGACTTTTTCCTAGTCAAAACTGTGACTTTTTTCTAGCCAATATTGTGACTTTTTCCTAGTCAAAACTGTGACTTTTTTCCTAGTCAAAACTGTGACTTTTTTCCTAGACAAAACTGTGACTTTTTCTAGCCAATATTGTGACTTTTTTCCTAGTCAAAACTGTGACTTTTTTCTAGCCAATATTGTGACTTTTTTCCTAGTCAAAACTGTGACTTTTTCCTGTGACATGATTAATTTCATCTCTACGGGGCGTAGAGATGAAATTAAACATCTCACAGGAAAATGGCTTAGAAACCAAAATTAATGGGAACAACATTTTTGTATGGTACAAGGCTAGAAAAGAATGAGGCACCCAGTGAGAATCGAACTCACTTGCAATGGTCTGAGAGAGAACTGTTCTAACCAATATTTGTCTTACACCAAGAATTTTGCCCCTTTGGTGTAGGGTGAATTTACTCCAGGTTAAGAAGTACCGAGCAAGGCCATTTTTTACCTACCCACGCCGAAGTGAGTATGGGTTCCAGGTAATTATGAACTTTTGTTTAGTAAATTAGGGTGTCCCAGAAAAAATAGAACCCACAAATTTTGTAATAAAACTGTTAATTTTAACTAGGGGGGTTTAGGGTTGGGGTTTAGGGTTTAGGGTTAGTTTAATGGGAAAATAAATAATTTGGGTTCTGTTTTTTTCTGGGTCACCCATTTCAACGTGACCCAGAAAAAAACAGAACCCCAACTCTAACCCTAAACCTCTCTAGTTATAAATAACAGTTTTATTACAAAATTTGTGGGTTCTGTTTTTTCTGGGGCACCCTGTAATATCATGTTACTCAACTAGGGAGGTTTAGAGTTAGGGTTTATAGTTAGGGTTGGGGTTTAGGGTTAGTTTAATGGGAAAATAAATAATTTGGGTTCTGTTTTTTCTGGGTCATCCTGTACAGAACCCAAACCCTAACCCCAAACCCAACCCTAAACCTACCCCCCTAGTTAAAATTGACAGTTTTATTACAAAATTTGTGGGTTCTGTTTTTTCTGGGACACCCTGATTTACTAAACAAAAGTTCATAATTACCGGGTTCCAATAATAATTAAAAAAAAGGAAAGACCATGGGTCACGTTCAATCTCCGTGAGAAAATGTGTAAATATCAAGTCAATAATCTTTTTCCATAAAGCTTGTGTAACGTACAAACACCTTTTCTTTTTTTTTTAAATTTAATTATGAACAAAGATAGTTACGAGGTTGTCTCCCTTTGGTTGGAAAAGAAAACAAAGCGCGAGACAGGAAGGTCATATACCGGGACCAGTCCCAAGAAACAAACCACGTCACCTTTTTCTTCCTACTATCTGTCTTTCACTCACAAGTACATGTGTTGGAATAGACCTTATGAGAGACCTAAAAAAGAGGACATCTCAGCAGCTTTGGTAAATACATTTTTACTGTTTACACAATTAGCACCCGCTAAATTAGAAACCTTTTTTTTTCCTAGAACAGGATTTCTCTTTCTTCCTACTACTTGTCTCTCACTCCCAATAAGTATATATTATTGTTTATAAATAAACGACAGTAGTGACAAAGATAGTTTCAAGGTTGTCTCCCTTTGGTTGGAAAAGAAAACAAAGCGCGAGACAGGAAGGTCATACACCGGGACCAGTCTCGAGAAACTAACCAGTTGGTCTCAGATATAAAAGCACATAGCGCCGAATTCAAACTCTCTTTTTATTCCCCCATAACTGACAAAGATAGTTGCGAGGTTGTCTCCCTTTGGTTGGAAAAGAAAACAAAGCGCGAGACAGGAAGGTCATACACCGGGACCAGTCTCAAGAAACTAACCACTTGGTCTCAGATATAAAAGCACATAGCGCCTAATTCAAACTCTCTTTTTATTCCCCCATAACTGACACATGCTAAACTATTGTAAATCCTCAAGTATAATCCACACTTTTTTCCCAAAGTTTAAAGGTCAAAATCCGTATACTATATACAGGGTTAAAAATGAAAAATATTTTCTAAGCAATGTCTGAGTCTCTATATGCTGTCCGGCAATGTTTATTCAGGCGCATTTTGTGATGTCGGGCGCTAAAAAAAATCCCCTGTATATTATACTCAAAGGCGGACTATACTCGAGGATTTATGGTACAATCTTTTTTTTTTTTTCGTCTTTTTTTTTTTACCCCCTAGAGCAGTGGTTCTCAAACAGTACGCCCGGGTGCACTAGTGCGCCCCAGTGATTTTTCAGGTACGCTCGGTAGTATTCCTGAAAGATCTATCCAGATATGAAAAGCAAATGTATACTAAGTTACTATATTATACCATTTCTTTACGAACACTCTGCTTGTTTCGTTGCGACATTATTATGATAGTTATAATTTACTTTTCTTGCAACTAAATAAAAACAAAGGTTTTAAACAATTTTATTGAGAAAAATTATTTTATTGCAATTTTCCACCTCATATTTATGTGAACTGGGATTTTCAACCCTCGCAACAATTAAGTGTAAAAAGAGAGGAACTCTTCAATGCATTGATGAGGAAATGAGAGTTTGTCTCTGAAACATAAGACCAAACATTGAAGAAATCGCAAGGTCTCATCAAGCTCATGTTTCTCATTAACACAGAAATGAATAAACTTCATAGAGGTATGTTAAGTTTGCTTTTGTTAAATGTGTTATTTTTTAAATATATTTAACAGTTAACTTAATAACATATTAGTCCTATTTTGTATACAGTACGCTATCAAATATCTGTAGTACTGTAAGTGCGGCCAGACTGTATAAAGTTTGAGAACCACTGAGTTAACTTAATAACATATTAGTCCTATTTTGTATACAGTGCGCTATCAAGTATCTGTAGTACTGTAAGTCCGCCCAGACTGTATAAAGTTCGAGAACCACTGGCATAGAGCAGGAAATCCTGTCTCTTTCTTCCTACTATCAGTCTTTCATTAGCAAACACAATGTGTGTTGGAATGAAGCTTATTATAAACCAAAAAAAAAGAAGTATTGAGAATTCTGGGATATGGGGGTTATCGTCCTTTGTCTGCGAGCCTCTGTTTCAAACCAACCAATCATGAGCCAGCATACTTTGGCGGCAAAGCCGAATAAGCAAACTCATGCCACCTCTTCTGATCCAGCTAGCACTGGGGATACACCTAAAAAAGGGTCTCTCCACCTTTTCCTCAACAACCAGAATCAGAGTCGGACACAAAGCAGAAGTCCATCATTTCCGAACTATCAGAAGGCCGTAGCAAAGGGCTCCGTTAATACCCCATATCTCAGGATACACCAGATAAGTGACAAATTATTATTTGCGCAGACGAACTAAAGTGTGCAACTTTGTTATTCTGTAATACAGTTTTTTTATTCATAATTCTAGTTGTTCGTTTCATTTCTTTGACTCTTAAACTGTCTGTCACACTCGTGGTTAACTCCTTACTTCAAACCTTGGAGTAATGCCGTTAGTGTGCTCTTTTCTTTATAGAAGACATTTACGTATCTCACCTACTTCAACAAGTGTATTTTCACTGTTTGTAAATAGCCAACAGTAGTATTCTCACTGATAATTTTATTTATCAATTATAAACTCGATAGCGACGTGGTTGTCTCTCTTTGGTTGGACAAAAAGGACAAAGCGCGAAGATCCGACACCAGGGTTGCTTCTTTCCTGTTATCTAAGCGACCTGTCTCTCAACAAGGTTTTTAGGCCTCGTCGCTCGTAGTCCCGCGTCATCTTCAGCGATTTCACCAAATCTCGTCCTCCCACGCTGTTTTCTCATGGTCAAACTGTCACCCCATGCACTTTGTTTATTCTATCTAGTTGTCCACATATGTTAACAGTTTCGCAGGCAGATTATATATATATATATATATATATATATATATATAACACCACACTGAGGCCTCCTAGCAGTGTTTATGTATATTAACATTGAATTGGTCAACAAGAACAATGTCTTAAATTGAGATACCCCTTTTAAGAAATTAAAAATGCCTTACATTGACCTACCTAATATTAAAAATTGAAAATGCCTTTTATTGAGCTACACAAAATTAAAAATTGAAAATGCCTTTTATTGAGCTACACAAAATTAAAAATTGAAAATGCCTTACATTGAGCTACCCACATTTGAAAATGCCTTTCATTGAGCTACAAAAAGATTAAAAACTGAAAATGCCTTACATTGAACAACAACTAAAAAATTGACACTGCCAAAAATTACAAATTGAAAATGTCTTACATTGAGCTACCCACAATTGAAAATGCCTTTCATTGAGCTACAAAAAATAAAAAAATTAAAATGCCTTACATTCAGCTACAACAAAAAAAAACAACAAAAAAAAAACAAAATTGACATTCTGCCAAAAATTAAAAATGCCTTACATTGAACTACAACAAAAAAAATGGATAATGCTTTGCATTGAACTACAAAAAAAAATTGACACTCTGCCAAAAATTAAAAATTGAAAATGCCTTACATTGAGCTACAATAACAACAAAAAATTGACACTCTGCCAAAAATTAAAAATGCCTTACATTGAACTACAATAACAAAAAATTGACACTCTGCCAAAAATTAAGAATTGAAAATGCCTTACATTGAACTACAACAAACAAAAAAACAAAATTGACAATCTGCCAAAAATTAAAAATGCCTTACATTGAACTACAACAAAAAAATAGATAATGCTTTGCATTGAACAAAAAACAAATTGACTCTCTGCCAAAAATTGAAAATGCCTTACATTGAGCTACAACAAAGAAAAAAAGGCAAAATTAGCTCTCTGCCTGTGTGCCATTGGCGATAAAAATGTCACTCTGTCTGCGAAAGGGGTTATTACTATTTCCTCCATTTTATGCGTTTGTACGTTACACGGCGTATTTTGTGTTTAAAAAAAACAAAAAAACAAATACAACGGGGCCAATTTACTATTATTGTTTTAAACTTTTATTGACTTTCAGTTTACACTCATTAACCTTTTTTTTTCTTCTTTTTTTTATCTTTCTTTTCTTTTTTTTTCTTCTTTTTTTAAAAAATATTGTTTGGGCAATAGACTAAGAATTGTATGAATCATACCGAAATTTTGGAATTTGAATAAAATCTTTACATTCACATGATATTACTTTTATTATTATTATTATTATTATTATTGTTCACTCCTTTTGAGTTTTTCACACCAGCGTTTGCTGATGGTCTTTCACTGGAGTCTGAGTGACAATAAGTCTCCTAAGATCTCCAGGACTATTCTAAGTATTCTAGCAGATTGCAGCAGTGCAGTATTCTGGATGGTCTCAATCTTTCCTCTGATGTCCAGATTTTCCAATCCCTTTGGGACCGTTCCAAGTGCACCAACTACAATTGGTATCACTTTGACTTTCATATTCCATAACTTTTTCAGTTCTCTGGCAAGGTCCAGGTATTTTATTATTATTATTTCTCCTTTTGAGTTTTCACGTCAGTGTTAGCTGATGGTCTTTCACTGGAGTCTGAGTGACAGCAAGTCTCCTCAGGTCTCCAGGACTCTTCTGAGTATTCTGGCAGATTGCAGCAGTGCAGTAGTCTATATGGTCTCAATCTTTCCTCTGATGTCCAGATTTTCCAATCCCTTTTCTAATCCTTTTGGGACTGTTCCAAGTGCACCAACTACAATTGGTATCACTTTGACTTTCATATTCCATAACTTTTTCAGTTCTCTGGCAAGATCCAGATATTTGTCCATTTTTTCATTTTCCTTCAGTTTCACCCTGTGATCTGCTGGAACTACAAAATCAACCAGTTGACAAGTTCTTTCTTTTTTGTTAATCAGCACTAGGTCTGGTCTCCTGGCTGGGATAGGGTGATCTGTCTTTATCTTGAATTCCCAGAGAATTTTATGCATTTCATTCTCAAGAACAGATTCTGGTTTATGCATATACCAGTTTGTTGTATGGTCAAAATTTGAATTTTTGCATAATTCCCAGTGGATCACCTTCCCAACCCAGTCGTGCCTAGCTTTGTGTTACTGTTGTGCTAGTTTGCTACATTCGCTTAATACATGGTTAACAGTCTCATCTCTGTCACCGCACAATCTACATTTACTGTTCTGTTGTGTTATTATTATTATTATTATTATTATTATTATCATGTGAGTTTTTCACACCAGAGTAAGCTGATAGTCTTTCACTGGAGTCTGAGTGACAACAAGTCTCCAAGTTTCCAGGACTCTTCTGAGTATTCTAACCGATTGCAGCAGTGCAGTAGTCTGGATGGTCTCAATTCTTCTTTTGATTTCCAGATCCTCCAGTCTTTTTCCCAAGCTTTTTGGGACCGTTCCAAGTGCACCAATTACAATTGGTATCACTTTCACCCTCATATTCCACAGCTTTTTTATTATTATTATCATTATTTTTATAGTTTTTCACACCAGTGTTAGCTGATGGTATTTCACTGGAGTCTGAGTGGCAACAAGTCTCCTAAGGTCTCCAGGACTCTTCTAAGTATTCTAGCAGATTGCAGCAGTGCAGTATTCTGGATGGTCTCAATCTTTCCTCTGATGTCCAGATTTTCCCATCCCTTTTCCAATCCCTTTGGGACCGTTCCAAGTGCACCAACTACAATTAGTATCACTTTGATTTTCATATTCCATAACTTTTTCAGTTCTCTGGCAAGGTCCAGGTATTTTATTATTATTATCATTATAGTTTATCACACCAGTGTTAGCTGATAGTCTTTCACTGGAGTCGAAGTGACAACAAGGTGACTGTCGTTAGGGTTACAGGCCGTATAGCTGTTCTTTTGTGGGATGAAGCTTACAGGATTTATTTTTTTACTATTTCTCCTATCAACCTTTAAAAAAGAAAAATAAAGAATCTTTGCAGAGAACCATATCATCATCATCAATTTATACCGGGAACACGGATCTACATGACTCTTCCTCGCGATCCATCCCTATCGGCCATCACTCCTGGAAGGTCCTCCAAAGCTGATCGATGTAGGATTTCACTGGCTGACTCACACTGGTTGGTTGGTTGGATTTTATGGCATGTCAACCCTTGTTGGATTATTTTATGCTGAAGATGTTTTGTTTTATTCATTCTTGTTGGGTATTCAATTCTTTTTGTTGGTTGGTTGGATTTTACGGCATGTCAACCCTTGTTGGGTTATTTTATGCCGAAGACATTTTGTTTTATTCATTCTTGTTGGGTATTCAATTCTTTTTGTTGGTTGGTTGGATTTTATGGCATGTCAACACTTGTTGGGTTATTTTATGCCGAAGACGTTTTGTTTTATTCATTCTTGTTGGGTATTCAATTCTTTTTGTTTGTTGGTTGGATTTTACGGCATATCAACACTTGTTGGGTTATTTTATGCCGAAGACGTTTTGTTTTATTCATTCTTGTTGGGTATTCAATTCTTTTTGTTGGTTGGTTGGATTTTACGGCATGTCAACACTTGTTGGGTTATTTTATGCCAAAGACATTTTGTTTTATTCATTCTTGTTGGGTATTCAATTCTTTTTTGTTGGTTGGTTGGATTTTACGGCATGTCAACACTTGTTGGATTATTTTATGCTGAAGATGTTTTGTTTTATTCATTCTTGTTGTGTATTCAATTCTTTTTGTTGGTTGGTTGGATTTTACGGCATATCAACACTTGTTGGGTTATTTTATGCGAAGACGTTTTGTTTTATTCATTCTTGTTGTGTATTCAATTCTTTTTGTTTGTTGGTTGGATTTTACGGCATATCAACACTTGTTGGGTTATTTTATGCCGACATTTTGTTTTATTCTTCTTTGTTTTTTTGGTTGGTTGGATTTTACGGCATGTCAACACTTGTTGGATTATTTTGCTGAAGATTTTGTTTTATTCATTCTTGTTGTATTCAATTCTTTTGTTTGTTGGTTGGATTTTACGGCATATCAACACTTGTTGGGTTATTTTATGCCGAAGACGTTTTGTTTTATTCATTCTTGTTGGGTATTCAATTCTTTTTGTTGGTTGGTTGGATTTTACGGCATGTCAACACTTGTTGGGTTATTTTATGCCAAAGACATTTTGTTTTATTCATTCTTTTTGTGTATTCAATTCTTTTTGTTGGTTGGTTGGATTTTACGGCATGTCAACACTTGTTGGATTATTTTATGCCAAAGACGTTTTGTTTTATTCATTCTTGTTGGGTATTCAATTCTTTTTGTTTGTTGGTTGGATTTTACGGCATGTCAACCCTTGTTGGGTTATTTTATGCCAAAGACATTTTGTTTTATTCATTCTTGTTGTGTATTCAATTCTTTTTGTTGGTTGGTTGGATTTTACGGCATGTCAACACTTATAGGGTTATTTTATGCCAAAGACATTTTGTTTTATTCATTCTTGTTGGGTATTCAATTCTTTTTGTTTGTTGGTTGGATTTTACGGCATGTCAACCCTTGTTGGATTATTTTATGCCAAAGACGTTTTGTTTTATTCATTCTTGTTGTGTATTCAATTCTTTTTGTTGGTTGGTTGGATTTTACGGCATGTCAACACTTGTTGGGTTATTTTATGCCGAAGACATTTTGTTTTATTCATTCTTGTTGGGTATTCAATTCTTTTTGTTTGTTGGTTGGATTTTACGGCATGTCAACCCTTGTTGGGTTATTTTATGCCAAAGACATTTTGTTTTATTCATTCTTTTTGTGTATTCAATTCTTTTTGTTGGTTGGTTGGATTTTACGGCATGTCAACACTTGTTGGGTTATTTTATGCCAAAGACATTTTGTTTTATTCATTCTTTTTGTGTATTCAATTCTTTTTGTTGACTGGTTGGATTTTACGGCATGTCAACCCTTGTTGGATTATTTTATGCCAAAGACGTTTTGTTTTATTCATTTTTGTTGTGTATTCAGTTCTTTCTTCAAACTCAATTTTAAAAAAACAACATTTTTTAATCTATTTAACCTATAGATGGGACCCTAACAGGTACTACCAATCTGGATCCAGGTGAACCTGGGCGAAATGGCAAGTAATGGGAGTAAGTTGGGACAATCATATCGGTACTAGGGCTTGACAGGATCAGCCAATTGATTGGAGGTGAGGCCTCTCCAATCACCCATCTAGCCTGAGTACTTACACTGGTGTGTCCATGTGCAGGTGCCCACAGTAGAACAACACTTATGAGTTTGTTCTTGCTTATCCTCAGGAATTGTGTAAGTTTATTAATAAGTATTTGATTTATAATCAAAATCCTTAGTACATAGAATAAATCTTATTTATTAACAATGTCTCAATAAAAATCTGAGTAAGATTTGCCTCAAAACAGCCCATGTTATTAGTGCACTTAAAATCCTGAAATTTGTCTTATATATCACTAAGAAATAAAGGTTTGCATAATATATGGTGGGGTTATTTTCAACACTGGTTTTAATTAAACTGGGTTTAATAAATAATTACTTGGTGTTATTGATATAAACTAATATCATTGTTTTATTCTCCAACGTATTAAAATCAATCCTATCAATGATTTTATATAGAAAACTATTAAAATATAATCAAAATAAGTGTAATCTTTTTATATGCCTTCTTATTTAATTTCGTTAGTCTTTCTAATTTAATATATTTCATAACATTAGAACTTTAATACTTACACCAGGAGGGCACATATTCTTGCTAGTTAAGTTAATGAAAGTTATTTCTACAAATTTGTTATAAAACGTCTTCAACATGGCATGTCTTGTTCATCTTACCTCCTATCATACAAACCATTCAGGTAAGTGGTTAGGGTTAGGGTTAAGGGTTAGTTTTATCATTTTAAAACAACCGGATATTGACGGTGTAAATGAAAAACATGTCCTTTCTTAATCGAGATCAAAAAGGGGTGCCTAACGGTAATATGGTTCAATAAACTAGCAAATATATGAACCCTCCGTAGGGTGCAAGTATTTCATTTTTAATGTGATAAAATATTATATTAAAACAGAAAGACTAATGAAACTAAATAAGAATGCAGATAAAAACAATTTTAAAAAGAGGGGGTATAATCGAAAAATAGACCAACTGAAACTTATGCTTCCACCACTCCCGTCTTTCATTGCTAAATTTTCCTAATTTAACTATTTAGTTAAAATAGGAAGTAAAGAATAAAATTACAGTTAATTCTTCTTAAGGGGAGATAATCGCCTTTCTTCCATTTTCTTTTTCTTCGTCTTGATGGATTATCTCCCCTTTTTAAAATTTATTTTATATTTTTGGACCATATGACCTTTAGGCACCCCTTTTTGATCTCGATTAAGAAAGGATACATTTTTCATTTACACCGTCAATATCCGGTTGTTTGTTAGATGTTAGGCTTAGTGGTTAGGGCTAGGGGTAAGTTTTATAATTTTTTTTTAAATCTAAAAATCGTCTGTTAATTTATTTAATAAATTTATTCATCTAGAAATTAATCATTATTTCTTTATCATTTAATTTATTCTATTTATCTTATTATAATGGAGATTGTGTGTTTGTCTGTCTGTAAGCGAAAATATACCAATACTCTCGTCACACTTCCCTTAGTTATTTACATCACATTCTCCATGATTTTATTTTTATTTAAACCTCAATCATTAATAAAATTGTTTTACATTATTTATACCGTGTGCCTTATCTACGTGGTATTTACCTCGTACCCCACAAGGCCCAATTAACGTGGGACCACCCACAAACCGAAGCTCATGGGTGACGGGTGAAAAATTGTGTTGACTGCGTCAGCATTCCCCCTCAAGGGGGCTGCCTCAGGCACTGGGCAATAAACCCAGCACTGCCCCTTTAAATCAAGGGGGCATGGCCCCCTGGGATCAATGCTATTAAATTGTAAAGATCCAGGGCTGAAGCCACTGGACCCCCATAGTTGGCCTTATCTACATACTAATAACATGCAATTGTATTTATATATACAACAAAATAGCGGTTTACAGTGTGAACGGGAAGGTTAATTTGCATATTGATATTAAAATTTTGATTTTAATAAATATGTGCTTAGTATTATTGATTTCTAATTGTTTGGTTTCATCTTAATGAATTTGAGCAGAAATATTGCGGATAAATCTTAAAAGAAATCAATTAATATGAATAATAACTGTAATTTTATTTTTTATTTCCTATTTGAACTGAATAGTTAAATTAGGAAAATTTAGCAATGAAAGACGGGAGCGGTGGAAGAGTAACTTTCAGTTGTTCTATTTTTTTTATTATACCTCCCTGTGTTTTAAATCTTTTTATTTGCATTCTTATTTAGTTTCATTAGCCTTTCTAATTTAATATAATTTTCTATTACATTAAAACTTAAATACCGGAGGGGGCATATATTTGCTAGTTTTTCTAATATTCCTTCATCAAAAAAATTCAGAACCCCACAAAGGGTTGTATTAATCCATATTTGTGTGTGATGGTTGCGCAGCCACTATGGAATTTGCATTACCAGTCGAGAACCCCTACCTCACTCAAGAACATTAACCTCCTGGAAACTGTAGAGAGACATGCAACCAAACGAATATCCCTCCATCCGTTATCTTCCATATTCTGAACGTCTTGCTGCTCTGGGAATGGATTCGTTGAAACTCCGGCGTATGGCAACTGACCTCGTTAACGCTGATAAGGTCATTAATCATCTTACCAACAGCAAACTTGAGGACCTTTTTGATCTCCATGTTTCTAATATATAGTGGGATGGTATTCAAAGCACATAGGGTAGTCACCAATTTATAATGGGAGAGAGGCGATCATTAATAAGTATTTCAACAAAGTACTCATCACACTATAATGATATCTTATTATAATAGAGATTGTGTGTTTTTCTGTCTGTAACCGAAACTATATTCCTACTCAAGTCGCAATTTCCTTTAGTTATTGACATCACATTCTCAATGATTTTATTTTTATTTTAACCTCAATTATTGATAAAATTGTTTTACATTATTAATACTGTTAACTATGTCTACATACTGACAACATGCAATTATATTTATATATACAACAAAATAGCGGTTTACAGTGCGAACGGGAAGGCTAATTTGCATATTGATATTAAAAATGTGATTTTAATAAATATGTGCTTAGTATTATTGATTTCTAACTGTTTGGTTTTATTTTAATAAATATAAGCAAAAATGTCTTCAATGAATCTTAAATGAAATCCATTAACAAAAAAAATAACTATCATTTTATTCTTTATTTCCTCTTTTAACTAAATACTTAAATTAGAAAACATAACAATGAAAGACGAGAGTGATGGAAGAGTAAGTTTCAGTTGTTCGATTTTTCGATTATACCCCCATTCTGTTTCAAATCTTTTTATCTGCATTCTTATTTAGTTTCAATAGCCTTTCTAATTTAATATTTTATTACATTAAAACTTAAAAACTTGCACCCGGAGGGTACATATATTTGCTAGTATTAGTAAATAGCAGAAAAGACAAAGAACTCATATATATAACAAACAAAATATGTATTGACACAAAAATTACAATGGTAGTAGAGAATACTGGGTAAAGTCCTGTAAAAGTCCTTTTTTGAATGTTCAATGTAATAAGATAAGTAGAGTTGTAGAGTTGTCTTGATTGAGAAGGAAAGAGTAGTGTGTTTAAAGTCAAATCATCAGTCAGGGTATTTAGAGAGAGAGAGAGAGAGAAAGATATAGTTTGTTCGTACCTTTAGCATGTATGCAAAATGTTATTAAAAACAGAGACGTGGAATCATTTAGGAAGGTTTGATCTTTCTGACTTGTTATCCAAAAAGCCTGTTATTTATAGTTTCTGCATAGGATCGGAAAAGGGTCTTTTTGATGAACTTCTTTTAAGGCACGAACGCCTCTGATTGGTCGAATATTTAGTTTGGTTTGTTTTGTTTTACGGCATATCAACCTCAGTGGGTCATTTAATGCCGATAAAGTTTTGAAATAAATCAATTCTTAATGGATAATACAATTTTTTTATAAATTCATGTTTTCTATTTAACCCATAGATGGGACCCTAACAGGTACTACCACTCCGGGTCAGAGTGGACCAGGGAGCAATGGTGATGAAGGGGTGCTTCACATTCCCCAAACCTCCAGAACTGGAACCTCACCATCAGGTAGAGTTTAACGTCATTCCCAGGACATATAGACCCGCAGCCACCGCCTTCTAGCATCCATATGATAAAAAGGGGTTGGGGCTTGCCATAAGGGCAATAGGGTAGGGAAAATCATATAGGTGCTAGGGCTTGATGTGACCAGCCGATTGATTGGAGGGGGCCTCTCCGACCGCCCGTCTAGCCCAAGATAGGGCCAAAGTGGAGTATTGCAAGTCATGAACTGCTCATCCCCCTGAGTTCTATCCTTAAGCATCACGGGTCGCCACCCACAGCCAACAGGTGGCCCCATTGGAGGAGTCTTACCCCTCTGCAGAGGTGCAGTTGGTGCATTCTAACGTCCCAGCCAACAGGGCGGTTGAATATTTAATAATATTAATATTTCAATTTTCCTTTTTATAAGCTGTGCAATCCACCTGTGCAGAATGTTATTTTTCGTCATTTAACTTTTATCCTTCGGAGTGATGATAACTTCCAGTCCACCACAAATACACATGGGCATGCCGACAAAGTAAGAAAATAGCATATTTCACATTGTTACATAATCTATGCAGTTGCATAAGATTATTGTCAATCCACTGTAATTCTGAGGGGATGAACCCTTTCATACCATGGCCGGGTCCTTCCATGGAAAATTACAGAAGCCCACCAAAATACGTGAAGTCACATGGGACCTGTTCGGTCCCCAGTTTGCAGTTGGACGTCAGGCAGTGAAGGTGTACTGCCTGAACTGTGACTCACTCTGCATACGCGCGCTATGTTAGTTAGCAGATGTCTGGTGGGGATTTAACAATAAAATAAGATCAAAAGTAAATCGAAGTCTTGTGTTTATTATCTAAAAACTAACAATGACACAGGTCTTCTGATGAGGAGAAATCCCTAACAGAAAACCAGACCGAGGTCCCCAAGTCAACACCAGACGCAAGATCTTAGAAGATGCCAGACCAAGTCAAGATAGATGATAGAAATACCAAAGACAATCAGAAGCAAAGCCGGCCAGAAGAAAATACGACCAGATATAGAAGAAAGAAAGAAATATATAACATTATAATTATTTAATGCCAGTGAAGAAGGCGCTATGCAACAACATGACTTTCGGAAACATTTCTTCACATTCACAGTTGCCGAGCCATGGAATAAACTGCCTGCATCCGTTGTAGGCTGCTGAAACACTGCATCTTTCAAAGGCTCCATACTTCATGTAATTCACAAATACTATACCTGATACCCGCCTCCACACACATATGCATGCACGCGCACACATATATGTATATCATTACTGTACATTATTCTATGTACTAGACATGAGACTTTGATGAGTTGTGGTGCAAAAAAAAAAATTTTCTCTAACTCCTGTCATCTACAAAACATCCATCAATTTCTTCACCCCATAATCAATCCTGATGAAGGTTTAAATAAACCGAAACATATAGGCGTCGATAAATAAATTCATCTTATTTTTGGAACACTTCGTTTTTCAAATTTCTTAATATATATATATATATATATATATATAGTTGTTTTGTTTAGTGTTGTTTGGGAGTCTCTGTATGCTTCTAGTAAGTATATATAATTGAGATATATTTTTGTATCTGTATCCGTTTTTCGGAAGTACATATATGAGGTCTGGGCATTCGTGTGAAGCATCAATGTGCCATATTATAACAATGTAGTTATCATAATATACTAATCTGTGAATAAATATCAGAAAACTCGGTTGTCTTTTTTAGTTTCTTTTATTTAGTCGTGGTAAATTACTGTCCTCATAGAGTCATGAAGAAGGGAGAAATTACAATCCCGAAAATTCACCACTACTACTAAATAAAAGAAACTAAAAAAAAAAACAACCAAGTTTTCTGATATTTAATCACAGATGAATATATTATGATAACTACATTATTATAACTAGCAAATATATGCACCCTCCGGGTGCAAGTATTTAAGTTTTAATATAATAAAATATCATGTTAAATTAGAAAGGCTAATGAAACTGATTAAGAATTCAGATAAAAATATTTGGAACAGAGGGGGTATGATTGAAAAATAGAACAACTTTGAAACTAACTCTTCCATCATTTTCCCTTACTCCCGTCTTTCATTGGTAAATTTTCCTAATTTAACTATTTAGTTAAAATAAGAAGTAAAGAATAATATTACAGTTATTTCTTCTTGTTAATGGATTTATTTAAATATCTATATCCTATATTTTTGCTCATATTCAATAAGATAAAACCAAACAATTTGAAATCAATAATACTAAGCATATATTTATTAAAATCAAATTTTTAATATCAATATGCAAATTACCCTTCCCATTCACACTGTAAACCGCTATTTTGTTGTATATATAAACACAATTGCATGTTTTTAGAATGTAGATATGGTCAACAGTATTAATAATGTAAAACAATTTTATTAATAATTGAGGTTTAAATAAAAATCAAATCATGGTGAATGGGATGTAAATAACAAAAGGAATTGTGACTTGAGTAGTGATATAGTTTCGGTTACAGACAGACAAACCCACAATCTCCATTATAATAAGATATATTACATTAATGCTTCACACTAATGCCCAAACCTGATTTGTGTACTTCCAAAAAACAGATACAGATACAAAAATATATCTCAAATATATATATATATATATATATATATATGGGAGAATATGTGCTTAATTGAAGTCGTACCTAATTTTGAAAATTAATTAATTAATAATTAATGAATTAGGTGGGTATACCTATTCAAATTTGAATAGGTATGCCCGCCTAATTTATTAATTATTAATTAATTAATTTTCAAAATGAGGTACGACTTCAATTAAGCACATATTCTCCCAAAAATTGTCGTCTAAAAAAGCCATATCAAAACACATTGTTTGTTTGTTTACTTCTCATATATATATATATATATATATATATATATATGGTTTGATTTGGTCTTTAGCATGAAATAAACTAAGAAGAGTTGACATGGCGTAAAACCAAATCAACCAACCAACCTACCAACCAATTTGTTCATAAACACATCTCTGTTTATCTATCTATCTATCTATCTATGGAAGTACGATGAGGAAATTAATCCGACAGTATGTGGAGAAAATTTTTAAAGAAAACAAACACAGGATGTCATGAACGATGGAAACTCTTTATGTCGATACTTAAGTATTTCGTTTTTTTTTTAAATTAAAACCATCTTCAGGACATTGAATATTTGTATGAGTAAAAGATGAAAGATGTTCAGTGTATGTTGAATGTGTGATTAAAGGTTATTTACCGTTATTTACTTGGCGTTTATACATGAAAGCCGATGACGCGATCATTGCATGTGAAAGTGAAAATTAATGATCAGAAACCGTCGCAAAATGATTTTCACTTAGAAATGTATTGATTCAACTTATCCATTGCTCCATTTGTCTAACTGAATTGAATAAAAAGTTTGGTTTGAAGTTCTGTGAAGAGTCCTGATTATGACATGAAGGCTTCTGAGTTCGACAAAATGGTTCCTAAGTTTGACAAGAAACACCTGAAGAAGGCCAGAGGGTACATCGTCCGAAACGTGTATATAACAATAAAGATGAAGACAATAGTATGAAAAATAAATAATACAAAAGAAAAATTTTGGGGTTTTTTTTGTTTTGTTTTTTTCACAAAAACAGAAATAAAAAGAAAAAAAAGGCCAAGTAATAGCTCAAAAAAACAAAATTTATTTTCTAAAATAAATTGAAAAAATTGCTTAAATAATATAAAAAAAAGCAAAAAGAAAAAAAAAATGAAAGAAAAAAAATACAATTATTTTGTACAACCCAAATCTTTGGTTATTTCCTCGAAGTCTAACATAAACAAAGGGGAACCATTCTTGACTGATAAATTTATTTATTTATTTATTTATTGATCGACTAGGAAGACGGGGTTAGGGTTAGGGTTTTAAAATATATAATAATAATAATGAATAATAATAATGAAATTTATTGTGTACAGTGCTCAGGTGCACCACAACATATCAAAGTCTTATGTCAAGTACACAGAATAATGTATTAGTGTCAGGAACATGAACAGTTTACAGTAGTAATATGCATGTATGTGTGCGCGTGTGTGCATATGTATGTGGAGAGTGGCATCAGATATAGTGTCGGCAGACTACAGGAAGCATGGAGGCTTTGAAAGACTCAGTGCTTCGGCAGCCTACAACAGACACGGGCAGTTTATTCCATGTCTCCGCAACTCTGAGCGTGAAAAGTTAGTTTAATGGGAAAATAAATAAATAATTTATCAGTCAAGAGTGGTTCCCCTTTGATCATGTTAGACTTATAGGAAATAACCAAATTTTTTTCTTCTTGTGTAAATTTCTGACTTATAAACCTAAAATCTTTTACAATACTATCTGAGTGTGTGGGGTCTGGAGATACATTTAAAAGAAATTTTTAAAAATCCTTTATAAAATCTTACGTCAGTTTTAATCTAGGATAAGGCGTCTTCCCACATCTTGCAAATTGATGAGACAAAAATTTGGGGAGCCGGTTTAAATCAACTTAGATTTATATGGGCCCCAATTTTCGTCGAAATAAATTTATTATGGGATCACTGTATTGAGTTCTTCCTTCATTTTTTGATATATATATATATATATATATATATATATCAAACATTTTACCCTGATGAAGGCCGTTATTCTTTGTATTCTTAAATATCTTACAATTTTCTATTGTTATTATTTTATTTTATATTTAAAATAATAATAAATAGAATACATGTGTACGTGAACAAACTCCTGGCTGAAACATGTGTTAGTAACTCACATTAAATCAATTTTATCCATTCAACATTTTCTTTCCTTTATTTATCCTTTTAACATATATATAATGTTTAAAATCGAATGGTTTAAAACCTACCAACTTAAGTTTCTCAAAGTAGTGCAAATCTTCAGATCATTTGATTTTAAACATATATTTAGCTCTTTATATTGTGCGCTTTTAAAACAGTTTTAGGAAAACTTGTTTGCTTGGTGGATTTAATGGTAACTGCAATATATATATATATATATATATATATAATACACAAAGCGGTCTTCCTGTCTATAGCTCTGCTGATGAGGCCTAATAGGCCGAAATGTACATACAGATTGATTTTTCTCGATTTCATCGTTCTGTGCTCATATTTCCACCAACAACAGAGAAACAGAGAGAAAATCACAAAACCATGTGATATATATACTGGGATTCAAAGAACATCTTTCCTTCTACTTTTTGTGTAAATTTCTGATTTGTAAACCTAATTTTTTTTACAGTACTATCTCAGTGCGTGGGGTCTGGAGATATGTTTCAAAATTTTTTATAATATGATTTTTATGATAGGCCACATACTATAAGAGAGACATGATTTGGCTGACAGAAATCTGTTTCGACCATATGAAGAAGTCTTTATCAAAGCAACATTGTAAACGGAAAGATGAAATAAATATATCAATAATAAGCACAGAACGCTCTCAATCAGTACTGGAATTTTCCATCTTCATCTATTGTACTGTTGGACCTATTATATCTTTTAAACTTTCTTTTGTAACCGGAACATTTTCCTGAACTTTTTTATATTTATATATACACTTTTACTGCAAACTCTTTTGAGCTTTTTTAATGATAAAAATGCTTATAATTTTAAAAAATAAAATCTATTTTATTTTTAACATAAAATACGCATTTTTTAAAATTTTTTGAAAATTCCGGTACTGATCGAGAGCGTTCTGTGCCTCGTGATCAATGATATATTTATTTCGTCTTTCTGTTTACAATGTTGCTTTGATAAAGACCTCTTCATATGGTCGAAACAGATTTCTGTCAGCAAAACTTTTAACATCTTGTTTTTTCTAGAAACTTTCTACACACACATTACATATATATATATACATATATATGTGTGTGTGTGTGTGTGTGCGTGCGTGTGTGTCCAGACTCCAGTGCTCAGATAGTACCATTTTTACAATAAAACAGGAGGATTGTCTCCCTTTAGCCAAAATTTCATCTTACTTTTTTCTTTTGTAATGAAAATTGTTCCAACTTTTCAGCAAACATTTCTATGAGAGTTCCTTTGTGATATGATTTTAAAATCTCTACCTGTTCACCAGGTGCTCTCAGTAATATCAGTACTACTTTCCTATAAAAAATAAAAAATTAAAGTAATCCCTTAGTTATTGATGGCAGAGTGGCCTATTGACAGTATCAACCATTTTGCTGAGGTGAATCGCAACACCTACCATCAGCTCCGCACTTTATCACTCAGATCAGATTACCCAAGAATACCCTGAGTGTCAAAAAAGTATCAAGATTTTTTGTACTTTTTGACACACCTTGTATTCAGAAAAAAATAACATTCCATTTATTCTTCATTTCTATCTTAGTAAACACAGCTTTAAACTTGGTACTTTTTTGACACACCTTGTATCCTAAAAAAAAAATTAATGAATGGAACTTTAATTTTTTCAGAATACAAGGTGTGTCAAAAAGTTTTTTAAAATCTCGATACATTTTTTGACACACCTTGTATGTTGAGAGGGATGGTGAATATGAGGAGACTGTTTGAAATTATATCATAAATGTGCTCCCATAAGAATATTAACATTTCTTTTTTTTTTTTTTAATCATGTAATATATTTATTGATAATCTTAGAAAAGGAAACCTTGGTAATTTATGAGGAAGTGCGTCCCAGTCTCCTGCCTCAAAAATTGCTACCCGGTGACGATTAAAATAACGACCCAGCTCAGTCTATTCAAAACTATCCATCTTCATATCTATCTATCTCAATTTGTTCATATTTATCTATATTACTTTAAATACTAAGATTTTTTTTTTTATTCATGTTTGTTTAAAGTCTTATTTTTAGTTTAAATAAACAAGAATTACGACAAAAAAAGAAGTGACCAAATACATTTACTTGTCGAAAATATCTATCTCCATTTGTTCATATCTATCTATATTATTTTGTTTGTTTATTTATCTTTCTATCTCAGTCTATTCCAAACTATATATCCATCTTCATATCTAAACAAGAATTACGACAAATTACAATAAATAAACAAGAATTACGACGAGCTAGGGTTGTTATTTTGATAGTCACCGGGTAGCAATTTTAGAGGCGGGAGACCGGGACGCACTTCCTCATAAATAACCGAAACCTCCATCCGTTTTTTTTATTTTCTTGTTTTGTTTCGTTAATATTTGGTATGGATGCCTTAAAAGTAATAAAAAAAAAAAAATAAAAAAAACTCAGTCAAAAAAAATAAATAAATAAGTAAATAAAAAATACATACACCTACAAAAAAAAAAAAAAAAAAATTATTGTACTTTGTTATCAGAGGGGCCCAAATAAAATATTTAAACAAAACTTGTATTAACAAGCACTTCTTAAGCCAAGATAGCCAGCACTGCCACAAAATATTTCAAAACATCTCACAAAATCAGCAGTCAATTTACAGGGTGTTTCAGAAAAATCGATATCATTTCATAATCTAATAACTTGACCAATTCTCATTCAAATGATCTTAAATTTTAATAGGATGTGCAGAGACAACTCAAAATTTTATGTTTAATGTTTTATATTTTTTTCTTTTTAAGTACAAATACTTCAATCACTGGAAAAGAAAAGATGTTTAAACATTAAATAGAGACTTTAGTATTGTTTCTACACATGCTGTTTCAGAAAAATTGATATTATTTCATAATCTAATAACTTGACCAATTCTCGTTCAAATGATCTCAAATTTTAACACTATGTGTAGGAACAACTCAAAATTCTATGTTTAATGTTTCACATAGAGAAATACCATTTACTGAAATAGATAAGTAATTTAAACATTAAACAGAATTTTCCATTTTTTCTACACATGCAGTTTCAGAAAAAATTGATATCATTTCGTAATCTAATAACTTGACCAATTCTCATTCAAATTATCTCAAATTTTAACACCACAAGTAGAAACAATTTAAAATTCTATGTTTAATGTTTAAATTTCTTCTTCCCCATTAAATGAGATTTCTATTCCTGAAAAGTAAAACAATCCTAAAACATTAAACAGAATTTTACATTGTTTCTGTATGTGTTGTTTCAGAAAATTTGATATCATTTCATAATCTAATAACTTAGCTAATTCTCGTTCAAATGATCTCAAATTTTAACAGCATGTTCAGAAACAAATAAAACTTCTATGTTTAATGTTTTTTTCTTTTCAGGTATAGGAATGTCATTTACTGAAAAAGAAAAGGTGTTTAAATATTAAACATTGAATTATCTGTTGTTTCAACATGTGCTGTTTCAGAAAAATTGATATGATTTTGTAATCTAATAACTTGACTAATTCTCGTTCAAATTATCTCAAATTTTAACAGCATGTATAGGAACAACTCAAAATTGTATGTTTAATGTTTAAATGCTCTTTCTTTTCATGTATAGAAATGCTATTTACTGGAAAGGAAAAGGCATTTAAATATCCAATATAGAATTTTAAGTTGTTTCTACCCATGTTGTTTCAGAAAAATTGATATCATTTCGTAATCTAATAACTTCAGCAATTCTCGTTCAAATCATCTCAAATTTTAACACCACGTGTAGAAACAATTTAAAATTCTATATTTAAAAAGATTTTTTTTATTTTTAGGTATAGAAATGCTATTTGTTGAAAAATAAAATAAAAGTTGTTTAAACATTAAACATAGAATTTTGTATTGTTTCTACATACACTGTTTCAGAAAAATTGATATCATTTCATAATACAGGGTGACCCTCCCCCGAAAAAAAAAACAAAACAGAATTTGGGTCCTGGTAGTCTGCATCAGTAATAGTATATATACAGGGTGAGCCCCCCCCCCCCCAAAAAAAACAGAACCCAAATTCTGTTTTTTTTTTTGGGGGGGGGGGGGGTCACCCTGTATAATAACTTGACCAATTCTCGTTCAAATGATCTCAAATTTTAACAGTATGTATAGAAACTAAAAAATCTACATCAATCAACTCTGTGCATATACTGGATGGTATGCAGAAGAACGACAGGGGCAATGACCGATAGGGACGGGTGTCGAGAGAGACTCATGGGAATCCGTGCTGTTGACGTGTAATTGTTCAGATATTTGCATCTCAAATGATATCAATTTAAGAAAAAAAAAAAAAACCTGTATTAAATAAATGAAATTGTTTTATTTTTTTTCATTTGAAATTTAAACAATAGAGTTTGTAGCGCTAGACACCTTTTTAGGTATCGTAGAAAAAAAACTGGCTTAAGGTCTAGATGCCCACTAATTATAAGCACAAACCAGAGCCAGCTGGTTCAAAGAAAAAAATTAAAAAAAACAAAAAAAAACGACCTTCAGGAGAGATGAGCCTAATGCTTTAGAGATACAAATACAAAGAAAGACAAAAAAAAAAAAAAAAAAGCTTTTCATAAAATTTTTTTTTTCTTTTCAAAAAAATTAAAAAACATTAACATCAAATAGAAAAATTATAATGATTTGAATTTTTGTTTGATTTCATTCTTTTTTTTAAATTTAAATAAAAAAAAATTTCTAATTAAAAAAAGAATGACTTTTTAAAAAATTCATTATTTTTTTAAATTAAAAATTTTTTTTCTAATTAATTTTTTAAAATTTCATTCTTTTTTTAAATTAAAAAATTTTTTTAAATTAAAAAATGACTTTTAAAAAAAATTCTTTTTTAAATTTAAAAAAAAAAAAAATTCTAAAAAATTAAAAAAAGAATGAAACTTTAAAAAAATTCATTCTTTTAAAAAAGAAAAAAATCTTTCAAATGCCAAAGAATTAATTCATTATTTTGAGTTGCCAAAATATTAAATCATTTTTTGTTTTTGTTAGGGCTCAGCTACAACCGACTCAGCTACAACTGACTCAGCTTAAAAAGGTCCAGTATTGCTCCCCTTGGACCGTAAGGTCAGGGAGTGACCTCCTCTGTTTGGGGTACAGTGCATTGTGGGAAGAACAAGAAGGCAAGGGAGAAAAAAGTTTGTTTATGACTCGTTGGATGAACAGTTTTTTTGGGGGGGGTTTCTGGTCCCTCACAGTTTCAGTTTGGCTGTGAGCGGTTTAAAGTAGGCAGAGAGTTAAGTGTCCATTTCGGTTGAAGTCATTACCTCTGTCCCACATTAAATAAAAAAATCTTTTATTGTTCTTCAGATGAGTTATTCTTTCATTCATTTATTTGATTTGGATTTGGCAAATATTAAATTGTTTTTTGTTAGCGCTCAGCCACAGCCAGCTCAGCCCCAAAAGGGGCAGCTTTCTTCCTCCCCTCAGATGGTAAGGTCAGGCAATGACCTCCCGTTTAGGGCACGTTGTATTGTGACAACCAAAAGCAAGGCAGAAATAAAAAATAAGAAAATAAAAAATTAAAATTTGGCTATGACAAAATGGTGAATATTTTTTTATTTTTTTTATTCAGCTCTTCACAAGTTTTGCTCCCCTTGGACGAGTAGGACCTTCACTGATTTATTCATATTTTAATTTGGCAAATTTTAAATCATTTTTGTTTGGTTTTTTTTTATTTAAAAAAATTTCTTTATTAGGGTCCAGCCACAGCTGACTCATCCTAAAAAAAGTCAATCATTACTCCCCTTGGATGGTAAGGTCAGGCAGTGACCTTTCATTTAGGGAACGTTGCATTGTGGAAAGGACAAGAAATCAAGAGAGAAGAATAATTTGGCTATGACACATGGTCGGTGAACTTCTTTTTTTTATTTATTTGGCTCCACACAAGTTTTAATCCCCTTGGACGAGTAGGACCTTCATTGATTCATTCATATTTTAATTTGGCAAATTTTAAATGGTTTTTCTTGTTTTTGCTTTGTTTTTATTAGGGTCCAGCCACAACCAGCTCAGCCCCCAAAAAGTCCAGCATTGCTCCCCTTGGATGGTAAGGTCTGGCAATGACCTTCTGTTTAGGGCACGTTGTATTGTGGGAGCAAAAAGAAGTAAAAAATAAGAAAAAAAAAATATTTGGCTATGACAAATGGGTTAATTTTTTTAATTTTTTTATTCAGTTCCTCACAAGTTTTATTCCCCTTGGACGAGTATGACCTTCATTGATTCATTTATATTTGAGTTGGCAAATTTGAAATTGTTTTTTGTGTTTTTTGTTTTTGTTAGGGTCCAGCCTCAACCAGCTCAGCACCCCCCAAAAAAGTCTAGCATTGCTCCCCTTGGATGGTAAGGTCTGGCAATGACCTTCTGTTTAGGGTACGTTGTATTGTGGGAACAAAAAAGGTGCGTGGTGTAATGGTTAGAGTCGTAGGAAATAGAATCGTCAACCCAAGTTCAAATCCTGGACGAGGCTGTTTGCATTTCCCATAGCACTAATACCCTTGGGAAGGGTATGTATCCAACTGCTCTCCCTCCAGCTATGGGTAAAGAGTAGGGCAGACTGGGCTCTTTAACCTTGGTTTAAGTAACCAGTCTAGAAGAAGGAAAACTCTGAATTCAAACCTGTTAAAATCTGCTTAAGAAATTGACCTTGTGTCACATCCTGCTCTTGCAGAGGGGTTGGTAAATATATTTTTTTTTAAATATTTTAAAAACAAAAAAGCAAAGGAGAACAATATTTGACTTTGACACATGGTGGGTGAACAATTTTATACGGTCCAACACAAGTTTGAGTTTTAAGTGTTCGTTTTGGTAGAGGCCATTAACTCTGCCCCAGATTAAATAAAAACCCTCATTTGTTTTTCTGACGAGGTTGACTTTTATTCCTTTATTTGAGAATGTCAATCATAAAGAGATTCATACCTAAGAAGAATTCTTTGTTTTCACAGGAGTCTCATCAGAGGATTAACACAAGAAGAATAGAAAATGCAAGAAAGAGTCAAAAATATATTACAAAATTTCATATACAACCGTAGAATATCAATTTACAATATACCTCTGCATTTCTATATTCTATTGATAATGGAGATTCAGTCTCTATTTGTCTGTAACCAAAATTACCTCACTGCTTATGTCACATTTCGCCATACCGTAAATACATAGAAAGTTGAGTGGTAGATGGTTGACCAATTCCTTATGTTTGGAACAATCCATATTTTGGTTCATTCATTTATTAGAGAATTCTTTGTTTTCATACAAGTCTCATCAGAGGATTAACACAGGAAGAAGGATTATGAAAGAGATTGTAAGAATGTCATAAGTAAGGAAGGAAAAAAAATATAATATTGCGATTAATAAGGATCGGGCAGCCTCATGCTGGAACCGCTTCTAATGGTAAAATGAATTCTTTCTGTTTGCAGAACTTTAGTTTGAGTGATGTTATGTATATTGCCTCGAGGACTCTGAGCTGAAATTTGAATGTGCATGGTCTAGGATGGTGAACTGGACATTTTTAAATGATTTGGAACAATCCATGTTAGCCAATAAATATTGCCCAATGGCAGAGTCCTTGTTTTCACATGAGTCTCATCAGAGGATTAACACAGGAAGAACAACTATGATTTCGAACCCAAGAAAGTTGAGTTGTAGATGGTTGACAAATTCCTTCTATTTAGAACAATCCATGTTAGCCAAAGATGTTGATCAATGGCAGAGTCCTTGTTTTCACATGAGTCTCATCAGAGGATTAACACAGGAAGAAGAACTATTACAGAGAATGCAAGAAAGTCATTATGAGGGTGGAGGTTAAAGAATTATTGCGATTACTCGGGATTAGGTGACCTCATACTGGAACTGCCACCATGTTGTAGATGGTAAAGGAATTCCCTGTTTGCAGAGCTCTGGTTTGTGCTGGCTTTCTGAAATTGCGCATGAGCTAGGATGATGAACTGAATGTTTTTAAATTATTTGGAACAATCCCAGGCAGAGTCCACATTTTGGTTCATTCATTTAGTAGAGAATTTCAATCATAAGCAGATTCATCCTTAACAAGAATTCTTTGTTTTCACCTGACTCTCATCAGAGAATTAACACAGGAAGAAGTGCTATGATAGAGAACGCAAGAAAGTCATTATGAGGGTGGGGGTTAAAGAATTATTGCGATTACCCGAGATCAGGTGACCTCATACTGGAACCTCCACCGTGTGGATTTGTCCTCAATAAGAATTCTGTGTTTTTACCCGAGTCTCATCAGAGGATTACCTCTGGAAGAAGAACTACGATGGAGAATGCAAGAAAGTCATTATCAAGGAGGAGTAAAAAAATTAAAAAATTGTGATCACCCAGGATCAGGTAACCTTATGCTGGAACCTTTATTTATTTTTTTGTACTTTGCTTGGGTGTGATATGCGTAGGATCACAGTGTTGGTAGAGATGCTGTGAGCAGCTTAAAGTAGGCAGGGTTGTACTTTGCTTAGGTGTGGTATGTTTAGAAACAGTTCCTTGCACATAAATGCGGACAATCTGGGCAATTCACACAGACATTATTCGTAAACAAATGACAGCGGCTTATGGTAGGATTGCAAAAAGATCAAGTACCAGTTTCAGGTTTGGTTCATAGACAAAATAAAAGATGACAAAGGTGTTAACGTAGTGATTTTTCAGTGTAAACAAATGACAGCAGCTTATGGTAGGATTGCAAAAGGATCAAGTACCAGTTTCAGGTTTGGTTCACTGACAAAATAAAAGATGACACAGGTGTTCACGTAGTGATTTTTCAGTGTAAACAAGTGACAGTGGCTTATGGTAGGATTGCAAAAGGATCAAGTACCAGTTTCAGGTTTGGTTCATAGACAAAATAAAAGATGGCACAGGTGTTCACATAGTGATTTTTCGGTGCAAACAAGTGACAGTGGCTTATGGTAGGATTAGAGTAGCTGGAGATCCGCTGTGAATGGCTTAAAGTAGGCAAAGTGTTAAGAGTCTGTTTGGGTAGAATTAGTTACCTCCGCTCCACATTAAAAATAAAACTATCATTTGGTTCGGTGGTTGGTTTTGTAGGCTATCACGATGCAAGTGTAAAGAAAAATGAGGTAACTATGATGTTGTTTGTTTATCTTTGATTTATTCTTAATATTTCGAGATAAAGATCTCTTCATCAGAAGATTTATGAAACTCTGGAGCTGTTGCTAGGAATTGTCCATTCTGTTTTGTGTCCTATATCTTCCAAATTCTCTGCGTGTGTGTGTATGTGTAAGTGATTGTGTTTATATGTGTTTATGTGTGTCCAATAATGTCTTATTATCATTCCAGGTTTGGCCTACCCTTTTTGGTTTTATTATTAAGCAGTAGTTTGTTTATTTGTGTACGTGTGTTCTCCAGGCGCAAACTATCATTTGTTATATTGATGAGTTCGTTTTTCATTCATTTATTCGTAAACAAATGACAGCGGCTTACGGTAGGATTGCAGTGGTTAGAGAGCCACTGTGAGTGGCATAAAGTAGGCAAGGGGTTAAGTGTCCGTTTTGGTAGAATTCATTATCTCAGCCTCATCATTTGTTCTATTAATGAGTTGGGTTTTTTTTTCATTCATGTATTTGTAAAGAAATGAAAGTGGCTTACGGTAGGATTGCAGCGGTTAGAGAGCCACTGTGAGTGGCATAAAGTAGGCAAGGGGTTAAGTGTCTGTTTTGGTAGAATTCATCATTCGTTCTATTAATGAGTTGGGTTTTTTTTTCATTCATTTATTCGTATTTGTCGTACATTTAAAAAAAGTTTGTCAGTTCAAAAAATTTCTGTTACAAAATATCTTTAGTATTATTTAGATTATTCAGACTATTGTCCTCATCTTTATTGTTATCTGTACAACGTTTCGGCTGATGTGTCCTTCGGCCTTCTTCCTTTTTTGTTTTGTTTTACTAGATGTCCCGAACTGCTAAATATGAGGCGACTCATTAAAAGCTGACACAAAAAAAAATAATCATTTAGTCCTTCTCCATGTCGGCAATTGGTTAGTTGGATTTTACGGCAGGTCAACCCTTGACGAGTACTGCCAAGTAGCTTTGACTGCCTGGAGAGTTCCTCTGTAAGGGGAGACTACTTAGGTTGGACGGCACATCGCCCGAAACATTATACAGATAACAATAAAGATGAAGACAATAGTCTGAATAATCCAAATAATACTAATTATCAAGCCTCATCTCAAAAATTCAGAGAAATAGCAAAATATCTTTCTTTAAATTTTTTTTTATTATTATAAAATAATGACGCAATTTTTTGAAAAAAAATTGAATAAAAAAAAAAAAAAAAAAAAAAAAAATCGGGGGTTGACAAGCGGTCCTGATCGACAATCTCAGTCAAAAGATCTTAAAATGTATTTATCCTCGAATAGCAGGGTAAAATCTTTGAAACAACCATTCAACCGTTCGGGACTCGTTCCTAAGGTAAGCCGTCCTTGAATAATTCGGAGGAGGGGAAGCTAATAACATTTCATTGTGCTGAATTCCTGCCCTTATTTACGCTATGTTTTTCCTTGACGGTGTTAGTCGTAAATCAGGCTAAACTTAATTGTTTACATTTAAATAGCATGGTAGCAAACTTGTTTTCCATACATATGAATATATACTCAAAATATATATATATTTATTTATTATTATTACTAATTTATATATATATATAGTTTTTTCGATTTTCCTTGCATTTGAAACATCTTCACCTGATGACTGCATCGCATGAAACCAATATGGTCGTGAATGTTCCTTTGTCACCTAATAAATAGATATATAAAACCTTTATATATTTATCTTATTATATTATATAACAGCTCTATTTTATATTGAGCACTCTACCAATAATACTGCCTTTGGTACGCCATTCCAGCAAAAGCTAAAACAGTGACCATCCCACACTATAGTATATATATATATATATATATAGTGTGGGTGTTTGTGTGTGTGTCCAGACGCTAGTGTTCCAATTTTACACTGACATTAGTAAAAACAGGATTGTCTCCCTTTAGCCAAAAATTCTTAACTTTTTTCTCCCTTTTTTCCCCTTAATATATCAGCTTTTTTGACTACATATATTTCAAAATCATGATACAAGATGTTTGTTAAAAAAAACTATCAACATTTCTATGGGAGTTCCTTCATGATATAATTTTAAAGTCTCAGCTCTTTGTTTGTCTGACACTGTGTGATACTTAGCCTACCTGGATCTGTCACAAAATTTAATTATATTACTCCCGCTCCACCCAAGAAAAAAAAAAGAAAAGAAAAGATGGTATGACTGTAAATAGTATCCCATATAATGGACTGGTCAACACAGAACTGGAGAAAAAAATATCATGCTATCCAATCTCTTAAGGAAGTGATTAGATAATTGTACACTTCCCTGGGGTGAAAAGAATGACGAGCCAAAAAGTGCCGAAGGTGTTGGCAAATAGGAAGCACTTTTAAGTCCCGAGTACTTTTACGGCCATTTTTGGGGCCGACTTGGGCCAAGAAGGCTGCATGTCCGCATCACATCGGGGTCACCAGTTGTACGTAAAATATAAATGTTACAGACATGGAGCTAAAGGATAGTCCATGCTGTATAAAGGACTTACAGTAATGTAGGGGGGGGGCAAAAGCCCCAGCGAGAAGTGGGGTAGATAGACTCTAGCCCATAGCAGTTTTTGAGAAGATCCAGCTAAAAGAGGAAGACAAGTTCAAACAAGGCGCTTAAATACCAGAGGTCCCCTAGTGGGAACAAACGGCAATGCAGCGGGAAGATAACTCTTCCAGGCAAAGGGAAGATAATCCCCTACACACTGTTTACAGTTACACCTTTTTCAAGAAAATCAATGGTGATGGGTCATTTTATGTCCTAGAAGACTGTCAGCATGACCTTACTTACTGACCATTGCTGCTCCCAGAACTTTTTCTTTACCAGAGAGTCAGTATGTTTCTACTGCATGAACTGTATTTTTTTTACTCAGGTTTGTAGTACCAAACCCATGTTTTGCCCATTTGTAAACATTTTTTTAAATTTTTATTTAAAACTTGCTTCTCCATACACATCACACATTTTTCTGTAAATTTCCTCATGGTTTGCACTTTTCAGTCAGCAAAAATTTAACGACAGACCTCTGTTCAAGCAATTTTGTTATCAACCAGTTCTAAACAAAGCAGTATTTGAATTTATGTAAAAAAAAAATTTAAAAAAAAAAAAAAAATTCTGTTTATTTATAGAATGAGTCTCATATATCGGTATTAATCCATTAAATATATATATATATATATATATATATACACACATAAATATATATATATATATATATATATACATACATATACACACATAAATATATATATATATATATATATATACATACATATATATATATATATATATATATATATATATATACACAATACACACATAAATATATATATATATATATATATATACATACATACTAGAAAAAAAAAAGACCTCCGGGCAGTGTAAAAGTAAATTTTTGAAAGATATTGCCTGAAGGGGGTGAGAAAATTAAATGAATAAAATAAAATGTTTAATATTTTTTTTTAATTACTTACTTAAAAAGCATCATATTGACTCAACTCCACTGAGATATTTGTTTTGTTTTACGACAGTGGGGGGCCTCCAAAACGTTTCTAAAAAATTCTGATTTAATTATTCAGACTCTTATCTTTAGAGAATATATATATATATATATATATATATATAATCCAATATGAGATTATCTAAAGAGAAAAAAAAATCTACCAACTTTATTGAACCTAAGAAGGGCATAGCTTACCGAAGGAACGAGTCTTCGACAATACATGAATTATATTTCATCACAAAGCATTCTTCAGTAAGTTAAGTTTCAAATTCAACTTTCGGTAAATTCATCACGGTAAAATCATTGTCAGTAAATTCATTGTGTGGTAAATTTATTCTCAGTAAATTCATCATATCAAATACCACTTTCTTATAATGCATTAGAAGGCCTCAAAAAGCCACCAAACACAGGTGAATTTAAATATCTATTAATAACGGAGATTCGCTTCCAGTTTTTGTCTGTAACAAAAACGACGTCACTGATTACGTCACACTACCTAAAACGTCATAACGTAGAATAAATACACTCAAAATTTGAGCATGCAATGTTAGACAGTCCTCATTGGTTTTTTAAACAAGTTTTAATAAATACATACCTGGTATTATCTATCTATATATATAGTTTGTTTTATTTTAATATATATTTAAAGTTATCGGAACTAAGTTTCCATTTCAATTTTTTAATATTTTTAATTCCTTTAATAAATTTATCTTATTTTTTACTCATTTAATAAATTTGATGATTTTACTTTACTTATGATATAAACTCTCTGATATTAAATTTTCAACTCCCATCCCCTCAGGCAATATTTATTTTACGTCGCCCAGAGGGCGTTTTTTTATTTTGAACAAAGAGATAATATAAAGTTTGGAGGGATACATAGGTAAGTATGAGGGAGGGTAAAAAAAAAATGTAAATCCTGATTATCTGGTGTTGGAAGGGTACATAGGTAAGTATGAGGGAGGGTAAAAAATTATCCGCACTTTTGCCATAACATCTATATATTAATATTCTTGTTCCTTAATCTTCCGACTGTTATCATCTTGTAAAACAACCTCTGGTTAAAAATGAGACCGTCCAAATCATCCAAGATAAAATACAAAAAAAATGCAAATCCTGATTATCTGGTGTCGCTTATATGCCAAATTCTTATTCACCCCATTTTAAAATGGACCATTCCAAACGCTGTGATTTTTCTTTAGTTGTGGTACGATTGAAATTTAACAATATAAATATTTTTACAATATTTCTATCTTTATTAGGTGTGGAATTATTGCAGTTTATTTTAAAAATAATCACCCAACATTTCAAAATCTTCATTTGATGTTTTATTTATTACAAACAACTAAATAAATTCATATTTTACAAAATTTCATTAATTTAAATTGAAAGATAAATAATATTTCTCTGAATTTATGAGATGAGGCTTGATAATTAGTATTATTTGGATTATTCGGACTATTGTCCTCATCTTTATTGTTATCTACACTATTTCTCTGAATTTTTGAGATGAGGCTTGATAATTAGTATTATTTGGATTATTCGGACTATTGTCCTCATCTTTATTGTTATCTACACTATTTCTCTAAATTTTTTAGATGAGGCTTGATGATTAGTATTATTTGGATTATTCGGACTATTATCCTCATCTTTATTGTTATCTACACTATTTCTCTGAATTTTTTAGATGAGGCTTGATAATTTGTATTATTTGTATTATTCGGACTATTGTCCTCATCTTTATTGTTATTTACACTATTTCTCTGAATTTTTGAGATGATAATTTGGATTATTTGGATTATTCAGACTATTGTCCTCATCTTTATTGTTATCTAGACTATTTCTCTGAATTTTTGAGATGAGGCTTGATAATTAGTATCATTTCGATTATTCGGACTATTGTCCCCATCTTTATTGTTATGGGTACATTTCGGACAACGTGCCCTCTGGCCTCTTTTAAGTATTTCTTGTTAAACTCAGGAACCTTCTTTTCAAACTGGGAAACCTTCAAAGTTCTGTGATGGCTACCGCTTATGACAAGAAGGTTCCCAAGTTCAAAAAGAAGGTTCCAGAGTCGGACAAGAAATACCTGAAGAATGCCGAAGGGCACATCGGCTGAAACGTTGTACAGATAACAATAAAGATGAGGACAATAGTCTGAATAATACAAATAATACTGAAAGACAAATGTATGATCGCTACATTTAAAATCTTTATTGGATGTGGTATGCCTGCAATTTATAAAAAATATTTTTTTCCTACATTAGGAAATTTTCATTGGATGTTTTTTTAATTTTTTTATTAGTACATATTAATGTTTTTATTGGATGTGTTGTTATAAAAAACGAAAGAAAAACTCATTTTCCTTAAATTTCAAAATCATCTTTGGTTGCGCTAGATTTCCCTAATTGTAACCCTGCAGCTATTTTTACCAAATTCTTTAAAGCAATAATTTGAATTTAATTTAATACAAGCGAACAAGGTGTTGGTTGGGAGCTTGGCTGACAGCTTTGGCTGCTTGCTATACAGGCTACTCCCCTTCAGTGCCTGGCTGCTTGCTATACAGGCTACTCCCCTTCAGTGAGATGCCCTATAGGGAGTAAAAAAGGGGAGGATGTATAATATAAAGACAGAGAAGGGTCAAGATTTGACTTAATTGCAAATTACGACTAATTAAACCAATTAAAGTGGATTTTTTCCCAAACATTTAGTAGCCCTACAACTAAGGAATAATTAAAGACAAATTTTGTGTGATCAAGGTCACCAACAAAAAAGCCTTAAGACATTTTAAGCTGAAAATCTCAGCTTTAGTATAATAATAGATAGATAATTTGACTTTTTTCTTTTATGCTTAATGCCGCCATTTTTAAATGTATTCTAAAATGTTCGATTGATTTATTTCAGCCTTGGGACGGTGCAATATTTAACTAGACATAGAGTGAGTAAGTGAGATAACACAAATCGCATGGTCCCAGGGGGCCGTCCGCTAGCATACAGCTCTTGTTCCCTCACCTAAAAGGGGCAGGGATGGGTTGATTTTCTTGTGTTTGAGGCACGCCAAAAGGGGACTGAATTTAACCAGGAATAATTTACCTGTGATAAATTCACCGGTAACAAATTTACCATAGGCTGAATTTACTACAGTGTATTTACCAACAATATTTTAACCATATGATCCATTGGTTTGGCTACATTTCCCTAACCCTAACTCTGTAGCTCTTTTTATTAAATTCTTAAAAGAAATTAATTAAATTCTGAATTTAACCAGGAATAATTTACCAGCAATGAATTCACTGGTAATAAATTTACCATAGACTGAATTCATCACAGTTCATTTACCAACAATATTTTAACGATATGATTCATTGGTTGGGCTAGATTACCCTAACCTTGTAGCTCTTTTTATTAAATACTTAAAGCTATAATTAAATTCTGAATTTACCTGTAATGAATTCATTGGTAATAAATTTACCATAGGTTGAATTTACCACAGTTCATTAACCAATAATATTTTAACCATACAATGCATTATTTGAGCGAGATTTCCCTAACCCTAACCTTGTAGCTCTTTTTATTAAATTCTTGAAAAGAATAATTAATTTCTGAATTTAACCAGGAATAATTTACTGGTAATAAATTTACCATAGGCTGAATTTACCACAGTTCATTAACCAACAATATTTTAACCATATGATGCATTAATTGAGCGAGATTTCCATAACCCTACCCTTGTAACTCTTTTTATTAAATTCTTGAAAAGAATAATTAATTTCTGAATTTAACCAGGAATAATTTAGCAGCAATGAATTCACTGGTAATAAATTTACCATAGGCTGAATTCATCACAATTCATTTACCAACAATATTTTAACCATATGATTCATTGGTTGGGATAGATTTCCCTAACCCTAACCTTGTAGCTCTTTTTATTAAATTCTTGAAAAGAATAATTAATTTCTGAATCTAACCAGGAATAATTTACTGGTAATAAATTTAACATAGGCTGAATTTACCACAGTGTATTTACCAACAATATTTTAACCATATGATGAGTTTACCGGGCACGCTGCCAGAAAAAGTCCAAAACCTTTACGTTTAAGGTTACAAAGTATGGTCCACATTGCAACCAAGATAGGTTATAATTAATTAATAATAATAATAGTAGTAATAACAATGATGATAACTGTAATGATAATAATAATAATAATTATTATTATTATTATCATTATTATAAACCTTTTCATTGCCCGTTGTATTTCACTTTGCCGTGGCAACCGCTGAGGCCGATTTCAGCAATTGTGTTTGCCATCCTCGACACTCGTCCTGGCTGCCGGCCAATAAAGTCAGTCGCTTGCCCTTACTGTCTTTCACAGACAATTGGTGGCGTTTTGCAGCACTCACATTGTCCTCTTCTGCTGCAAAAAAAAAAGAAAGAAAAAAAGATAATTCAGTCATTAAGAAAAGAATAATTCATTAAAAAAAAAAAAATAAATAAATAAAAACGTATAGAAGGGGGGGAAATATATGGGGCGAAATAGACCTTTGAATCAACAAGCTCCCGCCAAGGGGGAACCAAAAACAAGCGAGTTCTCAGTCTTCTCACAAGTCAGACCCTCTGTTGGTCAACACATTCTTCGTCTAGCAGCTAAAAAAGAATCCGTCGTCATAGTCGAAATAATCTTTAGCAGTTCAAAATCATATTTCCTTACTGAAAAGCGCTTCATCGTCGACTGCTTCTGCTGCTGCTGACTGCTGACTGCCCAGCGCTTGACTCACTTGTTATTTTATGGGCATATTTGCCAAACATCCGGGCACGTCAATCAAACCTCGCGTCCTTCCAGTTCCTACATCGCATCTGTTTTCGCATGCGGGAGGACACGGGTTCGATACCAGCAGGCAAGACAATGTCTTGCTCCCTTTCCTTTCTCGTTCTCCGTCACAAAACGTAAATTGAGAAAATGGTTCAAACATGAGTGTCACAAAATGTCTGTCTATAAACAGCCTTTCTTGATGATTGATTGATTTTAATGGCATGTCAAACTGTCTGGGGTTATTTTATGGTAGCATATGACTTTTAGGCACCCATTTTGCGATCTCGTTTCATAAGGACATGTTTTTCATTTACACCCCTTTTGCAATCTTGTAATAAGGACATTTTTTCATTTACACCGTCAAAATCTGGTTGTTTGTTAGGGGTTAGGGTTAGGAGTTAGTTTTATAATTTTTAAAAAATCTCTAAAATTCGTCTGTTAACAAACAACCGGATTTTGACAGTGTAAATGAAAAAAATGTCCTTCTGAATCTTGGTCGCACTTGGGGTACTTAAAGGTGACATTGGTCCATTATTTTTTTTTTTTTTAACAGATGATTTTTTAGAGATTTTTTTTTTAATTATAAAACTAACCCCTAACCCTAACCCCTAACAAACAACCAGATTTTGACGGCGTAAATGAAAAAATGTCCTTATGAAACAAGATCGCAAAAGGGGTGCCTAAAGATCATATGGTCCATTTTATGTCCAGGAGTTAGGGAATTATATACAAGGTGTGTCATAAAAGTATTGAGAGTGAATACAGCTTCAAACTTGGCACCTTTATGACACACCTTGTGTGTGTCTATATATATATATATATATATATATATATATATATATATATATATATATATATATATAATGGAGGCGCATGGGCTAGTGGTTAGAGTCGTGGAAAATGGACTCGTCGGTTCGAGTTCAATTCCTAGACGAAGCTGTTGGCATTTCACATAGCGCTAATATCCTTGGGAAAGGTATGAATCCATATATTCTCCCTCCGGCTATGGGTTAAATAATAGGGCAGACTGGGCTCTTTAACCTTGGGTAGGTAACCAGTCTAGGAGAAGGATAACTGAATTCAAAATTCCTGAGGTTAGTCGTTGATTGGGTTCGTGGCATTCCTTGATGCACCAATTCTTTCCTATCGACTGTGCCAAAAAGTGTGGAATGGTTCTACACAAGCCTTCACCACTATAAACAAATCAGTGTGTTGGTTGTTTACTGGATGAACACTCATGCGTCGAAAATCGACGAGAGAGTCCATTTTATATATATATATATATATATATATATATATATATATATATATATACACACACACACACAGTTGTAGAAAAGCTTTTCTCTCTACCATGGTTTCGGTGTTCAAGGTACACATTCTTAAGGCAAACTAAAAATTATAGGTAGCTAATATTATATATACTTGTCTGGTTTAAAATTATTTTTATTTCTCTCATTGTCTTCTAATATAAACTTTAGTCTTTAAATCTAAACTAATCTTGCAATGACAAATCGAGAAAATGTCAATCCCTGAATGTACATTTCGACCTATTGACATTTTCTCAATTTGTTTAGCCTTACATTTGAACATATATACCCACCTAAATTCATTAATTATTAACTAATTAATTTTCAAAATTAGGTATGACTTCAATTAAGAACATATCCTCCAAAAAGTGTCGGCTTAAAGCCATATAAAAATAAACACATTTGTTTGTTTACTTAACCTCACATACATACATACATACATATATATATATATACATACAGATAGATAGATAGATAGATAGAGAGAGTAGTAAAAGACTTACCTTTCTTTTCATAATCTTTCACTGTACAACCATTTAAATCCATCACTGTACTCAACTTTTCATTTTCTAACATCTAAAATCAAACAAGAAAAAAGAAAATGTCAGTAACCTTTTCACGACACTTGAATGGTTATATTTATTGATTTTAACGGCATATCAACCCGTCTGGGGTTATGTCATGCCTAACGGTTAGGAAGTTATACATATCGTGTATTTATATTTATACTTTTTTAATAATTGGTTTTAACAATGTGTTAGCATTATTGGGGATTATGTTGTATGGTATTGATTTGTTTCATGTCTATATTCTATGGTATAATTTTATTTCCCTCAAAAGGCATATCAACCCATCTGGGGTTATGACATACCTAACGATTAGGAAGTAATACATATTGTGTATTTATATTTATACTTTTTAGTAATTGGTTTTAACAATGTGTTAGAATTATTGGGGATTATGTTGTAATTGAACATTTTTGTTATTTAACTCAATTGTCAGTCTTAACTAAACAACAATTTTCTACTTAAGTTAAGACTAACTAACCATTCTACTTTATCCCGCTTGAAAAACTGTTAGTAAAATGGGAATAATTGTTTTAGGAAATTGAATGTTTATTTTTACTTCAAAAATTTGGAAATTAAAATTTTGTTTTCCAAAATGAAGCAACATGGCCTCTCATATATTGTATATTGTTATGAAGAGTATCATGGCCTCTCATATATTGTATATTGTTATGAAGAGTATCACTATGAAAAATGCATTAGAAAGGTTTTTGATATAGAAATGATTTTATTTTACAATAAAATGCATTGGAAATGATTTTTACTATAAAAATGCATTGGACAATGATTTTTACTATAAAAATGCATTGGAAATGATTTTTAATATAAAAATGCATTGGAAATCATTTTTACTATAAAAAAGCATTGGAAATGATTTTTACTATAAAAAAGCATTGGAAATGATTTTTACTATAAAAATGCATTGGAAATAATTTTTACTATAAAAAAGCATTGGAAATAATTTTACTAAGAAACTGCCTTTCCTAAAAAATGCATATTAAGTTTCCACAAAATTAAATATCATATTAGTCAATTGATATGAAATGATAACGTTTCCTTTCTCTTAGGAAAATGGAGAAATCTGCACAAGAAAGATTAGAGTTGGAACAGACCCCCATCAGCGTTATCTCGACACACACAGTTGAACACAAGTGGCATGGAAAGTGTGAGACAACCAACAGCTGCAGAAATTTCAGTATTTTGGCAATCTTTATTCTCTAGTTAGAATCTGACTTTGTGTTAAGATGAATTACAGTTGGTTTAGAGTTGTCTCCCCTGATTGTCTTATCTACTAAATGCACAACATGGCACTGCCCTGCCAACTCGGGCTGTAGAATATGTAGTGAGAGGTCAATTGAATTACCTCACAAGGTTACAGATTAAACTGTATTTTTTTTACTATGAAAATGCATTGGACAATGATTTTTGTTATAAAAATGCATTGGACAATGATTTTTACTATAAAAATGCATAGGAAATGATTTTTATTATAAAAATGCATTGGACAATGATTTTTACTATAAAAATGCATTGGACAATGATTTTTACTCCGAAAATGCATTGGACAATGATTTTTACTCCGAAAATGCATTGGACAATGATTTTTACTCCGAAAATGCATTGGACAATGATTTTTACTCCGAAAATGCATTGGATAATGATTTTTACTATAAAAATGCATAGGAAATGATTTTTACTATAAAAATGCATTGGACAATGATTTTTACTATAAAAATGCATTGGACAATGATTTTTACTATAAAAATGCATTTGATTTTTGCATTGGACAATGATTTTTACTCCGAAAATGCATTGGACAATGATTTTTACTCCGAAAATGCATTGGACAATGATTTTTACTCCGAAAATGCATTGGACAATGATTTTTACTCGAAAATGCATTGACAATGATTTTTACTCCGAAAATGCATTGGACAATGATTTTTACTATAAAATGCATTGGACAATGATTTTTACTAAAAATGCATTGGACAATGATTTTTACTATAAAAATGCATTGGAAATGATTTTTACTATAAAAATGGATTTGGAAATGATTTTTACTATAAAAATGCATTGGAAATGATTTTTACTATAAAAATGCATTGGACAATGATTTTTACTCCGAAAATGCATTGGACAATGATTTTTACTATAAAAATGCATTGGAAATAATTTTTACTATAAAAATGCATTGGAAATGATTTTTACTATAAAAATGCATTGGACAATGATTTTTACTCCGAAAATGCATTGGGCAATGATTTTTACTATAAAATGCATAGGAAATGATTTTTACTATAAAAATGCATTGGACAATGATTTTTACTATAAAATGCATTGGAAATGATTTTTACTATAAAAATGCGTTGGACAATGATTTTTACTATAAAATGCGTTGGACAATGATTTTTACTATAAAAATGCATTGGAAAATGATTTTACTATAAAAATGCATTGGGGCAATGATTTTTACTATAAAATGCATAGGAAATGATTTTTACTATAAAAATGCATTGGACAATGATTTTTACTATAAAAATGCATTGGAAATGATTTTTACTATAAAAATGCGTTGGACAATGATTTTTACTATAAAAATGCGTTGGACAATGATTTTTACTATAAAAATGCATTGGAAAATGATTTTTACTATAAAAATGCATAAGAAATTAATTTTACTATAAAAATGCATTGGAGATGATTTTTATAACTTTTTATAACCTTGATATCAAATATGCTTTTTCCTTTTCTGAGATGGTAATCATCACCATTTCATCTTTGTCTCGAGCATCTTTCCTCAAGACACAGCAATACAGCACAAGAAAAAAAACCCACCCCACCCGGGGGTGATAAATCTCCCTCTGGGGTGGTCACAAGAAAGTGTGTGCCTAATTGTTAGAATAAACAATCAAAATTTGAAGAGGAATTTATTCAGAGTTTTTATGATAAACAATGGCCACATTGCAAATGGTCAACTCAGCAAACTAATTTGTCGGTCAGAGACGTTGTTGAGTGCCACTTGTAAATTTGGCCCAGGTCAAACATTTGAGACTGGCCAACAGCTGGTTGCTAGAAAGGCAGTGTCACCCATCATCAAGTAGACCCTCAAAAATATTTCTATGACAAAAAAAAAAAAAAAAAATGGTAATTCCATCTAAACCAGGGGTCACTAAACTACGGCCTGCGAAGGCATTTTATCAAGCCCGCCGAGAGTATTTGAATGTTGTGTTCTTTGATAATGTTTTGAAAATAAATAAGTTGGTGTAATAGGTAACTGAGTTACCTCCCCTCCCCTTCTAATTACTATATAAACTGGTCAAAAATCCACCACTGTATTCTATGTAGAATAAAACTTCTGCAAGTCCGACCGTGTTTGTTTGCTTACTACCACAGTTGGTTAAATTTGATTTTGTGCATCTTACACCACTCATCCATGAATATAACATGGAAAGATAAATTTTGTTTTACATCTTTTTCTCAGAGCTTTCGTTCTGGCTAGCAAATATTGAACACAATAATAATGTGGCCCGCACTCGTTATTTTTTCAGGGAGAAAATCTTGTTGGATTATTTTATGCCAAAGGTTTTTTTTAGCACATATTATGATGAAAAGGGTTGGGGCTTGCCAGTCAGGACAATCATATAGGTTCTAGGGCTTGACATAACTAGCCGATTGATTGGAGGAGGTCTTGCCAACCACCCATCTAGCCTAAGTAAGGGCCAAAGTGGAGTGTTAAAAGTCATACTGGTCAGCCACAAGGATCCCATCCTTAAGCATTAGGAGTTGCCACTTTCAGACTAATACCCTCACACTTTCTGGTATTAGTTAAATAGTACCACTACTGTTCTTCTACAAGGATAGCTTTGGCACTGAATAACCCATGAAGGTTGATATGCCATTAAACAAAAAGGGCTGGGGCTTGCCATTAAGGCAATAGGCTTGGGGCAATCATATAGGTGCTAGGTCTTGATGTGACCAGACGATTGATCAGAGGAGGCACCTCCAACCACCCATCTAGCCTAAGTAAGAGTCAAAGTGGAGTGTTGCATGTCATGGACTGCTCAGTCACCTGGGTTCCATCCTTAAGCATCACGGGTTGCCACATACAGCCAACAGGTAGCCCAATTGGGGGAGTCTTACCCCTCTGCAGAGGTGCAATCGGTGTATTCTACAACCCCCAGCCGACAGGGCAGGATTTTATGATAAAGCTAAAACTTTAAATGAAACCCAATATGCCACAGAGCTATAAATACCAGAGATGTGGCAAGATTTTAAAAAATAAAAAAAAGAAAGAAAGAAAGAACTTTTACTTACCACAGTAGCTTTATGGAATTCAAGTGTCGATGGATTCTCACGTAGAATCACTTTCACGGCTTGCCAACCAGGGCTCAAATTTTTCTGAAAAATTAAAAAAAATAAAAATAAAAAATAAGTTATTATTGCCAACCAGAATTCTGGAAAAAAAAAAAAAAAGAAGCAATAAGTCATTAATTAAATAAAGTTTGCAGAAGTGTATATATATATATATATATATATATATATATATATATGAAAACACACAATTCTGTTAAAATGAAAATATTTTATATCATATTCATAGCTAATATTGAACAATATTTCAATTTATAAAAATCATCGTCAGACCTTGTTTTTAATCCGGACTCATCAAGAGAGAAGCAGAAATTAATTTAAATTCAAAAATCACATGACTTGCACGCTTTTTGGAATATCAATGCTTTCGTTTTGAATTTAAATTATTTTCTGCTTCTCTCTTGATGAGTCTGGATTAAAAACAAGCTCTGAAGATGATTTTTATAAATCAAAATATTGTTCAATATTAGCTATGAATATGATGTAAAATATTTTCATTTTAACAGCATTGTGTGTTTTCATATCTTTTTATCTATACTTATACCGTCGGATTCATTTCCTTACTCTTAACTTTATATATATATATATATCTTATTATAATGGAGATTGTGTGTTTTTCTGTCTGTAACCGAAACTATATTACTACTCAAGTCACAATTCCCTTCGTTATTTACATCACATTCTCCATGATTTTATTTATATTTAAACCTCAATTATTAATAAAATTGCTTCAACTTTTTATTAGTGTTGTCCATATCTACATACTAATAACATGCAATTGTATTTATATATACAAAAATAGCGGTTTACAGTGTGAATGGGAAGGCTAATTTGCATATTGATATCAAAAATGTGATTTTATTAAATATGTGCTTAGTATTATTGATTTCTAATTGTTTGGTTTTATTTTAATGAATATAAGCAAAAATCTCTTTAATGAATCTTAAATTAAATCCATTAAAAAGAAAAAATAACTGTCATTTTATTCTTTATTTCCTAATTT
>CM042175.1:11455471-11505471 GCA_023376005.1 Doryteuthis pealeii
GGTCTCTTTGTCAACATGTGAGGCCGAATTTGTTAATATGGCGGTAACAGTCCGCGAAGCCCTTTATTTACAAACATTAGTGTTAAAAACCCTGTAACTATTTATTGTGACAGTCAGTCGAGCATACTACTGGCAAAAACCCCCTCATACACCAGAAAACAAAACATATTGATATAAAATATCAACTTATAAGGAATGAAATTAAAGAGGGGTAAGATTAACATTTCAGATCTGTTCACAGGATCGTTGAACAGGATAAAGCTGAATGCTTTTAAAAGAGATATCATGGGGGGCCCAAAATTAAACTTAAGATTTTGCCCTGTCGGTTTGGGCTGTAGAATAATCCGACTGTATTCATGCAGAGGGGTAAGATCCCCCCAAAAATGAATGTCCTGGGCAATGACATTAAACCTGTTCAATAAGTTACTAATTCATTAACTTGTATTAATTAGATTGTATTGTGCTGTATAGTACCGTATTCTTTTGAATTAACACCACCAAAAAAAAAAAAACAAAAACAAACAAAAAAAAAAGGATAAACCCAGAAACCCCAAAAAGTGGCCAATACTAACTTTGGATAGTAACGTTAAGAGTAGGAAAAATAATGATAATAATTGATATATATTTTTTCAAAGTAGGCTTAGTAGAATATTAGATTAGTAATAGTATTTGTGCTTTTACTATAAAATTGAAAGTACAAATTTCTTAATGAGTTTATTGTAAACATTCTCTGAATGAAATGATTTGTCGATTGTAAATTTCCTCAATGGAGAGATATAATATTGTTGAATGGAATAGCCCCACTTATATCAAAAAAGGGGGCGTGTTGAATTATTTTAGATATAAGGCATGAGGCAAACGGTCACTCCTAAATATAGACCCGTTGACTACCACGTGACCACCGAAGGCATTTCTATTGTCCAATCACTGGCACTGCTGCTGCTGCTTATGCTGTATTAATAGACCCCATTCTGAGATTATGTCATTGATACTTGGATTATCTTGGACGAAGGACTTACAAGGAATACGTTAACACTGGATTCTTATTGGCTTGCTTGCTTACTTACTTATTACATCTGGGACTAAGGATGCCGACCAGATACTTAACAATACACACACACACATATATACATATATACACACACACACATATACACACACACACACACACATATACACACACACACATATACATATATATATATATATATATATATATATATATATATATATAGGGAGGGTGGATCAGAGTTTCATCTGGAGGATTAGGAGGTATTTATAAACGTGTGAATGAAACATTTCTTTTTGCATAGAATGGATAAAGGTAAGAGTTGATTACCTTTCTCAAGAGAAAACTCTCTTTTATGACTTTTCCTTTTTTGGGTGCTCTCTTTTGACCCTCTGCTTCCTCTTCTTCCTCATCCTCAGAACTACTGGAATCACTGTCAGTATTGTCTGAACAACTGTCTCTTTTGGCACCCATATTCAGGGAAGTCTGCAAGAAACATGGAAACACTTCAGAAAACTCAGAAAATAAGCGAATGCAGCAAACTAGCACAAAAGGAGTACAAGGATAGACATGATTGGGTGGAAAAGGTGATCCACCGAGAATTGTGCAAGAAATTAAAATTTGACCTTATTCAGGGAAGTCTGCAAGAAACATGGAAACATGTCAGAAAACTCAGAAAATAAGCGAATGCAGAAAACTAGCACAAAAGGATAGGTTTGGTTTGGTTTGGTTTGTTTTACGGCATATCAACCTCCGTGGGTCATTTAATGCCGATAAAATTTTGAAATAAATCAATTCTTAATGGATAATACAATTTTTTTATAAATACATTTTTCTATTTAATCCATAGATGGGACCCTAACAGGTACTACCACTCCGGGTCAGAGTGGACCAGGGAGCAATGGTGATGAAGGGGTGCTCCATATTCCCCAAACCTCCAAAACTGGAACCTCACCATCAGATAGAGTTTAACGTCATTCCCAGGACATGTAGACCCGCAGCCACCGCCTTCTAGCACCTATATCATAAAAAGGGGTTGGGGCTTGCCATAAGGGCAATAGGGTTAGGAAAATCATATAAGTGCTAGGGCTTGACGTGACCAGCCGATTGATCGGAGAGAGCCTCTCCGACCGCCCGTCTAGCCCAAGATAGGGCCAAAGTGAAGTATTGCATGTCATGAACTGCTCATCCACCTGGGCTCTATCCTTAAGCATCACGGGTCGCCACCCACGGCCAACAGGTGGCCCCATTGGGGGAGTCTTACCCCTCTGCAGAGGTGTAGTCGATGCATTCTAACGCCCCAGCCGACAGGGCAGTAGCACAAAAGGAGTACAAGGATAGACATGATTGGGTGGAAAAGGTGATCCACTGAGAATTGTGCAAGAAATTAAAATTTCACCATATTCAGGGAAGTCTCATTGACAAATGTTCATGCAAAATGGTGAATACACTGCTTTCTGATATCTCCAACTCCTCTGCTATCTCACGCATCTTCAATTTACGATCGGCCAAAACGAGTTTGTGGAGTTTTGTGGTGTTTTCTGGGACAACTGCCAAATTAGGGTGACTGAGCGTTCAGCATCATTTGTGTTTGTACGACCGCATTTAAAGTCAACATACCCCCCTCTTAACCGTTGTTTCCGATGGAGCAGAGTCCGAATAAAATTTATCAAGCCATTGCTTTTCTTGAACAGTATCTTTTCCTATCAGAAACGATGATTTATCAACACACAAAATTCAGATGTTTCCATTGTTTTGAAAATTTGTAAAAGTCATCATGTTGCACATGCAGCACGGATATCCATGACAATCTCTCGCCAACCTTCCCTATCACTCATTGTCTCTGGGAGGTCCTCTGCACAGCATCCTCGCATAGCTGGTCAATGTAGGTCCTTAGCGGGCATCCTACGTTAGCATGTCCATGTGTTGGCTTCCACAGGAGAACGTCGCTTATGAGCTCGTCCCCGCTTCTCCAGCAGTGTCCTGCATGCCTAGTCCGTCTCATTTGGATGGTTTGTGAGATGGGGGGTAGGTGACCATACAGCTGCTTCCTTGTGGGGTGCAGCTTCCACGATTTGTTCAAGACCGCACGCAGTATTCTTGTGCAGCTTCCATCTAGCTTATTCTCAAGGCGCTTCGTTAGGGTCTAAGTGGTGCAGCCATACAGCAGTACTGATATAACCACGGCCTTGAAGAATTGTCGCTTTAACTTGTCAGTGAGATCGGATTTCCATATGACTGATAATTTGTTTGTTGCCGAACATGCCTTTCCTATTCGTGTATCAACATCGCTTTCTGTGGATGAGATATTACTACCTAGGTATGTTAATTGTTCCACTGGCTTAAGAAGCTTACCATCAAGTATGGAGCTTCACTTAAATAACTGTAATTTGTAAACTAATAATCCGATTGGGCTCAATTTTTGACACGTGCCATTTGAAGGTTAGTGACACCATCTATATATCAGGCCTGGGACTTATTGAGTGATGTGTTAAGTAGAAGTAACAATCAGTTTTCTTGGGTGTTGGTAGGAGAACCACTGTAAGCGGTTTAAAGTAAGCAAAGAGTTAAAAGACAACAAGGATGTAATAAAAATTTTTGACTCAAACTAGTAATAATGGGTTAAAGTGAGACTTTGATTTTTTTAAAGTAAAGTTCTGGCTGACTTCTGATTTAGGTCGGAAAATTAGAATGGAAAATTTTTTGGTGGTACCCAATAACATTTTAACTACAGTCTATGAATTAACATTTTGCGAATTGGGTTACGGTTTTAGGGGATTAAGGTTGTTTTTAATTACATATTGCTTAAAACCCAAATTACTATACATTTAATGTTGAAAAATATTTTTTTAAACTAAGTTTAATTGAAATTATACATTGCAATACTAACACAAACAACTGTCTCAATAATAGATTCAATAATTAATTTCAATGGTTAATTAAATGTATAGTAATTTGTGTTTTTTGTTGTTTATTTTTTTTAAGCAATACGTAATTAAAAACCACCTTAATCCCCTAAAACCGTAACCCAATTCACAAAATGTTAATTCATAGACTGTAGTTAAACTGTCATTGGGGACCACCAAAAAACTTTCCGTTTTAATTTTCCGACCTAAATCAGAAGTCAGCCAAAGTTCCTGAATTTAATCAAAATTTCACAGTAATTACTTTAGTTGAGCTGGAAGATTTTAAATTTTTTTGGTTCATGGTGTCAAATGTCCGCAAAATGAATAGGTTGAAAAATTTGTTTGTTTTGTTTTTTTTATATGGTAGAAAAAAAAGGTGTCTTAGTTTATAATTGAAAGGGTCTTCACATAGTCAGCAAAATTTATGGGACATTTGTTTTACTTTTTGGACTGCAAACACCAAATTATCCAAGGGAAAATATTTTTTATAACTACACTATTTGTTTTTCTTTTCATCTTTTTGTAGATTTCTTTCTTTTTTTAATTTCTTCGTTCATTCATTCTTTCCTTTCTTTCTTATTTATTTATTCTTCATTTTCCTTCATGTTCCCATTATTTCTTTCTTTCGACATTTCTTTCTTTTCTTTAATTTCTTCATTCATTCTTTCTTTCCTTTAATTTCTTCATTCATTCTTTCTTTCCTTTAATTTCTTCATTCATTCATTCTTTCCTTTCTTTCTTTTTATTCTTCATTTTCCTTCATGTTCCCTTTCTTTTTTTTCTTTCTTTCTTTGGCATTTCTTTCTTTCTTTAATTTCTTCATTCATCCATTTTCTTTCTTTTTTTATTCTTCATTTTCCTTCATGTTCCCTTTCTTTTTTTTCTTTCTTTCTTTTGGCATTTCTTTCTTTCTTTAATTTCTTCATTCATCCATTTTCTTTCTTTTTTTATTCTTCATTTTCCTTCATGTTCCCTTTCTTTTTTTTCATTCTTTCTTTTTTTTCTTTTGGCATTTCTTTCCTTCTTTTCTTTAATTTCTTCATTCATTTCTTTCTTTCTTTTTTTATTCTTCATTTTCTTTCATGTTCCCTTTCTTTTTCATTCCTTGTGTGTCTTTCTTTGTTTCTTTAATTTCTTCATTTTGAAATTCTTTTTCATTCATTCTTTCATGTTTTTTCTTTCTCTTTCATTTTTTGTGGGTAAGTGTCTTATTTTTTCTCTTTGATTTCTTTATTTTTCATTCTTCCCTTTTTTCTTTATTTTTCATTCTTCCCTTTTTTTCTTTATTTTTCATTCTTCCCTTTTTTTCTTTATTTTTCATTCTTCCCTTTTTTCTTTATTTTTCATTCTTCCCTTTTTTTCTTTATTTTTCATTCTTCCCTTTTTTTCTTTATTTTTCATTCTTCCCTTTTTTTCTTTATTTTTCATTCTTTCTTCATTTTTCATTCTTCCCTTCTTTTTTCCCTTCTTTCTTCATTTTCCCCTTTCTTCATTCTTCCCTTCTTTCTTCATTCTTCATTCTTTTCCCTTTTTGATTTCCTGAGTGTCCAATTCTTTTTCTTTCATTCTCTCGTTTTTCTTTTTTCTTTCTTTCCCATTGTTTGGTCTTGCCTTTCTTTTCTCTCTCTTTGTTTTCTTCATTTTCCTATTCTTTTTCTTTCCTTCCTTTTCCTATTCTTTTTCTTTCCTTCCTTTTCCTATTCTTTTTCTTTCCTTCCTTTTCCTATTCTTTTTCATTCATTCATTCATTTTCTTTTCCTTTTTTCTTTTTCATTCCTTCCAGTATTTCTTTTCATAAAACCATCCATTATTTTCTCAACAATTTCTTTTCCTCCCCCCTTTTCTTTCATAACCGACATTTCAAAGAGTCCCATTCTTCAAAACCATCTGTTTAACAAACAGATGGCACTGGCCTGTCTTGGAGCAGATTCTAAAAAGCCGTTTCATTGGCAAAAACCTAAAGGGAGTGGGGGGGGGGCAGTAGAAGAAAAAAAAAATTGGCAGCTCTTAGATTATCCTGCAACAATTGGCATAAACGCATTGAATATTTCTGCCAAGTCCGACAAGAAACGAATCAACCATTACCGAGTCCTGGGTAAGATCTTACCCAAACGTTCCAACCCCCGAAAAAATAAACAAACTAAGTTGGCAAATGTTCGAGCTAAAAGAAAGCACTTAAAAAAAAAAAGAAGAAAGAATTTTTAACTTAGCCACTCATAAAAGGTCTGCAACATTATTTTGTTTATATCAAAAATATTGAAGTAAGTCAGTCAGTCAGTCTACTATTGGTTTGAACAACAGCAACTGGCCAAAGACAACTGGTACTTATGGGAATTCAGAACAGTCCACTCATGCATTTGGGTGATTCCATTCCCTGAGTCCTGATTGGCTGCTTGGTTTGTATGCTCCTCTGAGGCTCCATAAATCCTGCCACTTTGCAGTGGTCTTTACAGCCTGTCAGAATCGTATTGAGTTACAACTGCTTGCTGTCTTGTCAATTCGACGGTAATTGGACTTAGTATTCTATAAAAATTTTTTTTAAGTTTCAACACTTGATGGGTCTTCTGCACAGCATCCAGAATCTATACAGAGCTGATTAATGAAGGTTTTTTTTTTCTGACCGACCAATACTGGTGTGTCCAGGCGTAGGTGCCCACAGATTACCGAGTGTCACCCAAGAGAAAGATCTTACACCTTGTCTTTTTTTTTGTCTGGTGACTGGATGCTAGTCACAACCTTCCTGTTAAGGTATGTTGTTGATTCTACAGAAACTACATAAACAAATAAAAAGAATTTTGTGCATTGCAAAACAAGAGATAGATTTTGTACAAGAGATTATATTTGATCGACTTAGAAACACTTGTAGGACTGACCTAGGATCGAACCCGTGTCCTTCAGAATGCAAAAAGGCGACACTTTGGGCACTGGAATCGAGATGCCACTGTGTAAAGTTTTTAAGTGCCATCCTTAGCCAGTTAAAATAAGGCTTAAAGAAAGTCCTATGTTACAGAATCCTTTGGTAAGCGTATAAGTCCTATCCTGCGTATTGGTAAAGGTCCAGTGATTTAATCCTATGTCCATCGTCAATGAACGCTACAGTAATTATGACCAGTAGGGTGGATTAAGTATTGTATCAGCCTCAGAGTACTGCCAGTGATTGGCCAAGGAACAGATCACATGATCTCGGTTAGCCTATAAGTATGGGCTGGGATCTAGCACACTTATATCCAAGATTTCTCAACACACTGTCCTGTATGTGAACGCCAGATGCCCGGATGATAGCTGTGGGCATTCCGGCAACTGAGATTGAGTTGACAGTCCCTTTGTGAAGCACAGATGCCCGGATGATAGAAGCAGACCTGTGTATAAATAGAAGGAAACACCCAGAAGCGGGGAGTGCAGAAACGAGTGTTGCTACGGTAGCTGCTAGAGGATTTGACGACAACGAAGGAAAAGAAGAAGTCGGTGTTTACAAAGAGAAAGTTTAGCCTGCGAGAAGGCGTTGGACTCGCTTCTTTTTGCCCCCCCCCTCAACAAAAACTTGTTGAGCTAAATTTTTTTATTTTCCCCCTCTATTTCTTTTCCCCATAGTAAGTGAAAGATATTTGATTGACTTACAAATCTGTACAAGCTTTCTCCATCTTTGAATCTTTGTCCAGCAATGGCCGAACCGTCATTTAATTCTACTTCCTGCAAATGACCAAGCTTAAGAAGCGTTTGGGCCATGGCAGATCCATCGTCCCTGTTCCTCACAACTGACCATCGTAATAACCAGTTGACCAAATCACAACCTAAGAAAAAAGAAAATTAAAAAATGTTATCAATTGGTTTAATGACATACACACTCTCTCTCTCTCTCTCTCTCCATATATATATATATATATATATATATATATATGTATGTATGTAAGAATGGAAAGGAAATTGAATCCGATAATATGAGGAAAAATGAGTAAAGAAAAGAAATGTAGATGGATAAAAATGAATTTTATCAATATCACTTTTAATCGATATCACTTACACATGTGTTTCGGTCCGTTTATCAAAATGTATACGGATTTACGCTATTATTATTATTAAAATAATCAGATGAAGTTGAAATGATGATAATAATAATAATAATAGGAAAAATGTAAAAATATTCCGTACACAGAGAGATTTTTTACGACCTTCATCAGAGTGAATTTTTTTATTTTTTGAGGAGAGACAAAAATCCGTTGGAGACAAAACAGAATTTTAAAAATGTTCGAAAAAAGAATATTTTTTTTAATCATTTGGAACGCAGAGACTTAAAAATTTTGAAAGTTTTGGTGGATGGATACAATTTGTATTGCAAAGAATAAAATGTTATTAATATTCTGGCTAGTAGGCGAAAGCTTAGGTGCTTGTACCACCGCAGTGTCGAATATTTATAGAGGACACTGTCCAATCAGATTATAGTGAGGGGGTACCAATGTATTTACATATTCATTACATCAGTTTACATGCAATAATTTAAATCAAAATGAATATAAAATAATTATAAGGTTTTTTTTAATAGTTTGTTTGAAGCATTGTATGTATGTGTAAAATAGAAATTTGAAGGCAATTGACAATGCAATGGAATAGGTGTTGAAAATTATGTTTATTCACCTTTCTCTTCCTGAATATTTTCGGGAGCAATTCCCATTATTTGAAAATGTTTGGGTTTTTTCCGTTGTGACATGTCGGCCCGTTTGTGTGTGCGCTTGTGCAGTTTCTTCGAAATTCCTTTAATTTTTAATTTTTTTTTTACTATAAATTAAGCCTCGCTCAGGCGTAGTGAAATTATTTCAATTGTCAATTGCCTTCAAATTTCTATTTTAAAAATAATCATATAATTTCACTTAAAGCAAATTTATATTTTCTTTTCACCAAAGAATCCACTAAAAAGTCTTTATTACTGGCGAGCAAATTCTTGGCATCTAGTAACTTGTTCTAAGTATTTTGGTGGAAATTATTCCCAAATAGTGTGTAAATATGTAAATCAACTCTTGCTTGTTTTTAGGCGGTTCACTTGAAACTTTACGGTCAAATTCGTATCAGACTAGTTCAATTAATGAGAGATTTGGAGACTGGCGGGAGTAAGAGGTCTGGAGACTGGAGTAGTAGGGAAGGTCGATTTTTCACATTTTGTACATGCATAGGAATCTTGCTTCCAATAACACAAAAGCATAGGAAATATATTAAAAGTGAACAAAAGACAGAACAAAAAACAGATTTCTAATAAATATAAAATAGAGCTGTTATATAATACAATAAAATAAAATTGTTGACGCATGAAACCAAAATGGTTGTGAATGTTCTTTTGTCACTAAATAAACTTGTGCAGTTTATTCGAAATTCTTTTAATTTTTTTTTTTTTTACTATAACTTAAGCCTGGCGAACAAATTCTTGGCATCCTATCTAGTAACTTGTTCTAAGTTTTTTGGTGGAAGTTATTCCCAAATAGTGTGTAAATATGTAAATCAACTCTTGCTTATTCTTAGGCGGTTCATAATTATAATTTCACTTAAAGCAAATATATATTTTCTTTTCATCTTATTTTTATGTGCTCTTCCTCCCATTGTCTGATACTACACTTTATTACTAAAGAGTCATAAGGGAAGAGTTATTTCCCCTTACAATATCAATTATAGAAACATTCACCAATCTATCTATCTATATCTAAGTAAGGGCTAAATTGGAATGTTGCAGGTCATGGACTGATCAGCCACCAGGATTCCATCCTTAAGCATCATGGGTCGCCACCCATGGCTAACAGGTGGCCGCAATGGAGGGGAATTTTTTAACCCTCTGCAGAGTTGTTGTTAACTTTTGTTGTCCTAAACGCAATGTGCTAAACCAAAGTGATTTCTTTCAGCCAGTTTTACTAGTTAGTAATAATTAATTAATAATTTGATTATAACTAATTAGTAATTAATTAATATGCTAAATTAGTGACAGTATGATTAATTATTTTAACTTTTATTCATTTTTATGTTGCAATAATTTAAATTAGCGGGACCTGTGGATATAGTTATTTACTAAGCTTAGCTTAGATGTGGCACAAGACCAGAAGCATGGGGCGCCCAGTGAGAATCGAATTCACTAAACCCAAGTGATTTCTTTCAGCCAGTTTTACTAGTTAGTAATCTATCTATACATATATAAAGGGCAGTTGTGTGTATATGTATGTCCAGAGGAAACTTCAAAAATAAAACAATTAAAGACAAAGTAAATATATATACACATTAAATATCACCAGGGCTTGGTTTTTGAGCAAAAATAATAGAGATTTGATTTATATTCGTGAAGATAATTAAAAAATGAAATTTAAATGATAATGGCTTGGAATTTTTTACATTTAGTATTTTAAATAGGGGACATTAATTTTTCTTTTCAAATTGTTTTTTTTACATATGGATTTTAATAGGGCATCCTGTGAGGATCCATCTCACAATTCAACAATAATGGATCTGTGAGACTACCTTTTTTTACCCCTACCCCTCTACCCAGGCGACGCTGGGTAGCCACTTCTAGTACATATATAAAGGGAAGTTGTGTGTATATGTCCGGAGGAAACTTTGAAAATAAAACAATTAATGACAAAGTAAATATATATATACATTCACTATCACCAGGGTTTGGTTTTTGAGCAAAAATAATGAAGATTTTATTTATATTAGGGAAGATATTTAAAAATTAAAATTTGTATAGTAACAGAAGGTAATTGAAATATAATGTTAATTGATTGAATTAATCGCTTCATTTATATTGTATTTTTTTTTTTTAATTGTAAATTATTGAATTAAAATTTCTTATTATATTGTTATATATTTACGTGGGGATTTTATGTATCCAGTGAGGATCTAACTTGTGATAAGTAATAATGGATCTGCGAGACTAACTTAAAAAAAATCCCCCCTCTACCCAGGCGACGCTGGGTAGCCACTTCTAGTACATATATAAAGGGCAGTTGTGTGTATATGTATGTCAAGAGAAAACTACAAAAATAAAACAATTAACGACAAAGTAAATATATATACACATTAAATATCACCAGGGCTTGGTTTTTGAGCAAAAATAATAGAGATTTGATTTATATTCATGAAGATAATTAAAAGATAAAATTCAAATGATAACAGCATGGATTTTTTTAAATTTAATATTTTAGATAGTAGACATTAACATTTCTTTTCAGAGTAGCTGGATCAATGCAAGGTCTTTTTTTTTTTTACATAGGTATTTAAATGGGGTATCCCACAAGGATTCAACTCACAATTCAGTAATAATGGATCTGCGGGACTAACTTAAAAAAATCCCCCTCTACCCAGGCGACGCTGGGTAGTCGCTGCTAGTACATATATAAAGGACAGTTGTGTGTATATGTATGTCCGGAGGAAACTTTGAAAGTAAAACAATTAACGACAAAGTAAATATATGTATACATTAAATATCACCAGGGCTTGGTTTTTGAGCAAAAATAATAGAAATTTGATTTATATTCGTGAAGATAATTAAAAAATAAATTTTTTTTGCATTCTAAATAGGAGACATTCATTTTTCTTTTCAAAGTGGCTGGATCAAGGCAAGGTCTTTTTTACATAGGGATTTTAATGGGTCCTCCTGCGAGGATCCAACCCGTGATTCAACAATAATGGATCTACCTTTTTACCCACCTCCTCTACCTAGGTGACACCGGGTAGCTGCTTCTAGTACTTGATAAAGAGTTTGATCCTGTTTGTTTTACGGCATATCAACCTCAGTGGGTCATTTAATACTTATAAAGTTTTGAAATAAAGTCATTCTTAATTGATACTCAATTTTTTTATAAATACACTTTTTCTATTTAACCCATAGATGGGACCCTAACAGGTACTACCAGAGTGGACCAGGGAGCAATGGTGATGAAGGGATGCTCCACATTCCCCAAACCTCCAAAACTGGAACCTCACCATCAGATAGAGTTTAACGTCATTCCCAGGACATGTAGACCCTCAGCCACCGCTTTCTAGCACCCATATCATAAAAAGGGTTGGGGTTTACCATAAGGGCAATAGGGTTGGGGCAATCATATATGATACAGTAAAATCATATCCATGCATCCCAGCGTTTATCTTATTTTCTTCCCTCACCATTTCAAGCTAATTGTAAATACATTTCAATAGTTTCTTAGAAATAAATTACATAGGATAGATTAGAAGGTAGGAGTTAGACAGCTTTAGTTGGGACCCATTAATTTTCCCGGTGACTCAATAAAAGTAAATATGTGTGTCCCAGGACACACTAAATCATATACATGTGTCCCAGCGTTTTTCTTTGTTCTTCCCTCACCATTTCAAGCTAATTGTAAATACATTTCAATAGTTTCTTAGAAATAAATTACACAGGATAGATTAGAAGGTAAAAGTTAGACAGCTTTGGTTGGGACCCATTAATTTTCCTGGGGACTCAATAAAAGTAAATATGTGTGTCCCAGGATGTACTAAACCAAAAATCTATCAGCATAACTGAACATTTCAGTATGAATATAATTCATGATACTTTCTTTGTTTTTTTTTTAAATGGTAAAAGAAAAAAAGCGATTACCTTGGAAACAATTTCTATAAACAATTCCTCCTCGGACATGCATTCCTAATTCTACACCAGCACCCGGTTCTTGGATAGCTCCAATTATTTCACTAGAAATAAAAGAAAAGAAAAAAAAGTATAATTAAACAGAATAAATTTTATGTCAAATACCTATATGAAATAAACAAAAATAAATAATAATAGTAACAATAATAATAATAATAATAAATAGATAATAATAATAATAATAAGAAGAAATAGATAATAATAATGATAATAATAAAAAATAGATAATGATAATAATAATAAATAGATAATAATAGTAATAATAATAATAATTATAATAATAATGATAATTATAATAATAATATATCGATAATAATAGTAATAATAATAAATAATAATAATTATAAATAGATAATAATAGTATAATAATAAAAATTAGATAGTAATAATAATAATAAAAAGATAATAATAGTAACAATAATAATAAAAAATAGATAGTAATAATAATAGATAGTAATAATAATAATAATAATAATAATAATAATAAAAAATTTAAAAAATGGGAAGAAAAACAATTATATGGACACTTCAAATGACAAATTGGAGAGATTGCACATAAAAAAACCTGGACGTGGTTAAGAAAAGGAAACCTTAAAAGAGAAACTGAATCACTAATAATTGCTGCACAGAATAATGCCATAAGGACAAACTATATCAAAGCAAAAATTGATAAGACCCAACAAAATAGTAAATGTAGACTATGCGGCAATAGAGATGAGACCGTAAACCATGTACTATAAGATCGCAGGTATGAGACATCAAGTGAGGATTGAACTCACTATTCAGTAGTAAAGGAATTGCAAGACTAGCTTACTGATCATTACACAACGATGGAATACCTCCCTTATTTACCCAACACATTCGCTGTTTTTAAGGCCAAACCGTTGGAAGGTTCTAATGTATACATATATAAAGGCCAGTTGGTGTGTATGTATGTCCGGATCGTTGGGAGGTTGTAATGTATACAAATATAAAGGCCAGTTGGTGTGTATGTATGTCCAGATCGTTGGGAGGTTGTAATGTATACATATATAAAGGCCAGTTGGTGTGTATGTATGTCCGGATCGTTGGGAGGTTGTAATGTATACAAATATAAAGGCCAGTTGGTGTGTATGTATGTCCGGATCGTTGGGAGGTTGTAATGTATACAAATATAAAAGCCAGTTGGTGTGTATGTATGTCCGGATCGTTGGGAGGTTGTAATGTATACATATAAAGGCCATGTATGTCCGGGGTAAAACACTGTAAACCGATATTTTGTTGTATATATACATTTACCAACTCCTCCGCACGAGCAGGATACGACACAAGGTCAATTTCTTAAGCGGAGTTCAACAGGTTTGAATTCAGAGTTTTCCTTCTCCTAGACTGGTTACCTAGCCATGGTTAAAGAACCCAGTCTGCCCTGCTATTTACCCATAGCTGGAGGGAGAGTAGGATTCATACCTTTCCCAAGGGTATTAGCGCTAAGTGAAAATGCAATTAACACGTCCAGGATTTGAACTCGGGGCGACGAGTTCAAATATATATATATATATATATATATATATATATTTATATTTATATGTATATATAAATACAGTTGCATATTAATAGCATGTAGATAAGGCCAACAGTATTAATAATGTAAAACAATTTTATTTAATAATTGAGGTTTAAATAAAAATAAAATCATGGAGAATGTGATGTAAATAACAAAGGGAATTGTGACTTGAGTAGTGATATAGTTTCAGTTACAGACAGTAAAACACAATATCTTCATTATAATTATATATATATATATATATATATATAAAATGGACTCTCCTGTCAATTTTCGACGTATGAGGGTTCATACACACAATGAACATCCACACAGGGATTTGTTTATAGTGGTGAAGGCTTGTGTGCATCAAGGGTTGCCACAAACCCAATCAACGACCGACCTCAGGAATTTTGAATTCAGAGTTATCCCTCTCTTAGACTGGTTACCTACCCAAGGCTGAAGAGCCCAGTCTGCCCTACCCATAGCTGGAGGGAGAATATATGGATTCATACCTTTCCCAAGGGTATTAGCGCTATGTGAAATGCCAACAGCTTCGTCTAGGAATTGAACTCGAATCGACGAGTCCATTTTCTGCGACTCTAACCACTAGCCCACGCGCCTCCATATATATATATATTATAATTCCTATTGTTGCCTTTACAATAAATAATTCAAAAACAAACAATAAAAATGTATACAATGGTGTCTGTATCAGTAAAAAGAATAAATGAAAAAAGTGTCTCTCTCCAGAATATAGTCATTGTGGTCAGGGTGGCCTAATGTTGGTATCAGCCAGACAACGAGGGAATCCATCCCCTTTTCACTAGCGCTAAACCAAGGAGATTGTTTGATAATTTTCACCTTTAGTTGTCAAAATTCCTAGCAAATAAGGCAATTAGAGTAAACTCCCTTGACTTTCACTTTGAACTAAGCCGGTAGCTATTTAGAAAGTCTACATGCGAAATAAACAAATCTTAGAAATCTTTTTCGAAAACAATACAACTGCATGCTTTGACACAAAAATATCATCCCAGTGTTTTTCTTTTTTCTTCCCTCATCATTTCTAGCTAACTGTAAATACATTTCAATAGTTTCTTAGAAACGAATTACACATAATAGGTTACAAAGGTAGGAGTTAGATGGCTTTAGTTGGGACTCATAAATTTTCCTGGGGACTCATTAAAAGTAAATATGTGCATCCCATGACACACTAAATCAAAAAGCTATCAGCATCACTATGTGTGTATATATATATATATATATATATGAGGTTAAGTAAATAAACAAATGTGTTTATTTTTATATGGCTTTAAGCCGACAATTTTTGGAGGATGTGTGCTTAATTGAAGTCGTACCTAATTTTTGAAAATTAATTAGTTAATAATTAATGAATTTTAGGCGGGCATATATGTTCAAATGTAAGGCTAAACGAATCGAGAAAATGTCAATCCCTGAATGTACATTTCACATGTCCTCCAAAAATATATATATATATATATATATATATATATATATATATATTAAGGCTGGGTTAGCTCAGTCGGTAGAGCATTCAGCTAGAAACCTTAAGGTTCTTAGTTCGATACCGGCCCTTGTCCACTCAGCGTATGATTAGCACAGGGATCTGTGCGGTAAAGTAAGGAGCTGATGGTAGGTGTGGCGCTCCACCTCAGACGCAAAAACAATCTCCTTGGTGTAGCGCTAGTGAAAAGGGGATAGACTCCCTCGCTGATTGGCTGACACCGACTTCAGGCTACCCCGATGATGATGACTTATATATATGCCGGAGCATAGGCCTAATTTGCGATCTTCTCAACGTCCACTCTACTTTGTATAGTAGTAGTAGTAGCGACGTATTTATCCTTGACAAGTTAATTTTGCATGTATCGTGTGCTCCGTATCGGTGGCCCAGGGGTAGAGTCTCTGATTCTGCGTGCTGAGTTCCAGGTTTCGATTTCTGTCGGAGGGAAATCGTAAGTATACATCGCTGATGAGACTTATTAAAGTTGAAACAGCTGTACGATGTTCTACGTAGGGCATGATATTTGCCGAGTTCGCTTGTCATGATTATTTTCAATAATTATCGAATTTTATACGATATATGCATTGTAATTGCATTCAAGCAAAAAAATAAATATAAATAATATATATATATATATATATATTATGGACTCTCTCGTTGATTTTCAACGCATGAGGGTTCACACACACAATGAACACCCACACAGTGATTTGTTTATAGTGGTGAAAGCTTGTGTTGGACCATCCACACTTTTTGGCACAGTCGATAGGAAAGAATTGGTGCATCAAGGGGTGCCACAAACCCAATCAACGACCGACAGCAGGAATTTTGAATTCAGAGTTATCCCTTCTCCTAGACTGGTTACCTACCCAAGGCTGAAGGGCCCAGTCTGCCCTACTATTTAACCCATAGCTGGAGGGAGAATATATGGATTCATACCTTTCCCAAGGGTATTAGCGCTATGTGAAATGCCAACAGCTTCGTCTAGGAATTGAACTTGAATTGACAAGTCCATTTTCCGCGACTCTAACCACTAGCCCACACACCTCCATAAATATATATATATATATATCACAAATCCTATTGTTTTCTTTGCAATAGATAATACAAAAATATACAATAGTTTATATAGACTAACAATAGCAACGAAAAGAGTCTGTGTCTGTGAAATGAATGAATGGAAAATAATGATTAAGAAAAAAAAAGAAGAAAAAAGGTGTCTGTCTCCACAATAAAAACAACCATTATTTTCAATACACAAAGAAGATACTAAATTAGATAAATAAAAAAAAAGTCTTGTTTTTCATTTTAAAAGAATAAATAAATAAAAGATAAAACAAAGTTCTTCTTTCCTGGTTTTTTTTTTTTGTTTTGTTTTTTTTGTTTTTTTTTTCTCAATTGAACACTCTCCAAAATTTAGAATCTAAAAACAATAATCAGTTTAAAATTGTTTCTTTGGGGAATATTTTCCTTTTGTCTCAAAGTGTTTGTTTACTGTTTTGAAATATAGGGTCAGGCAAAAAGATCTGACACATTTGTAGGTTTAATAAAATGCAAATACAGTAAAGAAACAAAAAAGTGTTTTTATTTTCAAAAAGTACATATAATGCCATTTTTTTTATATAATGCCATTTTGTTTTGTTTCTTTATAATGCCATTGTTTTTCGTTTCTTTTTCAGTTGCTGCCATGAATTGGACTGGTGAGCATCGCGCTTTCATTGTGGAAACGTTTATCAACATCATTTTGTATGGATGCATTTGAAGATCATTGTGAAGAATTCTTCGCAAACTTCTTTCGTGAAGTCTAAGAGCCTGGGCGCGTTTAAATGTGGAACGGAGTGGACACTGTTGAACTGAAGCTCTTACCACTGCCACATTTTCTGGAGTTCTGGCGGTGCGAGGTCGGCCGGTTGATTTTCGTTTCAATGCAGAACCAGTAGCTCTGAAGTTGGTAACCCATAACAAGATCGTGTTTCGAGCTGGTACGGGATCATGTCTACCAAGATTGAAGTGCAAACGGGACGCTCTTTGTGTTGCAGTTACAGATTCATTTGTTTTGATAAACGTTTCCACAACGAAAGCGCGATGCTCACCAGTCCAATTCATGGCAGCAACTGAAAAAGAAACGAAAAACAATGGCATTATAAAGAAACAAAACAAAATGGCATAAATATTAAAAAAATGGCAGTATATGTACTTTTCGAAAATAAAAACACTTTTTTGTTTCTTTACTTCATTTGCATTTTATTAAACCTACAAATGTGTCAGATCATTTTGCCTGACTCTGTATTTGCAACTGTCTTTCCTATGAAGCCAAAGGCTACGCCAATCACTTGATTGAAGGGAAGGTCAGTTGGTTATTTTGTTTAATGACATTGATATTTAAGTTAATTTGATTATTATTAGAAATGTTTGTTTTTTTTGTGTCTTTTTTTTTTTTTTTTTAACTTTAAGGGGCTCTCTTCTCGTTAGTTAAACTACTTAGAGAGCTCCACCTAACAAATGTAATATACTAATTTTCATGAATGTAATTACACTACCTTTTCATGAATGTAATATACAAATTTTTCATGAATGTAATTACACTACCTTTTCATGAATGTAATATACAAATTTTTCATGAATGTAATACTAATTTTTATGGATGTAATATACTAATATTCATGAATTTGGTTGTAATTCTATCTATTTGTAAATAAAATATTTCTATTCTATTCTATATATACATAGAGAGGAGGAAAGTGACAGGCAGAATATGAAATAAGAGATTGGTCAGTTTTTGACTTAATTGCAAATTACAATTAATTAGAACGAATTAAAATGGAATTTTTTTCAAACATAAGTCAATCCAAAATACTAACAAATATTTTGGAATGTATTTTGTGTCATTAAACTAAATAGGAAAAAAGCCTTTAGCAATTATTGATTCTTTCAGTTCTAGTATAAAAATAGATAGCATTATTTTATAGGACTAACAAAATGGACCAGAAACGTAACCCAATCTTAGAATTAAGGAATATTTTGGTATGTATTTTGTGTCATTAAACTAAATAGGAAAAAAGCCTTTAGGAAACAGACATTGATTCACTCAGCTTTAGTAGAATAATAGATAGCATTATTTTATAGAACTAACAAGATGGACCAGAAACATAACCCAATCCTAGAATTAAGGAATATTTTGGTATGTATTTTATGTCATTAAACTAAATAGGAAAAAAGCCAAACATTGATTCACTCAGCTTTAGTATAAAAATAGATAGCATTATTTTATAGGACTAACAAGACTGACCAGAAACATAACCCAATCCTAGAATTAAGGAATATTTTGGTATGTATTTTGTGTCATTAAACTAAATAGGAAAAATGCCTTTAGTAGATAAAAGTTGATTTGCTCAGCTTTGGTATAACAATAGATATATAATGAATAATTGAGAAGATGAAGACAAAAAGAAAAATACCATGGTTACGATGAGAACTGTCATCTACATTTTCTTACCTAACATTTGCGTACACCCGGAAATGCTGAAATGGTACTTTGCTGTGACATGAAACCTGTGAAATGAAAAAATAAAAAGATATATATATATATTTTTTAAATGGGACAAGGTTATCATCATAACTGAAATTAAAAAAACAAACTATTTTCATTGTTTAAAATCAGATTATATATATATATATATATAAAGGGCAGTTGTGTGTATGTGTGTGTGTATGTCCGGAGGAAAGTATAAAAATAAAACAATTAATGACAGAGAATATATATGAGGAAAAAATGAGTAAAGAAAATAAATGTAGATGGATAAAAATGAATTTTATCGATATCACTTACACATGTGTTTCGGTCTGTTTATCAAAATGTATACGGATTTACGTTATTATTATTATTAAAATAATCAGATGGAATTGAAATGATGATAATAATAACAATAGGATGTAAGTGATATTGATTAAAAGTGATATCGATAAAATTCATTTTTATCCATCTACATTTCATTACTCATTTTTTCCTCATATTGTCGGATTCATTTTCCATATATATATATATATATATATATATATATATATATATGTGTGTGTGTGTGTGTGTGTGTGTTTGGTGAAAGGTAGACAAACACGGGATGTGGTAGAAAATGGATGTTTATTGTAGATAGTGATGTCGACGATGCACTGTTTCGGTCTGTTAGACCTTCGTCAGGACTTTAGGAATAGAGTTCTTGCTTCAGTGATGAACATTTTCTTTCTAATGAATTAGGAGGTTGTGAATAAGGGGAGGGGTAGTCGGTTGATGGTGTCAGAAGAGGTTGGAGGTGGATTTTCCTTTTCTCTAATAGGGAGTGTATCATATCATATCCCCTTATTCACGACCTCCTCAATTCATTAGAAAGAAAATGTTCCCTACTGAAGCAAGAACCCTATTCCTAAAGTCCTGAAGAAGGTCTAACAGACCGAAATGTTGCATCGTCGACATCACTACCTACAATAAACATCGATTTCCTACAACATCCCGTGTTTATCTACCTTTCTCCACATATCGTAGGATTAATCTCCTCATATTTCTCCCATATATATATATATATATATATATATATATATATATATATATATAAGGGCAGTTGTGTGTATGTATGAGCATGTGTATATTTAAAAATTCAAATTTGAAAAGTAACAGATGGGAAAATAATTAGCGTGTTATTTTATTTATCGTTTTTTTTTCACTTTGAAATATAATATTGATTGATTGAATTAATTGCCTCATATATATCTTCTTTTTTTTTCTTTTTTTAAAAATTGTAAATCATTGAATGAAAATTTCTTACTATATTGTTATATATTTACGTGAGGATTTTTATGGGACAACCAGTGAGGGTCTCACTCACGATAAGTAATAATGGATCTGCAAGACTAACTTTTAAAACTTGCCTTCTCTACCCAGGCAACGCTGGGTAGCCACTTCTAGTATTTATATATATAGATAATTTTCAAAGAAAGAAAAAAACTTAACAAACCGTCATTCCGTAATAAATTTATTTCAACCAAAAGCTCAAAAGGCTTTTAAAAAATTTTAAAAATTTTTTTTAAATCCTTGAGACACTGGCCTCTTCGGACGGAGATTACAAAAACCTTTTTTGTAATCTCCGTCTGAAGAGTTTTTTCTTTCTTTGAAAGTTAAATATTGCTCTGTATTTAATCTAATTTATTGATTATTATACATCGAGCTCTCTTTAGGGATTTATAAAAATCCTTGTATGAATATATGTTTGCACCTACAGGATCATACAGTATGGTTATACAGTGAGATTTTGAAGATCCCAAGTGGAATCATCCCTTACTACCAGTCATTTGGATTACCTTACATATATATATATGTATTATGGAAAAGGTGACTTACCGGTGAATATGGTCACAATGGTTAGTTGATGCAAAATTCAGAAAGGTAAAACAGTGATATAACAAATAAAAAGTGCTCAATACATTAGTAGAGCAAAATTATTGTAATTCAGGTACAAGTGATAACCTACTCAAGGTATGCATCCAACTACTCCTCCCCCAGCTGAGGGTTAATAGTAGGGTAGACTACACTCTTTAACCTTGGTATGGCAACCAGTCTAGGAGAAGGAAAACTAAATAAATTGATCTTATGTCACATCCTACTCGTGCAGAGGAGTGGATAAATACAGACAGTAGTTTTCATTGATGGTTTGGTCTGGTTTGTTTTACGACATATCAACCTCAGTGGGTCATTTAATGCCGATAAAGTTTTGAAATAAATTCATTCTTAATGGATAGTCAATTTTTTTATAAACATTTTTCTATTTAACCCATAGCTGGGACCCTAACAAGTACTACCACTCCGGGTCAAAGTGGACCAGGGAGCAATGGTGATAAAAGGGTGCTCCACATTCCCCAGAGCTCCAGAACTGGAACCTCGCCATCAGATAGATTGGTTTAGTTTGTTTTGTTTTACAGCATATCAACCTCAGTGGGTCATTTAATGCCGATATAAAGTTTTGAAATAAATTAATTCGTAATAGATGGGACCCTAACAGGTACTACAACTCCAGTGAACCAGTGAGCAATGGTGATGAAGGGGTGCTCCACATTCCCCAAACCTCCAAAACTGGAACCTCACCATCAGATAGAGTCATTCCCAGGACATGAAGACCCTCAGTCACCGCCTTCTAGTACCCATATGATAAAAAGGGCTTGGGTGTTGCCATAAGGTCAATAGGGTTGGGGCAATCATATAGGTGCTAGGGCTTGATGTGACCAGCTGATTGATCAGAGGGGGCCTCTCCGACCGCCCATCTAGCCTAAGTAAGGATCTAAGTGGAGTGTTGCATGTCATGAACTGCTCATCCACCTGGGCTCTATCCTTAAGCATCACGGGTCGCCACCCACGGCCAACACGTGGCCCCATTTGGGGGAGTTTTACTCCTCTGCAGAGGTGCAGTTGGTGCATTCTAATGCCCCACCGACAGGGCGGTTATATCAAAAGGATTCAATTCGGCATTAAATGACCCTAAAAGGGTTGATATGCCATAAAAGAAAACAACCACCATTCTTTCCCTTTTCTCTTTCTTTGTATTTCCTTCTCCTTTCTTCTTCGTCTTTTTCACTTTCTTCTTTCCTCTTTTCTTCTTCATATTTCCTTTTTTTTCTTTATCACTTTATTCTTCAACCTTTTCCTTCATCTTCATCTTCTCTTATTCATTTCCCTTTTTTTTCCTCCTTCTTCCATCTTATTTCTTCCGTCCTCTTTTTTTCTTCTTCCCTTTCTTCTTCTTCCACCTTATTTCTTCCTTCCTCTTTCTTTTTCCCTCTCTTCTTTCTTCCCCCTTTCTTCTTCTTCCTATTTCCTTCTTTTTCTTTATCACTTTCCTCTTCAATCTTTTCCTTCATCTTCTTCTTCTCTTATTTATAAAATTAAGGTTCTTAATAATTATTGAAAGCACCTGTTTGAATCTATTTATAAATTCAGATTTATTCAAAACAGCAAAAATCTCGATACTTTTATGACACACCTATGGTTATTTCCTATAAGTCTAACATGATCAAAGGGGAACCACTCTTGACTGATAAATTATTTATTCATTTTCCCATTAAACTAACCCTAAACCAGTCTTCTTTTTTCCTAGTAGATCAATAAATAAATAAATAATTTATCAGTCAAGAGTGGTTCCCCTTTAATCATGTTAAACTTATAGGAAATAACCCCTTGTATATATATATATATCAGGGTAATCAAGGACTATTTGCTCATAAATTCCTACCATAAAATAAACTGAACCACCATTTTATGTCCGTGTTTTTGCAATAAATGTTTTATTTTTCTTGCACCCGTTATGTTACAATACAAAATATATTTTATTTATTTATTTTAATATTCATTTCAATGTGTTTTTTATTTTGTGAGAATGGTTAGTTTTAAAGTGGGGATTCGTTTTTACACTTCAAATTTTACTCGTAAGTTCCTATGATAAAATGCCCAAGCCTAATTTTATGGCAGGAATTTACGAGTAAAAAGTTCAATATTACTTTTTGTTGTTATTTCTTTTCTTTTTGGCTTTGGTACTCTAAAATAAAAACGTCAGATTTTAATCCTCGTCGACGAAAAAACAAAATTACGGTCATAAAAGGAGGATCCAATTTATGCCTAAATTGTAAAACGAGCCCCCACTTTAAAACTAAACATTCTCACAAAATAAAAACTTTTAGAATATGCACATTGAAATGAATATTAAAATAAATAAATAAATTATATTTTGTATTGTAAAATAACGGGTGCAAAAAAAATAAAACATTTAATACAAAAAACACGGACATAAAATGGGGGTTCAGTTTATTTTATGGTAGGAATTTACGAGCAAATAGTCCTTGATTACCCAAGAAAATGTCCTTACTGACTCCGGCAAAATGGAATGTGGAATTCTGTGAAGTTTTTGGTACATTCTAGAGAATTTCTATTTCCAACTTGCCACTAAGCTTAAAAACTGAAGGAAAAAAAAAACTCTCTCTCTCTCTCTCTCTCTCTCTCTCTCTCTCTCTCTCTCTCTCTCATACACACACGTTCTTCCTCTAATGAAAAGGTGGAAAAGATTTTTTTTTAAACAAAACCCAGTGTATTCAACAATCTCTAAGAATGTACGAAGGTGGAGTTGTTTTGCTGTGTGTTTGTTTCTAACCAACTGTTATAAACACGTGGAAGGTAGTGTGGGCATCTACACATGACTGGAATGAATAACACTTTTCTGAATCTCTTGTAATAATTACAGACTGGAATAAAAATAACTATATTTGCAAAATGTCATGTGGAACAGGAGTGAACGGGGGGGGGGGGAATGTGGCAGAGTCAGATGTAAACAAAACTTTTGAAAAAAGAAGAGGGATGGTAGTAGTAGTAGTATATTTTATATACACACACACACACACACACACACACACACACTTTCAAAGAAAGAAAAACTTAACGAATGGTCATTTGGCTATTATAAATAAATTTGTTTGCACACAAATTATTGCCCAATATATTTTTATAGTAAAAATTATTGTCTAATGCATTTTTATAGTAAAAATCATTGTCCAATACATTTTCATAGTAAAAATCATTGTCCAATGCATTTTTATAGTAAAAATCATTGTCCAATGCATTTTTATAGTAAAAATCATTGTCCAATACATTTTTATAGTAAAAACCATTGTCCAATGCATTTTTATAGTAAAACCATTGTCCAATGCATTTTTATAGTAAAAACCATTGTCCAATGCATTTTTATAGTAAAAACCATTGTCCAATGCATTTTTATAGTAAAAACCATTGTCCAATGCATTTTATAGTAAAAACCATTGTCCAATGCATTTTATAGTAAAAACCATTGTCCAATGCATCTTTATAGTAAAACCATTGTCAATGCATTTTTATAGTAAAAACCATTGTTCAATACATTTTTATAGTGAAAATCATTGTCCAATGCATTTTTATAGTGAAAATCATTGTTCAATACATTTTCATAGTAAAAATCATTGTCCAATGCATTTTTATAGTAAAAATCATTGTCCAATGCATTTTTATAGTAAAAATCATTGTCCAATGCATTTTTATTGTAAAAATCATTTCCAATGCATTTTCATAGTAAAAATTCATTATCCAATGCATTTTCAAATATTATCATACTGTGATATATCTACAGGTCCTGGTAGTTTTTCATAATTTCTATGAAATAAAACCTAGATTCATTTTGCACCATATTGGTATTAAATATCCTATTAGTAGTAATCAAGAGTATATTTTTTCATTGGGTGTGTCATAACTTACCTGCTTTAGTTTCAGACTAAAATTTCAACTCGTTTTCTCACAGACGTTGGTATGGACTTAGTTATTAAAAAAATAAAAAAATATTCTCATAAGATTAGCATTTTTTTTTTCAAGTAATTCATTTTCTCTCATGAATTTTTAAGGACAAAAGCAACAGAAATAGACTTTGTCGACTTTTCAAAGTCTGTCAGAAATACAACATCAATGGGAATGATGAGGAATTATTTAAATACTTCAATGAAATATTAAAGGGCTTCCTATCATGGTGTAATAGTTAGCAAGTTAGTCTCGCAGATCTATTACTACTAAATAGCAAATTCGATCCTCGCTGGATGTCCCCCACTTATGACCTGTAGATATATCACAGTATGATAATATCTAAAAATGCATTGGAAATAATTTTTAACTTTAAAAATGCATTGGAAATGATTTTTACTATAAAAATGCATTAGAAATGATTTTTACTATAAAATGCATTAGAAATGATTTTTACTATAAAAATGCATTAGAAATGATTTTACTATAAAAATGCATTGGACAATGATTTTTATTATAAAAATGTATTGGACAATGATTTTTACTAGAAAAATGCATTGGACAATGATTTTTACTAGAAAAATGCATTGGAAATGATTTTTACTATAAAAATGCATTAGAAATGATTTTTACTATAAAAATGCATTAGAAATGATTTTTACTATAAAAATGCATTAGAAATGATTTTTATTATAAAAATGTATTGGACAATGATTTTTACTAGAAAAATGCATTGGACAATGATTTTTACTAGAAAAATGCATTGGACAATGATTTTTACTATAAAAATGCATTGGACAATGATTTTTACTATAAAAATGCATTAGAAATGATTTTACTATAAAAATGCATTAGAAATGATTTTTACTATAAAAATGCATTAGAAATGATTTTTACTATAAAAATGCATTGGACAATGATTTTTACTATAAAAATGCATTGGACAATGATTCTTACTATAAAAATGCATTAGAAATGATTCTTACTATAAAAATGTCAAATCATACCCATGTGTTGGGTAAAAGAGCGTCCGATCATTGTGTAATGATGTGCAAGCTAGTTTCACAGATCAATTACTACTGAATAGCGAGTTCAATACTTGCTGGATGCTCCATATCTAGGACTTTATGCCAAATCCTACCTAGGTCTGTTTGGTTTGTTTTACGGCATATCAACCTCGGTGGGTCATTTAATGCCGACAAAGTTGTGAAATAAATTCATTCTTAATGCATAATACAATTTTGTTTATAAACTCATGTTTTTCTATTTAACATATAGATGGGACCCTAATAGGTACTACCACTCCGGGTCAGAGTGGACCAGGGAGCAATGGTGATGAAGGGGTGCTCCACATTCCCCAAACCTCCAGAACTGGAACCTCACCATCAGATAGAGTTTAACGTCATTCCCAGGACATGTAGACCCTCAGCCACCGCCTTCTAGCACCCATATGATAAAAAGGGGTTGGGGCTTGCCATAAGGGCAATAGGGTTGGAGCAATCATATAGGTGCTAGGGCTTCACGTGGCCAGCTGATTGATCGGAGGGGGTCTCTCCGACCGCCCGTCTAGCCCAAGAAAAGCTTAAAGTGGAGTATTGCAAGTCATGGACTGCACATCCACCTGGGTTCTATCCTTAAGCATCACGGGTTGCCACCCACGGCCAACAGGTGGCCCCATTGGGAGGGAGTCTTACCCCTCTGCAGAGGTGCAGTCGATGCATTCTAACGCCCCACCAATAGGGCGGATATCCCATTATGTTGTAAGGGTTAGCAAGCTAGTATCACAGATCCATACTACAGGTTACATAATTAATATATGATGTAGAGAAATAGAAAAAACAATATTAAATATTATGCTAAACAGATATCTGTTTCAATCTTTGGGTTTTATAAAGTATAATTCAATTGAAATCATTTTAAAATTAAAATGAAGACAATTGTAAAAGACATTTTATAAACACTGGTCTTCATCAGAACACATATTTTTGTTGAATGAAAGAAAGGAGGAAATTTTAACCGTTTGGCACGAGAGGTTCAAATAACGCTAACGTTCTGGGCCTGAATGTCTTTTTAAAATATGTGCTTTTTTTTATATACTTTTCATAGCACAGTATGATTATCTAATTATTACAACGTTTGATATATTTACTTAAGAGCTATTGCTAAATAGTTCAATATGTAAAAAGTATAATAATCTTAACTAGCAGGACCGGTGGATATACTACAGTATGATAATTTAATTATTACAACGTTTGATATATTTACTTAAGAGCTATTTACTTAAGTAGGAATTGATAGCAGTGTCATTAAGAACTCGTCACGGAGATGATATGTCTACAACTTTATCTGCATCCAATTAGCATTTAATGTCCCTGACCTAATACATATAGAAGGTGTGTCTGAAGAAACAAAAGATTTGTTGAACTGTTTCGCAATTTAGCAGTGACTTTAAAAACTAAAACGGACTTTTTCTAATGTAACATTAGGTTGGTTGGTTGAATTTTAAAAAATTGCCACTCATATTTATGAACTTTCCCCAACATCAGCAGCATGCATTTTCTAATGTAGCATTTGATTGGTTGGATTTTATGGTGTTGGATTATCTTTAGGTAAAAGATGTAAAATTCCCACTTATATTTATGAACTTTCCCCAACATCAGCAGCATGCATTTTCTAATGTAGCATTTGATTAGTTGGATTTTATGGTGTTGGATTATCTTTAGGTAAAAGATGTAAAATTCCCACTTATATTTATGAACTTTCCCAATATCAGCAGCATGCATTTTCTAATGTAGCATTTGATTAGTTGGATTTTATGGTGTTGGATTATCTTTAGGTAAAAGATGTAAAATTCCCACTTATATTTATGAACTTTCCCAATATCAGCAGCATGCATTTTCTAATGTAGCATTTGATTAGTTGGATTTTATGGTGTTGGATTATCTTTAGGTAAAAGATGTAAAATTCCCACTTATATTTATGAACTTTCCCAATATCAGCAGCATGCATTTTCTAATGTAGCATTTGATTAGTTGGATTTTATGGTGTTGGATTATCTTTAGGTAAAAGATGTAAAATTCCCACTTATATTTATGAACTTTCCCAATATCAGCAGCATGCATTTTCTAATGTAGCATTTGATTAGTTGGATTTTATGGTGTTGGATTATCTTTAGGTAAAAGATGTAAAATTCCCACTTATATTTATGAACTTTCCCCAACATCAGCAGCATGCATTTTCTAATGTAGCATTTGATTAGTTGGATTTTATGGTGTTGGATTATCTTTAGGTAAAAGATGTAAAATTCCCACTTATATTTATGAACTTTCCCCAACATCAGCAGCATGCATTTTCTAATGTAGCATTTGATTAGTTGGATTTTATGGTGTTGGATTATCTTTAGGTAAAAGATGTAAAATTCCCACTTATATTTATGAACTTTCCCAATATCAGCAGTGAAGAATAATTAAAGTTCCAATTACCGTCAAACTGGGAAGACAAGGCAACAAACGGTTGTAACTTAAATACAAACCCGAATAGTCACAAAGTCTACTGCAGAATGACAGGATATATATAAGACTCCACAATGTCATTCAAATCAAGCAGTCAAGCAGCCAATCAGAACTCAAGGAATGGAATGACCCAAATCACCCAAATTCATGAATGGGTCATTCTTGATTTCTATATATACCAACTGTCTTGGACACTGCTTAAATTGTACTTAGTTAGCTGCTGTTATTCAAATTTCAATTCCCATCACCTCAGGCAATATTTATTTACGTCGCCCAGAGGGCGTTTTTTTTTTATTTTGCTTGTATTTTTAACATAAATAATTTAGAGTCATAGAGTTTCAAATATTTGGTACAAATTGTCTTTAAGCAGATCTATTTGACCTATAGATGGGACCTTAACAGATACTACCACTACGAGTCAGAGTGGACCTGGTAGTAATGGCAACGAAGAAGTACACCACTTTCCACAGAAGCGTATCCTCACCACTAGATACAGTTTGTTGTCATACCCAGAACACCCTATTTTGAGTGAGGGAGTGTCTTACACCCTTGCAAGGGATCCAGTGTTTTCAAAAAATTTAGTATCCATCAACAATGAACAAAACAAAACATCTTCGGCATAAAATAAGCCAACAAGGGTTGACATGCCGTAAAATCCAACCACCCAACCAAGAATGAATAAAAGAAAATGTCTTTGGCATAAAATAAACCAACAAGGGTTGACATGCCATAAAATCCAACCACCCAACGGTAGACTTACTGACTTCAATAAGCAGCAGGCATTTTTGGTAAAAATTAGCCAATCAGAAACTATATAGAATGCATTTAAGATTGTTGGTATTTTTAGTGAAATCAATTGCAATACTGACAATTATATGATCTATTTCATTATAAAATAGAGATATCCATGAATATAATTACCTGTTTTATTGTACTGAGTGAACGGATGACTGCGCCAATGGCGTGGGCCCATTGGTCTCTTTCCTCTTCACCTGCAGCTTGTAAATACACTTCCTGGTCACCAGAGGGCAAGCAGATTTTGAAGGTCCCCTATAATGAATAAAAAGATGAAATATTTTAAGATATACATTTGTGGGATAATGAGAACTTGGTTTGGTTTGGTTTGGTGGTTTGGTTTGGTTTGTTAAACAAACCAAACCAAACCAAGCTCTCATTTTTTTGTTTTATGGCATATCAACCTCAGTGGGTCATTTAATGCCGACAAAGTTGTGAAATAAATTCATTCTTAATGCATAATACAATTTTGTTTATAAACTCATGTTTTTCTATTTAAACCATAGATGGGACCCTAACAGGTACAACCACTCCGGGTCAGAGTGACCAGGGGGCAATGGTGATGAAGGGGTGCTCCACATTCCCCAAACCTCCAAAACTGGAACCTAGAGTTTAACGTCATTCCCAGGACATGTACACCCTCAGTCACCGCCTTCTAGCACCCATATGATAAAAAGGGGTTGCCATAAGGGTAATAGGGTCGGGAAAATCATATAGGTGCTAGGGCTTGACGTGACCAGCCGATTGATCGGAGGGGGCCTCTCCGACCACCTGTCTAGCCCAAGATAGGGCCAAAGTGGAGTATTGCAAGTCATGAACTGCTCAGCCACCTGGGTTCTATCCTTAAGCATCACGGGTCGCCAGCCATGGCCAACAGGTGGCCCCATTGAGGGAGTCTTACCCCTCTGCAGAGATGCAGTCAGTCCATTCTAACACCCAAGCCGACAGGGCTGCCCCTTACTAGAGAGATGTATAGAATCCAGTGTTGTCAAGAAATGAGGGACCAGCTTATAACTTGGTTATAACAAAAAATTGATCCCTTACTTTATGACCCTATATTTTTAGAAGGTTTATATATGGCTAAAAAGCCACTACACAATGGGGACTCTCCCCCCACCACAAGTATATTTGAAATCATTAATTTCACTCCCAATAGTAAATTCCACGCTAGCCCCTTACTAGAAAAATGTATAGAATCCAGTGGTCAAGAAATGAGGGACCAGTTTATAACTTGGTTATGATACAAAATTGATCCCTTTTTTACGTCCATATATTATAGTAGATTTGAGGCTAAAAGATATATGGACATAAAGTAAGGGGTCAATTTTGTTTTATAAACAAGTTATAAACTCGTCCCCCATTTTTTGACCACACTGGATTCTATACATTTCCACGCACTTTTAGCCACTACACCATGGGCAATCACCCCACCCATCCCCAAATAAATTTAAAATCATTAATTTCTCACCCAGCCATCAAAACCAAAGAATTAGAAAAAAAAGCACCACCCAGTGAGGGTAAACTTCACAAAGCCAGAACAAAATGTCAGAAAAACAAAAGGCACAAAAACTGAATCATTTTAAATAAGTACGTTTAGGGTGGAGGTGGTGAAAAGAGCAAAGGAAGCTGCTGTGGGGCGGGGGTGGGGGGTGAGCGAGGCAACACCCAGCCAAATGGGACTTAATTTCATTTATATATTCACACACTTGATTGAGAACAAATGACATTTCTACTGACATATAAGCAGTGAGTTTCATTTTTTAGTCATCAGACCCCATTGAGAATCTCGTACAAAAAGATATGACACTACTTTGGTTGACTCTGATCATAGCAAAATTTGAAATGTCAGGCCGTCTATAATAATAATTAGGAAGAGTTGCTTTGCTAATTCTCTGTAGATGCATTTTTATAGGGAAAAATCATTGTCCAATGCATTTTTATAGGAAAAAAAATCATTGTCCAATGTATTTTTATAGGAAAAAAAATCATTGTCCAATACATTTTTATAGGAAAAAAAACATTGTCCAATGTATTTTTATAGGAAAAAAAATCATTGTCCAATGCATTTTATAGGAAAAAAAATCATTGTCCAATGTATTTTTATAGGAAAAAAAATCATTGTCCAATACATTTTTATAGGAAAAAAAATCATTGTCCAATGTATTTTTATAGGAAAAAAAATCATTGTCCAATGTATTTTTATAGGAAAAAAAATCATTGTCCAATACATTTTTATAGTAAAAAAAATCATTGTCCAATACATTTTTATAGGAAAAAAAATCATTGTCCAATACATTTTTATAGTAAAAAAAATCATTGTCCAATACATTTTTATAGTAAAAAAAATCATTGTCCAATACATTTTTATAGGAAAAAAAACATTGTCCAATGTATTTTTATAGGAAAAAAATCATTGTCCAATACATTTTTATAGGAAAAAAATCATTGTCCAATACATTTTTATAGGAAAAAAAATCATTGTCCAATACATTTTTATAGGAAAAAAAATCATTGTCCAATACATTTTTATAGTAAAAAAATCATTAATACATTTTTATAGTAAAAAAATCATTGTCCAATACATTTTTATAGTAAAAAAATCATTGTCCAATACATTTTTATAGGAAAAAAATCATTGTCCAATGCATTTTATAGTAAAAAAATCATTAAATACTGCCTGAGAATTAAAAAAAAAACAACCAAAAAAAAAAACAACCAAAAAAAAAACAACAATTAAAATCATTTTATAAGATTTGTAAGAAAGGGAACGTTTAACCAAATCAAAATTTATTAAAAGCTAAGATGTTGGTCGTGTCGGCAGCTTATGAAACTTAACTTACAAATCCATTTCAAACTCTCCAATCTCTCTCTCTCTCTCTCTCTCTACACTCCCAGAGAAACTATTATATATAACAATGGGGTAATTGAGATATGCATAGAGAAGGGGAAAGTGACAGTCAGAATGTGAAGTAAGAGACAGATCAGTTTTTAAGTTAATTGTAAATTACGACTAATTAAAACCAATTAAGATGGAATTTTTTTCAAACATAACTCAATCCTAAAAGTAAAGAATAATGTAGTATAACTTTCATGTCATTAAACTAAAACAGGAAAAAAAGCCTTCACTAGACAAAGATTGATTCATTCAGCTTTAGTATAATAATAATAATAATATTATATAATATATATATATATATATATATATATTAGCACACACATATGTATATATATATATATATATATATATATATATATATATATATATATATTAGCACACACACAGACTTTATGAGATCATCATGTTGATATGACAGTTAAGATAAATATTCTCATAAATGCTAAGTAGACCATGATAAGATTATTTTTTATGTATAGGTGCTTTCATTTAGACTTAGTTGAGCTTAAAAATAAACAGATAATAAAACAGTCTGATGTTTAAACTGTCATTTCCTTCCTGATATATATCTTATTATAATGGAGATTGTGTGTTTTTCTGTCTGTAACCGAAACTAAATCACTACTCAAGTCACAATTCCCTTACTAATTGACGTCACATTCACCATGAATTTATCCTTATTTTAACCTCAATTATTAATAAAATTGTTTTACATTATTTATACTGTTAACCATATCTACATACTAATAACATGCAATTGTATTTATATATAACAAAATAGCGGTTTACAGTGTGAACAGGAAGGCTAATTTGCATATTGATATTAAAAATGTGATTTTAATAAATATATGCTTAGTATTATTGGTTTCTAATTGTTTGATTTTATTTTAATGAATATAAGCAAACATCTCTTCAATTAATCTTAAATGAAATCCATTAACAAGAAAAGATAACTGTCATTTTATTCTTTACTTCATATTTTAACTAAATACTTAAATTAGAAAAAAGAACAATAAAAGACGAGAGTGATGGAAGAGTAAGTTTCAGTTGTTCTATTTTTCAATTATACCCTCCTCCGTTTCAAATCTTTTTATCTGCATTCTTATTTAGTTTCATTAGCGTTTCTAATTTAATACGATATTTCATTACATTAAAACTTAAATACTTGCACCCGGAGGGTGCATATATTTGCTAGTATATATATATATATATATATACTTAAATACTTGCACCGGAGGGTGCATATATTTGCTAGTATATATATATATATATATATATATATATATATATATACTAGCAAATATATGCACCCTCCGGGTGCAAGTATTTAAGCTTTAATGTAATGAAATATCGTATTAAATTAGAAAGTCTAATAAGAATGCAAATAAAAAGATTTGAAACAGAGTGGGGGTATAATAGAAGAATAGAAATGAAACTTACTCTTCCGTCACTCCCGTCTTTCATTGCTGAATTTTACTTATTTAACTATTTAGTTAAATTAGGAAATAAAGAATAAAATTACACTTATTTTTTCTTGTTAATGGATTTCATTTAAGATTCATTGGAGAGATTTTGGCTTATATTAATTAAAATAAAACCAAACAGTTAGAAATCAATAATACTAAGCACATATTTAATAAAAATCACATTTTTAATATCAATATGCAAATTAGCCTTCCCGTTCACACTGCAAACCGCTATTTTTTGTATATATAAATACAATAGCATGTTATTAGTATGTAGATATTGACAACACTAATAAAAAGGTGAAGCAATTTTATGAAGAAAATAAAGAAGAGTCCTCTTTTGTATACGCGTATCTGTTGTTATTGAAGTCCAGTAGCTGACTACTAACATACATCGCTTTGGGTACAGCGAAAGACCCAGTACTAATGTACACGATTGAGAGTAGCGAAAAAGCCGCTATTTAACATATAGAATTTGATGCCAGTATACAACAATTATTATTATTATTATTATTATTACTAGCAAATATATGCACCCTCCGGGTGCAAGTATTTAAGTTTTAATGTAATAAAATATTGTATTAAATTAGAAAGGCTAATGAAACTGTATAAGAATGCAGATAAAAAGATTTGGAACAGAGGGGGTATGATTGAAAAATAGAACACCTTTGAAACTAAATCTTCCATGATTTTCCATTACTCCCGTCTTTCATTGGTAAATTTTCCTAATTTAACTCTTTAGTTAAAATAGGAAGTAAAGAATAAATTTACAGTTATTTCTTCTTGTTAATGGATTTCTTTTAAGATTTATCCCCGAGATTTTTGCTCATATTCAATAAGATAAAACCAAAAAATTAGAAATCAATAATACTAAGCATATATTTATTAAAATCAAATTTTTAAGATCAATATGCAAATTAGCCTTCCAATTCACACTGTAATCCGCCATTTTGTTGTATATATAAATACAATTGCATGTTATTAGTATGCAGATATGGTCAACAGTCTTAATGATGTAAAACAATTTTATTAATAATTGAAGTTTAAATTAAAAATAAAATCATGGAGAATGTGATGTAAATAACTAAAAGGAATTGTGACTTGTATAGTAATATAGTTTCGGTTACAGACAGATAAACCCACAATCTCCATTATAATAAGATTATTATTATTACTAGCAAATATATGCACCCTCCAGGTGCAAGTATTTAAGTTTTAATGTAATGAAATATCGTATTAAATTAGAGGCAGACAAAAAGATATGTAACAGAGTGGGGGTATAATAGAAAAATAGAAATGAAACTTACACTTCCATCACTCCCGTCTTTCATTGCTGAATTTTACTTATTTAACTATTTAGTTAAATTAGGGAATAAAGAATAAAATGTCAGTTATTTTTTCTTGTTAATGGATTTCATTTAAGATTCATTGAAGAGATTTTTGCTTATATTCATTAAAATAAAACCAAACAGTTAGAAATCAATAATACTAAGCACATATTTAATAAAATCACATTTTTAATATCAATATGCAAATTAGCCTTCCCATTCACACTGCAAACCGCTATTTTTTTGTATATAATAAATACCATTGCATGTTATTTGTATGTAGCTATGGACAACACTAATAATAAGGTGAAGCAATTTTATTAATAATTGAGGTTTAAATATAAATAAAATCATGGAGAATGTGATGTAAATAACTATGCTAATTGTGACTCGATTAGTAATATAGTTTCGGTTACAGACAGAAAAAACACACAATCTCCATTATAATAAGATTATTATATATCAGGTTGTATCAAAAGTTCAAGCCTTCGAATTGGTAGTTAATTTTTTGTGTGTGTCACACCCCCCAACCCCTACCATTAACCCCCCCCCCCCCGCGCAATCCTCTGGGTGGGTCCCATAAAAGAGTAGATTTTGGTGTCCTTGTTTATAACTTGTTTAATTAACAATAATTCCGACTTTTTGTTTATCTAGGTGAGAGATTTTACAAAATGTCTCTTTCAGTTTTGGGCATCAGGTTGCTTCCATTTTTGAAAATGTCATCATCTCTGAGAATGGACACGGCCTTGGATTTTTCACTTGGAGAAAATGCCAAACAGGAGTTGTTGTTTTGCCAATGCGTTTTATGGTAAAAATCATTGTCCAATGCATTTTTATAGTAAAAATCATTGTCCAATGCATTTTTATAGTAAAAACCATTACCAATACATAGTAAAAATCATTTCCAATGCATTTTTATAGTAAAAATCATTGTCCAATGCATTGTCCAATGCATTTTTTATAGTAAAAATCATTGTCCAATGCATTTTTATAGTAAATCATTGTCCAATGCATTTTTATAGTAAAAATCATTGTCCAATGCATTTTTTATAGTAAAAATCATTGTCCAATGCATTTTATAGTAAAAATCATTGTCCAATGCATTTTTATAGTAAAAATCATTGTCCAATGCATTTTATAGTAAAATCATTGTCCAATGCATTTTTATAGTAAAAATCATTGTCCAATGCATTTTTATAGTAAAAATGCATTGTCCAATGCATTTTTATAGTAAAAATCATTTCCCAATGCATTTTTATAGTAAAAATCATTATCCAATGCATTTTTATAGTAAAAAATCATTGTCCAATGCATTTTTATAGTAAAAATCATTGTCCAATTCATTTTTATAGTAAAAATCATTGTCCAATGCATTTTTATAGTAAAAATCATTTCCCAATGCATTTTCTAGTAAAAATCATTGTCCAATGCATTTTTATAGTAAAAATCATTGTCCAATGCATTTTTATAGTAAAAATCATTGTCCAATGCATTTTTATAGTAAAAATCATTTCCAATGCATTTTTATAGTAAAAATCATTGTCCAATGCATTTTTATAGTAAAAATCATTGTCCAATGCATTTTTATAGTAAAAATCATTGTCCAATGCATTTTTATAGTAAAAATCATTGTCCAATGCATTTTCATTGTCCAATGCATTTTATAGTAAAAATCATTGTCCAATGCATTTTTATAGTAAAAATCATTTCCCAATGCATTTTATAGTAAAAATCATTTCCAATGCATTTTTATAGTAAAAAATCATTGTCCAATGCATTTTTTTATAGTAAAAATCATTGTCCAATGCATTTTTATAGTAAAAAATCATTGTCCAATGCATTTTTATAGTAAAATCATTGTCCATGCATCATTGTCCAATGCATTTTATAGTAAAAATCATTGTCCAATGCATTTTTATAGTAAAAATCATTGTCCAATGCATTTTTATAGTAAAAATCATTGTCCAATTAAAAAAAACACTGAATATTTCGAAATTGGTTTTAATTATAAAACAATCAACCCAATATTTCTAATTATTTTTACAATTTAAAAATATTATTGATCAAATGAACGATAAGGAAAGTAATATTTTGATAATGAAATATTTAAAAGTAGTCAGTAAATTAAAAAAAAAAGCAAAATGGAAATAATTGCTATACTTTTGCTACAAACGTATTTAATCAAGTTTGATCTTTGCTGAATGCCCCATACTTGTGACCTTGTGTCATATCCTACCTATTTTAGCTAGTACAAGATCACCTTCTCATTATTTTTTTTTCCTCACCAAAACATTTTGGCAACAAAGTCTACTACTATGTTCTACGTGTCAAAATTTATTTCTTCCTCCTTCGTATGAATATGTGTATATATATTATATATATATGTATGTGTATGTATATTTCTGTGTGTATATGTATATATGTATAATATGTATGTATATGTATATTGTGTATGTATATGCATATGTATATGTATATTTCTGTGTGTGTATGTGTATATATGTATATATATGTATGCGTATATATGTATGTGTATGTATATGTATATTTCTGTGTGTATATATATATATATATGTGTATATGTATGTGTATGTATATTTCTGTGTGTGTTATATATATATATGTGTATATATGTATGTGTATGTATATTTCTGTGTGTGTATATATATATATATATATATATATATGTGTATATATGTATATATATATGTATGCGTATATGTGTTTATGTATGTGTATGTATATGTGTATGTGTAAAGATGCGTATATATATGTATATATGTACATATATCTGTGTGTATATATGTGTGTGTGTGTGTATATATAAATATATCATATGTTTGTTGAAAGAAAAATATTTCATATTTATATATGCTAACAAGAATATGCACCCTCTGTATTTAAGTTTTAATGTAATGAAATATTATATGTGAAATTCAAACAGCCGCATCCAGAATTTAAACTCATCTCGACATCTCCATTTCCCACAACAGTAACCATTACACCACCAGCCTCCACAACTTTCAGGTCATTTGGTGACAGAGTACACAGTTGAGAATGTTTGAAACCAAATAAATCCAATGTCAAATTTATCAAGCTAAACTCAAAAGAATGACTCTCCAATCTTCCTGCTAGACTAATGTAAATTCCAAGCACCTTGCATGGCTTAATGATTAGCAAGTTAGGCTAGCAAACCATTGAGTTCAATTCTCACTGGGTGCCCCAGAATTCTAGCCTTGTGCCTTAACTAAGCAAAATAACTACAACATACTACTTAAAAAAAAAAAACAACATCATAGCAAGATTTTTATTAGACACTTACGGTTTATCTCAGTAGAGATACCTGTCCCCTTGGGGGCAGGGCTGGGTTTATTGCCCAGCACCCGAGGCGCCCCCCTTGAGGAGGAATGCCGAAGGGATCGACACAATTTTTGTTCTTTCCAACTCGCTTCGGCTTGTGGGTGGGCCCACGTTAAAACGAGGCCTTGTGCCCAGTCCATACAAGTGGGGTACCTTCCAATACCCTTACTTCTGTTTTTCTTTTCTTTTCTTCTACAATTTCAGTTCTTGAAAAATAAGATACTAAGAACAGACGGTTATTTATGTCTTAGCTTAACATATACACTGGAGGCTGAGTGACAGCAAGTCTCCACCATGAAATTACACTAAACATGATTATTATGGGGTGAGAAAGATCGAGTATTACCAATAATGCCGATTCCAAATATTGGTTGATATATTGGAGCAGAGATAGACAGAGAATTACATATATTAGTCTCTTCCAACATATATTAAACACAAAACAACTTCGATTTCAATAATGCATCCATGTTAGCTTACATCCACAACAAAAGATTTTGGTACTCAGCTATCCCACTGAGGAAATGCCTGTTGTAATACACAAATATATCTTATGTCTCTTCCAACATATATTAAACACAAAACACAACCTCGATTTCAATAATGCATCCATGTTAGCTTACATCCACAACAAAAGATTTTGGTACTCAGCTATCCCACTGAGGAAATGCCTGTTGTATTACACAAATATATCTTATGTCTCTTCCAACATATATTAAACACAAAACACAACTTCGGTTTCAATAATGCATCTATGTTAGCTTACATCCACAACAAATGATTTTGGTACTCAGCTGAGGAAATGCCTGTTGTAATATACAAATATATCTTATGTCTCTTCCAACATATATTAAACACAAAACACAACTTCGGTTTCAATAATGCATCTATGTTAGCTTACATCCACAACAAATGATTTTGGTACTCAGCTGAGGAAATGCCTGTTGTAATATACAAATATATCTTATGTCTCTTCCAACATATATTAAACACAAAACACAACTTCGATTTCAATAATGCATCCATGTTAGCTTACATCCACAACAAAAGATTGAGGCAAATTGTGGCAACAAAGTCTACCTCTGTGTCCTAGGTGTCAAACATATAAAAACTTCTATTTTTGAGATACACACAATTTCTTTGCAGTCCAAGAGCAAAATTAACCACAACCTTGCTTCTGTTTTTCTTTCCTTCTACAATTTCAGTTCTTGGAAAATAGAAGATCATAAGAACAAACCCTGAGGTGTAACAGACGGTTATTTATGTCGGTAAATCATCGCAGCAAGTGGGTGCTTGTTAACCACAACGCACACATCTGTAACGTCTCTCATAAATCAAGAGCTTTTAGTGAAGAATAATATTTGCACAGTAACAAAACAAATTGTGTTAAGTAGTTCATTATTCACGTTGGCTTAACATATACACTGGAGGCTGAGTGACAGCAAGTCTCCTCCAGTCTTCACCATGAAGTAACAGAACAAATTGTGTTAAGAGTAACGAAATGAATCCGACAGTATATGTATAGATAAAAGGGTATGAAAAACACAATATGAAAAAAACAAAAACAAATTCATCTTTCTCTTATTATTCTAGAAACACTACCTCTTTCCACACAGAGGTGTGCGTCCAACTATTCTCCCTCCAACTATGGATAAATAGTAGGGCAGAATTTGCCTGGGGAAAAATAAAGCAAAAAAACAAATTCATCTTTCTCTTATTGTTCTAGAAACACAGCCTCTTTCCAGACAAATTTCAGAATCATGAACATTGTGAATATCGTTGTTTTTGTTTTTACAACTTTTCGAATATACATTCCAGGTATCGTTTCGGTACAGGGAAGGGCAAATGGCAGAGAGAAAATTTCAAAGATAACCTTATCTTATTTTGTAATTTCTTCTAAGGAATTTGCCAAAATTTTATCAATAAAGAAGAATTGGTAAAAAATAAATAAATAAATAAACAAATAACAAAAACAATATTCTGTCTAAAAATGAAAAATATTCTATATCTTTTTCATTTCTGATATTGACAATATTTCGATTTATTAAAAATCATCATCAAAGCGTTTTTCATACCCTTTTATATATATATATATATATATATATATATATATATTTAAATTGACAACCTTTTCTGTTTTAAATATTGAAATTGCAATATTTTCTAACCAATGTTCTGTATACTAACACGCAACTTTTGCGCCCCTGGACACAATTTGATTTTTTTTTTAAAGTTAAAAATCAACCTACCCTACTGAGCAGACCATGACTTGCAACACCCCACTTTTTTTTTTTAAGTTAAAAATCAACCTACCTTACTGAGCAGACCATGACTTGCAACACCCCACCTTTTTTTTAAAGTTAAAAATCAACCTACCCTACTGAGCAGACCATGACTTGCAACACCCCACCTTTTTTTTAAAAGTTAAAAATCAACCTACCCTACTGAGCAGACCATGACTTGCAACACCCCACCTTTTTTTTTTAAGTTAAAAATCAACCTACCCTACTGAGCAGACCATGACTTGCAACACCCCACCTTTTTTTTTTTAGGGCAGATTGACCTTTTTTTAGACGCCACAACCATCAAATCAGGTCACAATGGTTGATAAGAACAAAATAACCGCGCAACATGAGTGTGTAGTTATTTTGACAAGTATCTAAGTAGAAGTCAACGACTGATTAGAATTTTCAAATCCCCTCCCCTCACCAAGTCCTTGAAAACTCATCCCTTGACATCATCTTTCTGTTTGTTGTTTATTGATTATAACGGCATATCAACCTGTTTGGGGTTATGTCATGCCTAACAGTTAGGAAGTAATACATATGGTGAGACTTCAGTTCTCGAGATCTGGGGGGGGGCGGTAATATCCCTTCATACCATTACTTCCCGGTCCACTCTGACCCAGAGTGGTGGTACCATTCAGTCAAATAGATTGTTTGTTTGTTTGATTTTAACAGCATATCAACCCGTCTGGGGTTATATGACATAACCCCAGTTAGGAAGTTATACATATCGTGTATTTATATTTATACTAATTGGTTTAACAACGTGTTAGCATTATTAGGGATTATGTTGTATGGTATTGATTTGTTTCATGTCTATATTCTATGGTATAATTTTATTTCCCTAAAAAAAAAGAGAGAATATCCTGCATGTTGACATTTTCAAACAGATCTTTCATATTATTTGCTTTAAAATAACGGTTTCTGATGTGAGCGAGAAACCTGCATTCCATGAATAAGTGTTTAACTGTCAAAGGTGTTTGACATGTTCCACATTGTGGTTGTTGTTATTGTTTGAGTATATAGGAGTGTGTTAGTCTTGTATGACCAATGCGTAATCGGGACACAATGACTTGTTCCTTTCTAGACCTCAAAGTTGGTCTCCAGACTTCTAAAGTGGGTTTGATTAGGAAGAGTTTATTGTGAATGTTGTTATTCCAGTGTTATTGCCCTTTTGTATAAAGGAATCTCTCTTATTACATTCCAAAGGCATTGTAAATGGAGAGTTATCTCCCCTAATGAACTATTGACTCTTTTACAAAATTAAAAAAAAAAATTATATCTCCGAACACGAACGTTCGTTTGTACCACTCTTGTTTGTAACGGTTTACTCACACCGTCTTTCTATCACAAACATTTTGCTCTTGATGAAGACCGCTTTTAATAAAAGGTCGAAACAGATTTCTGTCAGCGAATTATAACGTGTTTGTTTTTTTTCTAAAAATATTTATTTCATACTGTTGGATTCACTTCCATTCACTTTTTCATACTGTTTTTTGAAAAAACAAAAATACCTGGATATCTACATCTTTCCGGTGACTAACGTGGTCTGCAGTGGCTGGAATCTTGAACTTGTTGATACTTTCTTATACATTTTTATACATATTTACATCAAACTCTTTTGAGTTTTCTTTGTGGATTATAATGCTTCTGATTTATCAAAATAAAATAAAATTTATTTTATTTTGTTTTCAAAACAGAACATGCATTTTCAAAATTTAAAAAAAAAAAAAAAAAAGAATTTCAGCTCCGAACTCGAACGTTTCGTTTGTACCACTTTTGTTTTGTAACGGTTTACTCACACTGTCTTTCTATCATACCACATCAATAAAGGGTCGAAACAGATTTCCGTCAGCGAATTATAACATCATGTGTTTGTTTTTTTCTAAAAATATTTATTTCATACTGTCGGATTCATTTCCATTCACTTTTTCATACTGTCTTTTGAAAAAATACCTGGATATCTACATCTTTCCTGAGACTAATATGGTCTGCAGTGGCTGGAATCTTGAACTTTTTGATACTTTTTTATACATATTTACATCAAACTCTTTTGAGTTTTCTTTGTGGATTATAATGCTTCTGATTTATTAAAAAAATAAATTAAAATTTATTTTATTTATTTATTTTTTTTTTTAAACAGAATATCCATTTTCAAAATTAAAAAAAAAAAATATTCCGGCTCCGAACACGAACGTTCGTTTGTACCACTAACGGTTTACTCACGCCGTCTCTCCATCACAAACATTTCGCTCTTGATGAAGTCCGTTTTAATAAAAGGCCGAAACAGATTTCTGTCAGCGAATTATAACATATGTTTTGTTTTTCTAAAAATATTTATTTCATATATATATATATATATATATATATATATATAAAAGAGAGAGAGAGAGAGAGAGAGAGAGAGAGAGAGAGAGAGAGAGAGAGAGAGAATCTATAATAAGTCTTATCCTTTTCATCTTGAATTTTATCTGTTACATTGTGAAATTTTAAAACATTGAAATGTCTACACAAAAATATCAACATCATGTGTCACCTTTGTTGACACAGAAAACCTAATGAGTATTTTAGTAACATAATATTCTCTTATCAGAAATGAAATTATAATTTATTTTTTTATTATCAGTTTCTTTTTAAGATCAACTAAGTCGTAATGAAAGGAAATATACAAACAAAAAAAAAGAATCATTCAGAAAATCTTATCTACTTAGCTTATATGAGAATATTTATCTTAACTGTCATATCAACATTATGATCTCATAAAGTCTGTGTCTGATATATATATATATATATATATATATATATATGTGAGTGTGTGTGTTTTTTTGTTTTGTTTTACAGCATATCAACCTCAGTGGGTCATTTAATGCCGATAAAGTTTTGAAATAAATCAATTCTTAATGGATAATACAATTTGTTTATGAATACATTTTTCTATTTAACCCATAGATGGGACTGTGTGTGTGTGTGTGTGTGTGTGTGTGTATATATATATATATATATATATATATATATATATGATACTTAATAGTTACACAGATGAAAACTTCAGTCATTTATATAGACATTTTTCCAAATTATTAATTTAGATTTTGTATTAGAAATTATTCTTTTTACTACAAATAATAATTTGATAATAATTTTTACTATAAAAAATGCATTGAAAATGATTTTTACTATAAAAATGCATTGAACAATGATTTTTACTATAAAAATGCATTGGACAAGATTTTTACTATAAAAATGTATTGGAAATGATTTTTACTATAAAAATGCATTGGACAATGATTTTTACTATAAAAATGCATTGGACAATGATTTTTACGATAAAATGCATTGGAAATGATTTTTACTATAAAAATGCATTGGACAATGATTTTTACTATAAAAATGCATTGGACAATGATTTTTACGATAAAATGCATTGGAAATGATTTTTACTATAAAAATGCATTGGACAATGATTTTTACTATAAAAATGCATTGAACAAGATTTTTACTAAAAATACATTGGACAATGATTTTCACTATAAAAATGCATTGGACAATGATTTTTTACTATAAAAATATGCAAAACATTAAAAATGGTTGGTTCTTTCAAACCAGACGAGAGAAGTTATCATTCCAAAATTAAACTGATTAAATCTAAATAAAAGTCTAAAATACTTATTTCTTAATTATCCTAAGTTTTATAACATCAAAACAGGTACAAACATCAAATTCAAAAATAGATAAACAATCTCAGCGGAAAAAAAATCTTTTCCATATGAGAAATACGGACAGAAAAAAAAAAAAGAAACTTGACAAAAAACAAAGAGAATAAAAAAACTGACGTAAGTTCGTTTTTTATTCCAAGTGTGCTGAGTACAACAGTTAAGTAGTATCACCTGTGTTCTTTTACTATAGAAATGAAATTGGACAATGATTTTACTATAGAAATGCATTGTACAATGATTTTTATTATAGAAATGCATTGGACAATGATTTTTACTATAAGAATGCATTGGACAATGATTTTTACTATAAGAATGCATTGGACAATGATTTTTACTATAAGAATGCATTGGACAATGATTTTTACTATAAGAATGCATTGGGAATGATTTTTACTATAAAAATGTATTGGAAATGATTTTTACTATAAAAATGTATTGGAAATGATTTTTACTATAAAAATGCATTGGAAATGATTTTTACTATAAAAATGCATTGGAAATGATTTTTACTATAAAAATGCATTGGAAATGATTTTTTACCATAAAAATGCATTGGAAATGATTTTTTACCATAAAAATGCATTGGAAATGATTTTTACCATAAAAATGCATTAGACAATAATTTTAACTATAAAAATGCATTAGACAATAATTTTAACTATAAAAATGCATTAGACAATGATTTTAACTATAAAAATTCATTAGACAATGATTTTAACTATAAAAATGCATTAGACAATGATTTTTACTATAAAAATGCATTAGACAATGATTTTAACTATAAAAATGCATTAGACAATGATTTTTACTATAAAAAATGCATTAGACAATGATTTTAACTATAAAAATGCATTAGACAATGATTTTAACTATAAAAATGCAATAGACAATGATTTTAACTATAAAAATGCATTGGAAATGATTTTTACTATAGAAATGCATTGGAAATGATTTTTACTATAAATCTATCTGATTCCTTCATATGCAAATTACATACAACCACTTGCCAATATCACTACATTAGTATTAGATAGGAAAACACTGGAAATGTATTAAAATTGTACATATAAAACTAAGACCCAACTTGCCAATCGACAATGTTCTCCTTCTGCATGACATTGCTCAATTACACACAAGCATCAGGACAAGGGAGAAAATCGCCTCATTCGGGTGGACAACTTTTCCGTATCCTCCATACTGACCAGATTTAGCGCCTGTAGTGAAGAAGTTGTGCAAAGAACAGTCTACAGAATTTTACGGGGCAGGGATACATGCTCTCATTCGAAGGTGGAACATTGCTATTAAGAGAAAACATGACTATGTGCAGAAGTAGGGATGTGATCCACAAAGGACTAGCTTCATTTTGCTGCATGATACATGTTTCTGTTACAGACAGACACCAAATTTGGTTTGGTTTGTTTTATGGCATCTCAACCTCAGTGGGTCATTTAATGCCGATAAAGTTTTGATATAAATTCATTCTCAATGGATACACAACTTATTTTTTTATAAACACATTTTTCTATTTAACCCATAGATGGGACCCTAACAGGTACTACCACTCCAGTCAAAGTGGACCAGGGAACAATGGGGATGAAGGGGTGCTCCACATTCTCCAAAACTGGAACCTCACTATCAGATAGAGTTTAACATCATTCCCAGGACATGAAGATCTTCAGCCACTGTCTTCTAGCATCCATAATATAAAAAGGCTTGGGGCTTGCCATAAGGGCAATAGAGTTGGGGCAATCATATAGACGCTAGGGCTTGACATGCCCATCCGATTGATCAGAGGAGGTCTCTTCGACCACCTGTCTAGCCAAAGTGCCTAAGTGGAGTGTTGTATATCATGGACTGCTCAGCCACCTGGGTTCCATCCTTAAGCATCACAGGTCACCACCCACAGTCTTACCCCTCTGCAGGGGTGCAGTCAGTGTATTCTAAAGCCCCAGCTGACTTTAGGTGACTACAATAACTTTTTTTTACACACACATTTATATATATATATATATATATATATAACGATTACAATCAAATGGTTTAAAATCTACCAACTCAGGTTTCTCGCAATAGCACAAATCTTCAGGGAATTTTTTTCCTACCATCATTATGTATTTTATAGTTGGGTTGTACCCATTTTCAATGTCACGGGTGTGCTATACACCCGCATTCGCCCCCTACATTACACCGGAATTTACTAGGCAGAGCATGTGTTTATTTTTATGCCTACATCTGTTAGTTAACTCTGCTCGCGTGTTCAATATCTGCTCTGGGTCACTAAATTCTATTTCAAATTTTTCTTGCAGGTAACTGCAGTGTATATATATATATATATATATATATATATATATGTGTGTTTATATATGTATATATATCTGTCTATTTGTGGTATATATGTTTTGTTTGGGCTTTAGTGTGAAGCATTAAAAATATTAGAAACAATAACAATATATATATGTATATTATATATATATGTGTTTTCATACTCATATATATATATATATATATATGTGTGTTGTGTGTGTGTGTATATATATATTTATATATATGTGTGTATGTGTGTGTGTGTGTAAGGTATCCAAAACTATATATATATATATATATATATATATATGTAGAGTGTGTGTGTGAGGAATCCAAAACTGGTAGTAAGGGATGATTCTACTTGGGATCTTCAAAATCTCACTGTATAATTATATTGCATGTTTTAGTATGTGCAAATACAAGGATTTTTATAAATCCCTAAAGAGAGCTCAATGTATAATAATCTATAATTTAGATTAAATACAGAGCAATATTTACCTTTGAAAGGAAGGAAAAACTCCATAAACCGTCATTCTGTAATAAATTTATTTCAACTAAAACTTAAAAGCCTTTTAGAAAAATTTAAAGAAATTTCTCAAATTCCTTAGAAGTTCAGTCTCATCAGACAGGAGATATAGAGGGTTCCCACGCGTCCTGGAAAACCTGGAAAATAAAATTTTCATTTTCCAGTACTGGAAAACCTGGAAAAACGGGGGGGGGGGTAAAAAATCCTGGAAAATTTTCGTAATTTTGTCCTGGAAAATTTGAATTATCCAAGACAAAATTAATGTTATTATTACAGTCAGATAAAATGAATAACCCAAAGAAAATGTAGGTCAGACAGCAAATATAAATTTACAATTTCAAGCTAAAGAAAGAGTTACAAGGCATCCCTTATATATATATATATATATATATATATATATATATATATATGTGTGTGTGTGTGTGTTGTGTGTGTGTGTGTGTGTGTGTGTGTGTGTGTTCTGTTTGTCCTGTTAAATTTTTGTCTTCTACAATTTCAGTTTTAATGTAAATAGGTTTCATTGTCTTGTTTGTTTTCTTCTAATGCTTTTATGTTACTCTACCCCCACCCACACCCCAATCCCTTTGCCTCTCTCCCCCACCACACCCCAATCCCTTTGCCTCTCTCTCCCTTCTGCCCCCACTACCACAATAAAAGAAAAAAATTCAAGAAAGAGTATAGTACAATACATATGCAATATAATGAAAAATTGAAAAAACACAAGTTCATAAAACGAGTGATGTTTATTTCGCCAACGCTGCAGTGTTTCGATCTGTTTCAATTAGATCTTCATCAGGGATTTTGTTAATTTGAGGAAAAATAAACTCATCACAGAGAATAAGAAGACAGTGAGAGTCTTTTGTTTTGTCGGTGAATCTATTTTAAAAAAAATGTTGAATGAAAAACTAGCGTTCTTAAGGGTATTTGCCTGCTCATCCCACTTATGAGGGCTGGACACAAGGTCTCGTTTTTACGTGGGTACATAAAAATTGCGTCGATCAAGGGGGATGGTCCCCCTGGAACGATGCCATTAATTGTACTTTACCGGTCCAGAGGCCGAAGCACACTGGACCCCCAGCCGAGTACAGAAGGCAAGTCTCAAAGCATAGAATCTGGAACAGATACTACACTTTGATCCTCCCTTCTAGTCCAGGTGAAAGGCATTCTTAAGACAAACAGTTGTAATGTGAAATAGACACTACCTTACGTTTGGGAGGAGTGTGTATGTGTGTGTTAATGGAAATGTAAACAGACGATCGCTTTCACTGTGTGTGTGTGTGTAAAAATACATATGTAATTATATCTGAATTGACCATGTAACTGTTTTGAAAAACTTGTCTCATGTAATAAGTTTTTGTTTTGTTTTTTGTTTTACGGTATATCAACCTCAGTGGGTTATTTAATGCCGATAAAGTTTTTAAATAAATCAATTCTTAATGCATAATACAATTTTGTTTATCAACTCATGTTTTTCTATTTAGCTCATAGATGGGACCCTAACAGGTACTACCACTCCGGGTCAGAGTGGGCCAGGGAGCAATGGTGATGAAGGGGTGCTCCACATTCCACAAACCTCCAATACGATTGATCGGAGGGGGCCTAAGTAAGGTTCTAAGTGGAGTGTTGCATGTCATGGACTGCTCATCCACCAAGACTCCATCGTTAAGCATCACGGGTCGCCACCCACGGCCAACAATTGGGGGAGTCTTACCCCTCTGCAGGGTACAGTCGGTACATTCTAACGCCCCAACGACAGGGTGGCATGTAATAAGTATATATATATATGTGTGTGTGTGTGTGTGTGTGTGTGTGTGTGTGTATGTGTATGTGTTCTGTTTGTCCTATTAAATTTTAGTCTTCTACAATTTCAGTTTTAATGTAAATAGGTTTCATTGTCTTGTTTGTTTTCTTCTAATACAATTCCTTTGCCCCTCTCTTCTACCCACCAACCACAATAAAAGGAAAAAAATTCAAGAAAGAATATGGTAGAATACATATGAAATTATATCTGAACTGTTTTGAAAAGCTTGTCTCTCATGAGCACACAAAAAAACACCCAACATTCCATTTGATATACAATACAACAAGAAGCTTTAACTGTAGAATAATCATACTAGTTCCAATTACCGTCGAATTGGTAAGACAAGGCAGCAACAGTCGTAACTTAATACAAAACTATTTTGCTGTAAAGACTACTGCAAGGTTATTTATGAAGCCTAAGAACATCATAGAAACCAAGCAGCCAATCAGGACTCAAGGAATGGAATCACCCAAATGTATGGGTGGACTATTCTGGATTCCCATAAGTACCAGTTGTCTTGACACTGGTTCAGTTGTGCTTATGGGAATCCAGAATAGTTCACTCATGCATTTGGAAGGGAACTGCGCAAGGAGAGAATGCAAGAATTTTATTTTTATTTTTGAATGAATCGGTCGGTGAGTGAGCCTAGCTAGATAGATCCGTTTAGTGATATGACCAGTTTTATCACCCCTCCCCCAAAACCAAACTTCCGGCTACATGCCGAGTTGTGTGCACATGCGCTGTATCTCATTTCCAAATAAATTTTAAAGTTTATTTGGATTGAGTGCACGTATGTGCTCACTTCAAATAATCTGGTTCAGTTGTGCTTAGCTTGTTGCTCAAACCAACGGTACGCTAACTCACTTCAACAGAATATTTAATGTTTCCATCACTTCCTGTAGTAACAGTCTCTAGCCTATCCAAGATGTATAGGCAGCGTTAGTTGCGTGTAGCGTAACTGTAGCTTAACTCTTTCAAGTAAAGAAGGACAAAAACCGTGGGTAGAGAAATTTAGGTCTTTATTCCACTTAAACGAAAGTGTAAGAAAACTGTTCTCCAAGA
>CM042175.1:11510471-11515471 GCA_023376005.1 Doryteuthis pealeii
TTGAAATCGAACCATGTGCCTTCTTCAACGATCCAGAGAGATCTAATGTTTTATAATGAATTAAACATTCAGGTGGGGGGGGGGAGTCAATTAAAGGGATAGGCAGAGAGAGAGAGAGAGACAACATGACTGACCGGCGGATTCTTGGGAATGGTTTTAGGAGCTACCCTGTCTATAATTCTGCTGATGAGGCCTAATAGGCTGAAATGTACATACAGAGATTGACTTTTTCTCGATTTGTTTACGCCTTACATTTAAGCCAATATGCACGCCTAATTCATTTAATTATGACTAATTAATTTTCAAATTAGGTATGACTTCAATTAAGCACATATTCTCCGAAAAATTGTCGGTTATCGTCATCTCAAACAGATTGTTTGTACACTTCATATATATATATATATATATATATATATATATATATATATATATATGAATAGGTTTTTGGTACACAAGAATTTGTATAACACTAAAAGTGGAGGAATCATATGTAATTAGGGAGAATATTTTATTAATGAATAAAATATAAAATAAATGGGGGTAATACACGAAGGCCTTTTCAACCGCTACTTTTCAAGTGATACACCGGTGCCGAATAAAAGTCAGATTGTACAAGAATTTTGTAAGAAACGAATGGGGGTGAGCCAGAGGGGGACAAATAAAAAAAAAAGAAAAGGGGGAAAGAGGGTGGGTATGTCTGAACCCTAGGTTGAAACAGGGTTGGAAGTGTCTCACAATAAATAAATGGAGTTTGTTTGCACTTTTTTCCGGCCTACTCTGTGCAAACAAACTCCAAAGCAAAGAGAATAAAATATTCTCCCAAATTACATATGATTCCCCAACTTTTAGTGATATATATATATATATATATATATATATATATATATATACACACACACACACACACACACACACACGTGTTTGTGTATATACGTGGTGTAATGTTTAGCGAGCTAGATTAGCAGACCATTAATGATGAGTTCAATTCTCACTGGGTGCCCCATACTTCTAGCCTTGTACCACATCTAAGCTAAGCTTAGTAAATAGCATATATATATATATATATATATATATATATATATATATATATATATAACCCTTAATGCTTTTTTTAGGTAACCAGCCAAATGATCAGAGGGGGGCCTCTCCAACTGCTCAGGTAGCTTAATAAGGGCCAAAGTAGAGTACAGCATGTCATGGACTACCCGGCAACAAGGGTTCCATCCTTAAGCATCATGTGTTGCCACCCAGGTCCAAGAGGTGGCCCCCATTAGTGGGGAGGGTCTTACCATTCTGTAGAGGTGCAGTATTATTGGGATTGTTTGCACTGTTGTCCTCATCTTTATTTTTATCTGTGTATTTTGATGTGCCCTCCGCCCTTCTTCAGGTATTTCTTGTCGTGATCAGGAGCCATCAGGGAACTTTAAACCCAACACTTTATTCAATCCACAGGGGTATCTTGCTCTCATTCTGCTAACCATAGCTGAAGAAGGCTGGAAGGCACATTGGCCGAAACGTTGTACAGATAATAAAGATGAGTCCAAAGAATACTAATTATCAAGCCTCATCTAAAAAATTCAGAGAAATAGTGTAGATAACAATAAAGATGAGGACAATAGTCCAAATAATACAAATAATACTAATTATCAAGCCTCATCTAAAAAAATCCAGAGAAATAGTGCAGATAACAATAAAGATGAGGACAATAGTCCAAATAATCCAAATACTACTAATTATCAAGCCTCATCTAAAAAATTCAGAGACGTAGAGGTGCAGTCGGCGTATTCTAAAGCCCCAGCAACCATGGCTAGACCTGCCAGGAGTAATGACCGATAGGGATGGACAGCAAGAAAGAGTTGTGGGAATTCATGCTGTCAGCACAACCTGATGATGATGATGATGATTAAAGTAAGGAATTTTTGGTGTTAATTGGAGTATAGCCCTCATTAGTGATATTTCCCCCCACCCCCCAAAATAACCCCACTCCTCAAAAAACCCCCAAAGAATCCCACCCATTTTAGTTTTCAAAATGTCTACTTATTAAAAAAAAGAAAAAGAAAGATGTAGCAGGCCGTCATCAAAAACATCCCTCACCAAAAATATTTTGATCTTAATCTCTCTGTTAACCAGATTTTAATGTACAAGGATTCTTAACATTTCCTTTCATTCCGAGCGAGGGGGGGGGTCCTTCTTATGTTTACAGCCCACATCGAAATTTATTGTCAACTAAACAAAGTCAGCACTCATGTCAAATCAGATCAGATGAGCTATATATATATATATATATATATATATGAGAAGTAAATACACAAACAATGTGTTTTTGATATGGCTTTTTTTAGCCAACAATTTTTGGGAGAATATGTGCTTACTTGAAGTTGCACCTAGTTTTGAAAGTTAATTAATTAATAATTAATTAATTAGGCGGGCATACCTATTTAAATGTAAGGCTAAACAAATCAAGAAAAATGAATCTCTGTATGTACATTTCAGCCTATTAGGCCTCATCAGCAAAGCTATAGATAGGAAGATCGCCTTGTGCGTGATTCGAACCCTGACTTATTAATTAATTAACTTCCAAAATTAGGTACAACTTCAATTAAGCACATATATATACATATATATATTGGTTTGGAGGTTGATTTTGAAGGCTATCACAATGCAGGTGTAAAGAAAAAAATAAGGTAACTATGGTGTTGTTTGTTAACCTGTGATTTATTCTTAATATTTCGAGATTAAATCTTTTCTTCAGAAGAACAATGGAACTGAAGTAGTTGTTGTTTTGCTATGGCATTTTTTAGGTAAATGAAATTTTTCTTTTGAAAATGATACGGATGGTATTTTTTTATAACTGTATTCTCGTGTTGCATGTTTACGTGAATGCGGGGTTTTTTTGTACGTGTGCGTATGTTGTCATGCACGTGCGCATGAAAATGTGTGTGGACTGTGACATTATGAACGTATGTGCATATTTGTGTTTGGTGGCCATGGTGATGTATAATATTTCGTGTCGGACGTAATATAACTTATTTATTCATTTATTATTATTATTTTTTATTTTATTTTATTCTTTAATTTCTTATTAAAAAAACAAAAATCATTTTGCTAAAGTTTGCAACAAAGTCAAAAACTGACCAGTGTCTTACTTACGTTCTGCCTGTCACTTTCCCCCCTCTACCTGAAGCACCCCGCCTTGTCTAGTCACACTGATTATATATATATATATATATATATATATATATATATATATATATATTTAGGTATGAGTAGTGGCTTACTGGTGGGTACGGGTACGATCGTTGGGAGCGCACAGTATCCAGGGGTTAAGACCGTGAAAAAACAAATACAAAGTGCTCAATACAATGTAGAGCAAAATTTATTTAAGAAATGGATATAAAGTAACCTACTCGAGTTTCATCATCTGAATCGTCAGGGTTACATCCGTTGAATTAATAGAGTTTTCGATTAATATCAGTTGGTGCCATGTATGTCTGTTGAAACGGGTCTTATGATGAAACTAGAGTAGGTTACTTTGTATCCATTTCTTAAATATATATATATATATATATATATATATATATATATATATACACACACACAACTTTTATGTTGCACAAAGAGCTGATAATTTTTATAGAATGCAAGATAAATCACAATGTAAAAATGCTGGATTTGTGGGATCTGGATCAAAAAATCCCCCCCCCCCCGCTCCAAAACTGGATCTATTTAGGCCAAAAGAAGAAAAAGAAAAAAACTGATTTGCTATCGGTGTAAAAGTAACCCCCGCCAGCCCTCTCTCTCCACCCACCGCATGCCAATTAAAGGTCCGTCTGGTGCTTTGCACAATCCAATTCAGAGACATGCCCCGCCCCGCCCCACCCCCTAAAATAACAGCTGTTGTTGCAGAAAAAGATTAATTACCAAAAAGAAAAAACAAAGAAACAATTATTGTTGAGTTTATAACCCCCCCCCATACACACACACATACAGAGAAAAATAAAGAATGGTCAATTTAACAATTAAAACTAACTTTTTTTCTAGGTTATTTTTTCTAACAAACATAATTTTATATATATATATATATATATATATATATATATATATATATATATGTATAAGTTAAGAGTAAGGAAATGAATCCGACAGTATAAGTATAGATAAAAAGATATGAAAACACACAATACTGTTAAAATGAAAATATTTTATATCATATTCATAGCTAATATTGAACAATATTTCTGAAGAATAATTAAAGTTCCAATTACCGTCGAGCTGGGAAGACAAGGCAGCAAACGGTTGTAACTCAATACAAACCCGAAAGTCACAAGGTCCACTGCAAAATGACAGAGTTTATATAAGACTCCACAATGTCATTCAAATCAAGCAGTCAAGCAGCCAATCAGAACTCAAGGAATGGAATCACCCAAATCACCCAGATTCATGGATGGATCATTCTTGAGTCCTATTTATACCAACTGTCTTGGACGTTGCTTGAGTGGTACTTAGCTGCTGTTATTCAAACCAACAGTAGGCTAACTGACCTCAATAATTTTGATTTATAAAAATCATCTACAGAGCTTGTTTTTAATCCGGACTCATCGAGAGAGAAGCAGAAAATAATTTAAATTCAAAACGAAAACATTGATGTTCCAAAAAAGCGTGCAAGTCATGCAATCGTTTCGTTATTGGCACATCCGCTACGCGAAAATATTTTCATTTTAACAGCATTGTGTGTTTTCATATCCTTTTATATATGTTTTATTTTTGTAATTTCAAGGAGGCACGTGGGCTTGTGGTTAGAGTTGTGGAAAATGGACTCGTCGATTCGAGTTCAATTCTTAGACGAAGCTGTTGGCATTTCACATAGCGCTAATACTCTTGGGAAAGGTATGAATCCATATATTCTCCCTCCAGCTATGGGTTAAATAGTAGGGCAGACTGGGCCCTTCAGCCTTGGGTAGGTAACCAGTCAAGGAGAGGGATAACTCTGAATTCAAAAT
>CM042175.1:11520471-11540471 GCA_023376005.1 Doryteuthis pealeii
TTTTTTTAAACGATTTTTAGAGGTTTTAAAAAAAATTATAACCCTAACCCCTAACAAACAACCGGATGTTGACACTGTAAATGAAAAAAATGTACTTATGAATCAGCAAAGCAAAAGGGGTGCCTAAAGGTCATATGTAGGTAAAGGCCACTATAGAGTGCTCCATCCTTTTTATAAGAGAGTATTGCATATATATATATATATATATATATATATATATATATATATATATATATATATCTTATTATAATGGAGATTATGTGTTTGTTTGTCTGTAACCGAAACTATATCACTACTCAAGTCACTATCCATTTAGTTATTATACATCACATTCTCCATGAATCATTTTTATTTAAGCCTCAATCATTAATAAAATTGTTTTTCATTATTAATACCGCTGGTCATATCTACGTACTAATAACATGCAATTGTATTTATATGTACAACAAAAAGTGGTTTACTGTGTGAACGGGAAGGCTAATTTGCATATTGATATTTAAAATTTGATTTTAATAAATATGTGCTTGGTATTGTTGATTTCTAATTATTTGATATTATCTTAATGAACATGAGCAAAAATCTCGGAGATAAATCTTAAAAGAAATTAATTAACAAAAAGAAATAACTGTAATTTTATTCTTTACTTTCTTATTTAACTAAATAGTTAAATCAGAAAAGTTTAGCAAGGAAAGACGGGGGGGGGGAGGAGGAAGGTACAGCTGTTTTATTTTTCGATTATACTCCTCTCTGTTTCAAATATTTTATTATCTGCATTCTTATTTAGTTTATTTAGACTTTCTAATTTAATATGATATTTTATGACATTAATACTTGCACCCAGAGGGTGCATATATTTGCTAGTATATATAATGAATAGTGAATAAAAAAATGAGAAAAGTATTGGCATGAAAAAGGTGCTCAATGCTAATAAAGCAGAGCAGATTTATAATCAATGGTAATATTATGGATTTACACTCATAACTTGAAGTTTTATGGTAATCCAATCATCAGATGAGTTCATATCATCAGATATTTCACATAAACGTTAAACAAGCCACAGTTTAAAAAAAACAATTTTTAGCTTTATATTTCCCATCGCGTGAAAACACTTCATATAAACGCTAAAAAATTACTGGTTTTTAAAATCTCAACCATTTCACGACTGGTTTTTAAGACCTCAACCATTGAACTCATCTGATGATTGGATTACCATGAAACTTCAAGTTATGAGTGTAAAACCATAATATTACCATTGATTATATATATATCAAAAAATGCGCTGTCTGTATTAAAAATTAAATGAATTTTATTTTTAATTTTTTAAAAATCAGAAGCATTATAGTTTATAATCAAATTCACACTGTCGGATTAATTTCCTTTTATTTCACATACTTGTCATGAAAAACTATACATATGGATGTTTACTCCTCTGAAGATATTTATCCATAAACACTACGGATTTACCTACACTTATTGGTTACTTATTTAATAGTTGGAGTGTATTATGAACAATTTTGATATTTTAATATACACTTTTTATATAATTATACACTTTTTTTAAATAATTTTACATCAGGCTCTTTTGAGTCTTATTATAAACTATAATGCTTCTGATTTTTTTTAAATTTAAAATAAAATTCATTTTTATTTTTAAATGAAATTCATTTTATTTTTAATACAGACAGCGCATTTTTTGAAAAATTCCAACATATATATATATATATATATATATATATATATATGCTATTTAAAAAATAAACTGTTCTTTTGGACTGATCTCTCCAGATCCCGTGTCGATTCACCTTCTTCGGTTCACTTTTATTATTTCTATTGTTGGTTTTGTTCTTTTATGTTCCTTGCTAGGAACTTGTTATCATGTCTGCATTTGGAGATGAGTTCAGTCCTTTTGTTCTGCAGTTTGTTTGTGCCTTCAATTATGCAGTTTGTCTTCCATGCAAATAGCTGGATAAAAGGAATGTCCTTGTCTCAAAATGAAGACACAAGAACAAACTATTACGAAAGAACATAAAAGAATACATCAACAATAGAAAGAAGGAAAGCAAACCGAATCGAGGATCGGGGGAGACATTATGTGAAGAAACCATTGCATGACATTCTGTCGACCCAAGTTCAAATCTTAGACAAGGCTGTTTGCATCTCACATAGCACTAATACCCTTGGGAAAGGTAGAAATCCATATATTCTCCCTCTGGGCTCTTTAACCTTGGTATGACAACCAATCTAGAGGGAAAACTGACTTCAAACCTGTTGAGCTGCACTTAAAAATTGACCTTGTGTCACATCCTGCTCATTGGAGAATTGGATACATACATACAGATAAATAGGGCAGACTGTGCTCTTTAACAAATGAAACAAGTGTCTATAGCTTACCCTATTATACGCTCCCAATTTCGGTTGAGCACTTTATTTTTAGGAGGTATATAATTGCAAATTCACCGTATTCGGTGCTCAGCAAAATCTCACTTTGTTTACAAAGTTTGAGAACTCTAGGTGAAGTTCATTTCTGCTTAGGAATGTAGCGATTAGATAGCCTGCTATACTTGGCGACTGACTGTGGCTGTGTGGGTAAGAGATTTGGCGAGCTTAAGTTCGTTAGGGTCTCGAACCCAGCCAGAGGCAGCTGGTAAAAATCGTATAACTATACTGATGAGAGGTGATACCTCAAAACACGTGTCTATAGTTTACCCTATATATATATATATATCTGGCTGACGGCCGCCAACTCAAGCGTAAACGCAACGCTCTTCTAAGGAATGGAGCACTTTGTGACGGCCTTTACACGCAAAGCGATGTGTGTATTAAAACAGTTAAAATCCCCTTCCCATTCTGTAAGTGAAGACAGCCTAATGGTTACGGTGCCGGACTGGCACCCAACCGATCGGATTTCAATTCCGGCTGTAGGTAGCTTACAAAATGTCTAGCCACACTGAGGAGACTTGATAAGTCGAAACACGTGTCTGTGGATGACCATATATATATATATATATATATATATATATATATATATATATATGTGTGTGTGTGTGTGTGTGTGTGTTGTGTTAAACTCTACTGACGATTCTTGTCGATCGGGTTTTTGTTCGACCCTTTCTAACTGTCTGGCCATCTTTTTAATATCGGGGTGGAATTAGTGTAGCAATCCACCAAAGGTTTCTTCACAAGCGCTTTCAGCATGTCCCTGTGCCATCTTCAGGTGTGAAACTGGTGGAATGTTTCCGTTCTCTCGCTTTTAAAACGACCAGTAGCTGGGTGGGTTTGTTTTGTTTGATATATAGGGTTTCGATTATTTGAAGTTTTTGTTTGTTTTTTTCTTTGTGCAGTGTGAGTTTATTTATATATATATATATATATATATATATATAGTTCAATGAGAAATCAAAACAAATAAAAGTTTTTGCTTTTATTTATTTAATTACGGGAACGGTATTACGACCAGCGGTTTCTTGCTGAAAGCATTCATCGGGTAAGACGAAAAGTTCCTTTAAAAATGACAGAAATTGTGTAAATGGTCAAATGTGTGCGTTTTTTTTAACTGTATTCTCGTGTTTGCGTGTTTACGTGATGCGGAATGTTTTTTTTCTTCTACGTGTGCGTATTTTTGTTTGTGCGTATGTGTATGATGTCATGCGCGTTTGCATGGAAATGCGTGAAGGCTGTGATGATATGATTGTGTCCACGCGTGTGTGTGCGTATTTTTGTTTGTGCGTATGTATGTGATGTCGTGCGTGTGGGAATGTATGAAGGCTGTGATGATATAATTGTCTCCACGCGCGTGTGTGCGTATAAATATGCGTATTTGTGTTTGGTATTCTTATATATATATATATAAATGCACAATGTTTCCTTCAATACACACACTAACAGCGCTACATACTCACACCTTTAAAATAGAATATTTGATGTCATATTTCAAAACCGTCTCCTTTTTTCAAACTTCAGAAAAATTTTTTAAACAGACTGAATAAGAAGGATTACCACTCACTTTTTCTCATCATTCTGTGATATATAATTTCTTATCTTATGCCCTGAAGATGATCTATTTAATAGATCGAAACACTGCAGCGTCGGCCAATAAACTCACCACTTAACCCATTTAAACCTGTGTTTTTTCATTTTTCTTGATATATTACATATATATATATGTGAAATAAATATTTAGAAAAAACAAACACATGATGTTAAAACAAACACATGATGTTTTTTCTAAATATTTATTTCACACTGTCGGATTCACTTCCATTCATTTTCATATATATATATATAATATATATATATAAATATAAGGGGGGGGGGGCTGACTAGTTTGTAAGAAAGTAAGGGGACTGATGGAAGGAGGATTGGAGGAAATTTAGGCATTTGAGGACATGTTGACTAGTTTCAGTGTATATATATATATATATATATATATATATATATATATATATATATTTTATACATTTATACATGACGTTCTTGTAATAATAAGAGCCGTTGTAGAATGATGACCTGAGTGAGTTTTATTAACAAACAATCAATCAAATGCTTTTTAAAATGAAAGAATCCACTAGTTTAAAGTTAATAATAATAGGTATAGTTGGTTTAAAAAAGAAAAGAAACAAGCTGTTACTACTAATTAAAAAAAAAAAACAAAAAAAAAAAAAAGATGCATGGTGTTTGATTTTGTTTGGTTTGTTTTGTTTTGGTTTGTTTTACGGCATATCAACCTCAGTGGGTCATTTAATGTTGATAAAGTTTGTAAAATAAATCAATTCTTAATGGATAATACAATTTTTTTATAAATACATTTTTCTATTTAACGCATAGATGTGACCCTAACAGGTCATACCACTCCGGGTCAGAGTGGACCAGGGGCAATGGTGATGAAGGGGTGCTCCACACTCCCCAAACCTCCAAAACTGGAACTCACCATCCAGATAAAGTTTCGTCAATTCCCAGGACATGTAGACCCGCAGCCACCACCTTCTAGCACCCATAGATAAAAAGGGGTTGGGGCTTGCCATAAGGGCAATAGGGTTGGGAAAATCATATAGGTGCTAGGGCTTGACATGACCAGCCGATTGATCGGAGGGGCCTCTCTGACCGCCTTCTAGCCCAAGATAGGGCCAAAGTGGAGTATTGCATGTCATGAACTGCTCATCTACCTGGGCCTATCCTTAAGCATCACGGGTCGCCACTCACGGCCAATAGGTGGCCCCATTGGAGGAGTCTTACCCCTCTGCAGAGGTGCAGTTGGTGCATTCTAACGCCCCAGCTGATAGGGTGGCCACTAGTTAGAGTTAATAATGATAGGTAATAGTTGGTTTAAAAAAGAAAAGAAACAAGCTGTTACTACTAATTAAAAACAAAACAAACAAAAAAAGATGCATTGTCTTGAGAAAGACCGAGAAACAAAACAAAAGATTAGTATTATCTGTGCTATTCAGACTATTGTCCTCATCTTCATTGTTATCTGTACAACGTTTCGATGTACCCCTGGCCTTCTTCAGGTATTTGTTTGTCGTAATTGGCCAATTGGACACATAGCCTAGTGGATAAAGGAGTTAGATTAAGACAGTTCTAAGTGACAGTTATCTCTGGCCTTCTTCAGGTATTTGTTGTCGTAATTGGCCAATTGACACATAGCCTAGTGGATAAAGGAGTTAGATTAAGACAGTTCTAAGTGACAGTTATCTCTGGACTGCAGGTTTCAATCCTGGCCAAGGGCAGCCAGTAGCATAGAATAATAATTAACACAGCTTAATTCCTCTAACCCCAGCTATGGTTAGCAGAATGAGAACGGATCCCCAGTGGACTGAATAAAGGGTTGGCTTCAAAGATTCCGTGATGGCTCCAGATTACAACAAGAAAGGTTCCCGATTTCGACAAGAAATACCTAAAGAAGGCCGGAGGGCACATCGTCCGAAAACGTTGATAACAGATAACAATGAAGATGAGGACAATAGTCCGAATAATGCAGATAATAGTAATCATCAAGCCTCTGAATTCAAATCTGCTCAGATCTACTTAAAAACTGACCTTGTGTCATATCCTGCTCATGGGGAAATGGTTGAATAAATACTTACAGTAAACAACATGACTAACATCTTCTTCTGACCCCCCCCCTGCATCCACAGTAAAACAGGTTTCATGAATGTGTTGTTTTTAATTAAAACATTGTGGAAAAAAAATGATGTCCGCGTTTATTAAACACAGGCATTTGAGGTATTTCTCAAAGAGTTATATATACTAGCAAATATATGCACCCTCCGGGTGCAAGTATTTAAGTTTTTGATATAATAAAATATCATATTAAATTAGAAAGACTAATGAAACTGACTAAGAATGCAGATAAAAAGATCTGCAACAGAGGGGTAAATCGAAATAGAACAACTTTGAAACTAACTATTCCATCATTTTCCATTACTCCCCTCTTTCATTGGTAAATTTTCCTAATTTAAACTATTTAGTTAAAATAGGAAGTAAAGGAAATATTACAGTTATTTCTTCTTGTAAATAATTTCTTTTAAGATTTATCCACGAGATTTTTGTTTTATTTCTTAAATAAAACCAAACAATTAGAAATCAATAATACCAATCACATATTTATTAAAATAAAATTTTAAAATTCAATATGCAAATTAGCCTTCTTGTTCAAACTGTAAACCGCTATTTTGTTGTATATATAAATACAATTGCATGTTATTAGTACGTAGATATGGTCAACAGTATTAATAATATAAAACAATTTTTTTATTAATAACTGAAGGTTTAAAAAGATGAAATCATGGAGAATTTGACGTAAATAATTAAGGGAATTGTGACTGAGTAGTAATATAGTTTCGGTTACAGACAGAAAAAACACACAAATCTCCATTATAATAAGATATATATATTATATATATATATACCACCCATTATTTATTTAGACATGTTGGATGCAATTCATCGTCTATTTAGTGATTCATCAATTTCTTCATATATGCTTGGTGTGTTTCATCAGTAAAATTCCAGATATTATTAATACTTTCGGGTGCAAGTATTTAGATTTTGATGTAATAAAATATTATATCAAATTAGAAACTATTTAGAAATGATAAATCGAGGGGTATAATCAAAAAATAGAACAGCTTTAAATCTAACTCTTCCATCATGTTCCATTACTCCCATCTTTCATTTGTCCTATATTATCTATTTAGTTAGATTATGAAGTATTTAATAAAATTACAGTTCTTTCGTCTTGTTTATGGATTTCTTTTAAGATTTATTGAAGAGATTTTTTGCCTCATATTCAATAAGACAAAACCAAACAATTAGAAATCAATAATACTAAGCATATATTTAGTAAAATCAAATTTTTAATATCAATATGCAAATTAGCCTTCTCGTTCACACTGTAAACCGCTATTTTGTTGAATATATAAAATACTTGCATGTTATTAGTATGTAGATCCAACAGTATTAATAAGATACAACAATTTTATCAATAATTGAGGTTTAATAAAATTAAATTCATGGTGAATGTGATGTCACTAAGGGAATTGTGACTTGAGTAGGAATATAGTTTCAGTTACAGACAGAAACAACACAATCTCCATTATAATAAGACTAGCAAGAATATGCACCCCCCAGGTGAAAGTATTTAAGTTTTAATGAAATAAAACATTCTTGTATGAGAAAAAAAATAGAAGGGAAAAAAAGAAATATTCGACTTGTTGACAATGTTGTCGCCGTCAAAAAATCTTTATCAACTCAAAAATCTTCAGCAGCTGAAAAATCCGTCGTAAAATCTTCAGCAACTCAAAATCGTGACTCGACTCCTGTCGTCAACCTACTTCTACTTATACTAATTTCTCCTCAAGCATCCGGGTGTCTGCGCCCCACAACGAGATCCTTGAGCCAAACCCGGCCGCCGGAATCCTCATAGCTATCATCCGGGCACCTGGCGCTTAAATCCGGGACTGTAGCTTCTCAACTTCGGTGACAATGTTTGCATTATGAAGGAAGCAGGTTCGATTCTACAGTCCGACATGTCAGGCAAAGCCTAGCCCGCTTCCTTCAAGAATACGGCAGCGGCTTGACGTTCGCCACTCACCTCGTGTTCTCTGTCATAACATTATATATTATATGAAATGAGAAAGGCTAATGAAAACTAAATAAGAATGCAGATAAAAAGATTGGAAACAGAGGGGGGGGGTATAATTGAAAAATAGAAAAACTAAAAACTTACTCTTCCACCATCCCATCTTTCATTGCTAGATTTTCCTAATTTAACTATTTAGTTAAAATAGAAAGTAAAGAATAAAATTCTTCTTGAAAATGGATTTCTTTTTAAGATTTTCCCAGAGATTTTGCTCATATTCATTAAGAATAAAACCAAACAATTAGAAATCATTGATAAGCTAGTTTTTAATATTTTTATAATTATGACCGTCTGAAAATGGCATAATATGCATGAAACTGCAGTTACGGAATATTAACACCATAATATTTAATATATATATATTATATATATATATATATATATATATATTTTCCTATATATATTATTTTATATATATATATATATATATATATTTTCCTATATATATTATTTTATATATATATATATATATATATATTTTCCTATATATATTTATTTATATATATATATATATATAATTTCCTATATATATTATTTATATATTATATATATATATATATATATATATTTTCTATATATATTATTTTAATATATTATATAATATATATATCATTTCCTATTATATTATTTTATATATATATATATATATATATATTTTCTATATATCATTATTGTATATATATATATATATATATATATATATATATATATTTATTTATTTTCCTGTAGACACAAACACATATATATATATATATATAGAGAAGTAAATACACAATTGATGTGTTTTTGATATGGCTTTTTTTTTAGCCGACAATTTTGGGAGAATATGTGCTTAATTGAAGTCGTACCTAATTTTGAAAGTTAATTGATTTATAATTAATTAGGCAGGCATACCTATTCAAATGTGAGGCTAAATATACATACCATATAGTATATATATATATATATATATCAATGTGTATGGTTGGCATTATTATACTTGAAGAAGGCGTAGTAATCCAACGTACAGTGTTATTAGAAGAGTGCTCAATATCTGTGATAGAGCGTTAATAAATAAATAATGAATAAATAATTTTTAGTTTATATTTATTTACATTGGAACAAGTTTGCTACCATTGGTTTCTTGCTGTGTAGCAGTCATCAGGCAACGAAAGTGTTTTGAAAAATCTAAAAAATATTTTTCAAAACACTTACGTGCCTGATGACTGCTTACACAGCAAGAACAATGGTAGCAAGCTTGTTCCAATGTAAATAAATATAAAGTAAAAATATATTTATTCATTCTTTATATATATATATGTGATTTATTTTGGTATATGTATCCGTTTGTGGGATGTACATATATTCAGGTTTGGGCATTTGTATGAAGCATTAAATTAAAGAAATATCAGAAACTCAGTTGTTTTTGAGTTTTGTTTATTTAGTAGTAAGTATTTTTCTGGTTTTTTATGCTCCCTTCTTCAGACTGTGTAAGGAAAGTAGTGTTGCTTCCTTCTAGTGTGTGTGTGTGTGGGGGGGGGGGGGCTGGTAGTGTAGTTGTCATCTTTGTGTGTGGGTGTATCATGGCGCTGATTGGTCATTTGGGTAATTTAGGAGTTTGTACTCTGATGTACATGTATCTCTGTAATCTCTGCTGGGGTCATGGATTGTAGTGGTGGGGGGGTATTTTGGAAAATATATATATATTATTATATATGAGAAGTAAATATACAAGCGATGTTTATCATATGCCCTTTTTTTTAGCCGACAATTTTTGGGAGAATATGTGCTTAATTGAAGTCGTACTTAATTTTGAACAAGTTAATTAATTAATAATCAATTAATTTGGGCAGGTCAATACCTATTAAATGTAAGGCTAACAAATCGAGAAAATCAAAATCTCTGTATGTACATTTGTTGGCCTATTAGCCTCATCAGCAGAGCTATAGATAGGGAGTACCGCTGGTGCGTGATTCGAAACCCAACTATCAAGCTGACAGGCAAGTACCGTACCCCTACACAACCGGACTTTCTTTAGATTTTTCGTTTTGTTTAGAAGTAGGTTTCTATCCTCTTATAGTGACTTCTTCTATATATATATATATATATATAATATATATATATAATGTATATAATAACTTAATTTTTATATTTAGTCTCTGTATAGTCTAATTTTGGTGTTGATAATAATTTTCTACATTTTTTCTTTTTCGTTTCCATGGTGAAAGAACACCTGTGAATTATCGCTCGTCTTTATCAACAATTTATCTTTCAGCAGACTGGGCAGGTTGCCTCTTTACTAAAAATAGAATGACAATTGTGTCTTGTGCTTCTGTGTGTCTAGGTAATTTCATTGTCATTAAAAGGTTTTTTACACAATATCGCTTAATTGTCTGCATATGTCTTCAAAAGCAGACAACAACAATCATAATAATAATAATAATAATAATAAAAGAAAAAAAGAAATTCAGTTTTGTATGCAAATCCCAGATGTTATTATTAATTTGCCTGAATCATTGTCCAATGCATTTTTTATAGTAAAAATCATTGTTCGATGCATTTTTATAGTAAAATCATCGTCCAATGTATTTCTTATAGTAAAAATCAATCGTTCCAATGCATTTTTTATAGTAAAAGATCATCGTCCATGCATTTTTATAGTAAAATCAACGTCCAATGCATTTTTATAGTAAAAATCACTCGTCATGCATTTTTATAGTAAAAATCAACGTCCAATGCATTCTTTATAGTACAAAATCATCGTCGCAATGCATTTTCATAGTAAAAAATATTCGTCCAAGCATTTTTATAGTACAAATCATTGTCCAATGCATTTTTTATATACAAATCATTGTCCAATGTATTTTTTATAGTACAAATCATTGTCCAATGCATTTTTATAGTACAATCATTGTCCAATACTTTTTATAGTACAAATCATGTCAATGTATTTTTATAGTAAAATCATCGTCAATGTATTTTTATAGTACAAATCATCGCTCAAATGTATTTTTATAGTAAAAGATCATTGTCATTTAAAAGTTGTTTTACAATTCGCTTAATTGTCTGCAGATGTCTTCAAACAACACAACAACAACAATAATAATAATAAAAAAAACAAAAAATTTCAGTTTTGTATGCAAATCACAAATGTCATTATTATTTGATCATTAGGTACCACCAATTTTCCCCTGAAAAATCCCCACCCCCTATAAATCCCTAAAAGAGCTCAATGTATGATAATCAATTAATTAGCTTATATACAGATTATATGCAGTTATATTTTTTTTCAACCAGAAAACTCCCCCAAAAAAATGTTGGATCACTATGACCTTTAGCACCCTTTTTGATCTCGATTAAGAAAGGACATGTTGTTCATTTACACCATCAATATCCAGTTGTTTTTTTTTTAATTATAAAACTAACCCCTAACCCTAACAAACAACCAGATATTGAACAATGTAAATGAAAAACATGTCCTTTCTTAATCGAGATCAAAAAGGGGTGCCTAAAGGTAATATGGTCCAAAAATTTTTACGAGTTCTAGCTCATCAGACGGGTTTTACAAAATACAAGGGAATATCTGTCTGATGAGGCTAGAACTCAATTTTTTATTTTTTAAAATTTTTTTTATTTTAACAATATTGCTTAATTCGCTTAATATATTTTACATATCTGCAGATGTCTTGAAAACAGACATAAAAACAATAATAAAAAGATAACAAAAGTAAATTTAGTATTATTCGGACTATGTCCTTCATCTTCATTGTTTCTGTACAACGTTTCAGCTGATGTGTCCCCGGCCTTCTTCAGGTATTTCTTGTCAGACTCGGAACCTTCTTTTCAAATGCATATTCTGTTTAGAAATAAAATAAAATTTTTTTTTTTTTTAATAAATCAGAAGCATTATAATCCACAAGAAAACTAAACTCTTTTGAGTTTTCTTTGTGGATTATAATGCTTCTGATTAAATAAAATAAAATAAATTTTTATTTTATTTTATTTTCTAAACAGAATATGCATTTCAAAAATTTAAAAAAAAAAAAAAAAAAAAAAAAGACTTTAAAAAAAAAAAAACTGTCTCCGAACTTGAACGTTTGTACCACTTTTGTCTTATAACGGTTCAACTCACACCGTCTCTCTATGCATACACATCTCGCTTGATGAAGACCACATCAATAAAGGGGTCTCGAAACGATTTCTGGTCAGCGAATATTAACATCATGTGTTTGTTTTTTCTAAAATATTATATTCATACTGTCGGATTCACTTCCATTCACTTTTTCATTTTTGTTGTCATCTAAACTAAACAGGAAAAAAGCCTTTATGCAATAAAAGGTGATTATCTCAGCTTTAGTATAAATATATATATATATAATATTATATATATATATATATATCACACACACACGAGCAATTATAGCCCCAATCTTGCATTCACTTAGCCCCAGGGAAATCCTAGCTTGTTACTTAGATAACCTCCAGCTAGTCCGCAGTTTTTTTCAAAAGAAAATCTACTTGGACGCAGGATTCTTGCTACCAATGCCCACAGGCTCTCGCATGACCCCAATTCTGACACAAAGTGATATCAGGCATTTCAAAGATGTTTTAGAACTTATATCTTACAACTGACACAAACATACAGACATACAGACAGACAGGGTGTGTACAAAATAAACAAATTTTAAAACACCTAATTGGATATTCTACCATCAAGAATAAATTCATCATTCAGACAAAAATATTTCCATCTTAATATTCTGAATGAAGATTTATTAAAAAAACAGGTTATTTGAGGAAGTGCGTCCCGGTCTCCTGCCTCAAAAATTGCTCACGGTGACTATTAAAATAACGACCCAGCTCAGTCTATTCAAAACTATCCATCTTCATATCTATCTATCTATCTCAATTTGTTCATATTTATCTATATTACTTTTAAATACTAAGATTTTTTTTAATTCATGTTTGTTTAATGTCTTGTTTTTAGTTTAAATAACAAGAATTAAGACAAAAAAAAGAAGCGACCCCCCCCCAATACATTTACTTGTTGAAAATATATATCTATCTCCATTTGTTCGTATCTATCTATATTATTTTGTTTATCTACTCTATCTATCTATCTCAGTCTATTCAAACTATATATCTAATATCTAAACAAGAATTACGACAAATTATGATAAATAAAAAGAATTACGACGAGCTGGGGTTGTTATTTTGATAGTCACCGGGTTAAGCAATTTTTGGAGGCAGGAGACTGGGAGCACTTCTCATAAATTACAAAAAAAACATTTAACATCGACTACACCAATCAAGAATAAATTCATCTTTTTGGAATACCATCAAGAACATCTATCATACATCAAATGAAGCTGGTCCTCTCTGAATCACATCCCTATTTCTCCACATAGTCACCGTTTTTTCTCAAAACAATGTTCCACCTTTGAATGAGAACATTATCCTGCCCCATAAATTCTGTTGACTGTTCTTTGAGCCACTTCTTCACTACAGTTTCACTTCCTCGTCAATGGAATAACGTTTGCCTCTCAACCCTCTTTCATGGGTCGAAAAGAGACAAACATTATCCGTGACGAGGAAGTGAAATCTGTAGTGAAGAGTGGCTCAAAGAAACAGTCTACAGAATTTATGGGGCAGAAATGAGTAGTGAAGATTGTGGCAAACCATTATTGCAATCTTCACAGATCATTAAAAAGATCTTGACATTTCGGACCAAGTTACCTTTAAGACCCTATGTGCACCTGAATTCAGAAGAGACATGTTTAGCTTTGCACCATCAACATCCGGTTGTTTGTTAGGGTTAGGGGTTAGGGTAGCAGTTAGTTTTATAATTAAAAAAAAAATGCGTCTAAAAATCCTTTGGTTTGTTTTGTTTTACGGCAATCACCTCAGTGGGTCATTTATGCCGATAAAGTTTGAAATAAATCAATTCTTAATGGATAATACAATTTTTTTATAAATACATTTTTTCTATTTAACCCATAGATGGGACCCTAACAGGTACTACACTCCGGTCAAAGTGGACCAGGGAGCAATGGTGATGAAGGGGTGCTCCACATTCCCAAACCTCCAAAAACTGGAACTCACCATCAGATAGAGTTTAATGTCATTCCCAGGACATGTACACCGCAGCCACCGCCTTCTAGCACCATATGATAAAAGGCTTGGGCTGCCATAAGGGCAATGAGGTTGAGAAAATCATATAGGTGCTAGGGCTTGACGTGACCAGCCGATTGATCGCCCGTTAGCCCAAGATAGGACCAAAGTGTCTAAAATCGTCTGCTAACAACACCGGATGTTGAACGGTGCACAAGCGAAACATGTCTCTCTGAATTCCAGGTTACCCTGGGTGCTTAAAGGTAACTTGGTCTGACATTTTATGAATGCTCTTTATGATATATTTTTAAAAGTCTCCACCTATTCACTTGCCCTGTCGGATAGGGCTGTAGATTACGGCGTAAGTCCCATAATGGGGCCACCTGTTGGTTGTGGTGGCGACTGTGATCTTAAGTACGAATCCTGGTGGCTGAGCAATCCATGGCATGCACACTCCATTTAAGGCTTGTCTTTCTCCTAGACTGGTTTCCCAACCAAACACAGCAGAAGAGCTCAATCAGCGCTTTTATTTTTACTTTTTATATATGTATTTACCAACCCCTCCGCACGAGTAGATGTGACACAAGGTCAGTTTCTTAAGCGGAGTCAGCAGGCTTTGAATTCAGAGTTTCCTTTCCTAGACTGGTTACCTAGCCATGGTTAAAGAACCCAGTCTGCCCTGCTATTTCCCATAGCTGGAGGGAGAGTAGGATTCATACCTTTCCCAAGGGTAATTAGCGCTAAGTGAAATGCAATTACCACGTCAGGATTTGAACTCGGGGGCGCATGAGTCCATTCCCCCATGACTTTAACCATTTACACCACGCGCTTCCTATATTTTTTTTTACCTTTTTATATATAGGGGCAAGCAGATTCATGCCTTTGCTTAGTGGAGGATTTGAGAAATCAGTTGGAACAGACTTGCACACGATTCCACTTTCTGTGCAAACACTCCACTTTGGATTTAAGGCTTGTCCTTCTCCTAGACTGGTTTCCTACCAACACAGCAATAAGAGCTCAATCAGCGCTTTTATTTTACTTTTTATATAAGGGGCAAGCAAATTCATGCTTTGCCTGTGAGGGAAGTGAAATCAGCTGGACAGCATTCCATTTTCTGTGCGACACTCCACTTTGGATTTAAAGGCTTGTCTTTCTCCTAGACTGGTTTCCTACTAAACACAGCAAGAGAGCTCAAGTCAGTAGAGCGTTTCGGCTAGAAACCACAAGGTTCCTAGTTCGATACGGGCCCTCGCCAACTCAGTGTATGAGTAGCACAGGGATCTGTGCGGTAAGTAAGGAGCTGATGGTAGGTGTGGCGCTCCACCTCAGAGGCAAAACAATCTCCTTGGTCTAGCGCTAGTGAAAAGGGGATAACGTCTCCTCGCTGATTGGCTGACTACGACTTTAGCGCGCTCCAACCCCCAACGACTTTACTTTTACTTTTACTTATATAAGGAGAACTGGGAATCATGCCTTTGTCTAGTAGGAAAGTGAAATCATCCGGACGGACTTAGTCACGATTCGTATTTCCGTGGCAACGACTATTAATCACCAGAAACACACCCAGACGTTGCGATAAAAAAAAATAAATAAAAAATAAAAATTATCAAAAAGAGAGAAAAATCGAAAAAACAGAAATAATAAAAATATCTGGCTGGCCAGCAACATGTTCTTACAACTCCCCCCCCTTCAATCACACCCCCCTGACTAGGAAAACCCCAACCCACCAACGCCCCACTATGAGATGAAATTGACGAATTCTATTTGATCATTAGAAAGAAGATGAAGAAGAAAGTGCCGCTCAACTCATTTCCGTTTTTGCCGTAATAACATAAGCTCGTGTGAACTTTCAAGACGGACGTACAACGGGAGGGAAAATTGAAAGATGCACACATGACAGAGTAATCCTATCAGCAGCACGCCAGGAAGACAGTAATTGCGGGTTTTCTTGTGAACAGAAATGTTCCTCTGAATCAGCTCTTTTGCATTTGATACTACAACGCCCCCCCACCCCCATCAGCCCCCACAGTTGAGCATCACACATCGCGACGGACAAACAGACAGACAAACAGGGAAGAGAGAGAGGGGGGTAAGCGGAGAGAGATCTAAACATCTATTCATTCACAAGTGTATGTCACAAAATGTCCAAAATACATTCATTTTAGACAAATGCGTCAGCTCGTACCCACATAAACACCACCAACAAATGCGCAATATATCATATATTCAGCCTTAGTACTATAGTATAAATATATATCTATATATATGTATACTATATATATATATATAATATTATACACACACGCACACACCACACACACATTTTTACAAGAAAACGCATAGAACACTTAATCGCACGCATACACACAAAAATGTTTGTTGTAAGTCTTACAACTAACAATTACACAAAGTGATAGTTAAACATTGGTCCTCAAAGCAGAATTTAGCCACTTATGATCAGGACAAACAGACAGGCGAAAGATAGAGAGGGGGTTGGGAAGCGAGGGATCTATATATTCATATACACAAATGTCCAAATACATTATTTAACAAATAGTCAACCGTCTCCACAACTAACACACACACACATATATATATATATGCGCACACACACACACACACCACATACATACATACACCACAAACAAAAATGTTGTTGTTATATGTGTGTGATCTTGATTAAAAGGCGATATTACCAATTGGTTCAAAGCGATGCATATAGCACTTATGATCAGGATAAACAGATCAGGGACAGAGAGAGGGGTTGGGGAGGGATCTAATATATTCATTCACGGTTGTAATACACCAAATGTCAAATACATTCATATTATACAAATAGTCAGCTGTCCGCACATAAATCATATATATATATATACACAGACACACAAACAAACAATCTACAAAGAAAAACGTTATAAATACTATGCAACGCATGAACACACAAAAATATTTGTTGCAGTTTTACAATACTATTAAAGCGAATAGTTATCATTGGTTTGTCAAAGCGTTGTATACGCCACTTATGATTGCAGGAACAAATAGACAGGGAGGGAAATAGTAGAGAGAGGGAAGAGATCTAATAATTACATTCACTGTGTATACACAAAGTCAAAATACATTAAATTTACAAAGAAAATGCATAAACACGATCAGAATACGGTGTTGGGTAGGTGTGTCCAAAAGTGTAAAAATCTTGATACTTTTTTGACACCTTGTTGTGTGTAGTGTTGTATATATTATAATTATTATATAATAGAATAATAGAGAGAGAGACAGCAGCAGACAGACAGACACGAGAGAGACGAAAACAGAGAGAGAGAGTAATGAAGTATATGTACCATAATCTTGTATTTTAGGTTTTAAAACTTGCTTCTGCCATATTTAGCATTAAGCACTTTTTATGCAAACATTTTTCTTATTTGACTATCCTTCTCTATATATATAATATATAATATATATATATATATATATGGGTGTGTGCATTGATACACACATACAAAGAAGAGAGAGGGGGTATCCATTAGTTTAAGTGTATTTTTCATTCCGAATGGCACCGAGTCAAATAAGAACGCGAGAGACTTACCGATGGATTACTTGACGGTAAATTGGTTTCCAGGCAGGGACAAACAACCGAACAACCTCCAGGGCATTGAACTCACACCATCCGCTTTTTTCCATTACTCGTATAAATAAGAATGATCCTCGCGTCAGAAACAAACCGACGGGCCTTCCACTTCCCAGTTATATCCCTGCAACAAACAAACAAGAAAAACACGCATTCAATCAACTTGACTTATTTAAATCGAATAGATTTTTTGATTTTATATTAGAAAAGAATTTGGACAGAATGAAAAATAAAAGTTGTGTACAATTAGTAATAAAATCTATGTCCAATGCATTTTTATAGTAAAAATCATTGTCCAATGCATTTTTATAGTAAATATCATTTCCAATGCATATTCATAGTAAAATATCATTTCCAATGCATATTCATAGTAAAAATCATTTCCAATGCATATTCATAGTAAAAATCATTTCTCAATGCATTTTATAGTAAAAATCATTTCCAATGCATATTCATAGTAAAATCATTTCAATGCATTTTTATAGTAAAAATCATTTCAATGCATTTTCATAGTAAAAATCATTTCCAATGCATTTTTTATAGTAAAAATCATTTCCAATGCATTTTTATGTAAAAATCACTTCCAATGCATTTTTAAATAGTAAAAATCATTTCCAATGCATATTCATAGTAAAAATCATTTCCAATGCATTTTTTATAGTAAAAATCATTTCCAATGCATTTTTATAGTAAAATCACTTCAATGCATTTTTATAGTAAAAAATCATTGTCCAATGCATTTTTATAGTAAAAAATCATTGTCCAATGCTATTTTCTATAGTAAAATCATTGTCCAATGCATTTTTATAGTAAAAATCATTGTCCAATGCATTTTATAGTAAAAATCATTGTCCAATGCATTTTTTATAGTAAAAATCATTGTCCAATGCATTTTTATAGTAAAATCATTGTCCAATGCATTTTTATATGTAAAATCATTGTCATGCATTTTTTATAGTTAAAAATCATTGTCAATGTATTTTATAGTAAAAATCATTGTCCATGCATTTTTATAGTAAAAAATCATTGTCCAAGCATTTTATAGTAAAATCATTGTCCAATGCATTTTTATAGTAAAAATCTTGTTCCAATGCATTTTATAGTAAAAATCATTGTCCAATGCATTTTATAGTAAAATCATTGTCCAATACATTTCTATAGTAAAAGAACACAGGTGATACTACTTAACCTATAATGTGCGTACTCAGCAGACTTAGGTATAAAAAGAACTTAACAATTAGTTTTATTATTTCTTAGTTTTTTGTCAAGTTCTTTTTTTTTCTTTTTTTTTTTTTTTTCTGTCCCTTTTTCTCATATGGAAAAGATTTTTTTCCGCTGAAGATTTGTTTAATCTATCTTTTGAAGTTTTGAGTTATGTACTGTTTTTGATGTTATAAAAGCTTAGGTAATTAAGGAATAAGTATTTTTAGACGTTTATTTAGATTTAATCATTTAATTTTGGACATGCTTAACTTCTCTCGTCTGGTTTGAAACAACCAACCATTTTTAAATGTATTGCATAATTTTTATAGATAAAAATCATTGTCAATGCATTTTATAGTAAAACTCATTCCATGTTTTCTATATAATCAACAAAGAACACAAATAATACTAATAACTATACTGGGAGTGAGGGGGTATTTTCTTTCCCCCAAGGTATTAGTCCAGAGGTCAAATAAATGGAAAATGATTATTTACTTATAAAAATCACATGGGAATATGACTGTTTTGTTTATTAGATATCATCTTGGACAATGAATTTTTACTTATAAAATGCATTTGTAACAATGATCCTTTTTTATTTATACAAACAATGCATTCGAAATGATTATCTTACTATAATCCATGCTGACAATGATTTTAACTATAAAAATGCATTGGAAAGATTTTACTATACAAAATCCACTGGACAATGATCTTTTACTATAAAACGCATTGGACATGATTATTTCAATAAAAAATGCATGACGACAATGATTTTTCTAACAATTATGCATTGTGACAATGATTTTTACTATAAAAATGCATTGGACAATGATTTTTCCATAAAAATGCATTGGAGCAATGATTTTACATTGTTATGATAATTGTGAACCTCTGTTTGTTTTTTTCTTTTACCCATTACTTCTAAGCGTTAGTAATATG
>CM042175.1:11545471-11555471 GCA_023376005.1 Doryteuthis pealeii
AAATCATACATAAGTGAATAGGTAGATATTCTAGCCAAAACAAGACATTAGGTTTATAAGTTCCCAAAATTAACACTGGATTGTCCAATTGGACACACAGCCTAGTGAATAAAGGAGTTAGGTTAAGACAGTTCTAAGTGACAGTTATCTCTAGATTGCAGGTTCAATTCTGGTCAAGGGCAGCAGTAACATAGAATAATAATTAAAACCAGGTAGATTGGATTTTTTTTGCTGAGGTGGAACGCTACGCTTACCTTCAGCTCCCCACTTTACCACATAGATTAGATTATCCAATCTGTGCTACTCATGCACTGAGTTGGGGGGCTGTCATTGAACCAGGAAACTTGTGATTCCTAGGCAAGTGCTCTAATGACTGAGCTAAACTGACCTCTATTATACTCTTGTAGTGATGCTGATAGCTTTTTGATTTAGTGCATCCTTGGATGCACATATTTGCTTTGAACGAGTGTCCTGGGAAATTTGATGGTCCCAACTAAATGTTACATAATTGTTAGTACACTAACAATTATGTAGGGTTAGTGTAGAAATCAAAATGCCTATTAGAAATTACAGCTAGCAGTTTTTTTAAGTGGGGGTATGTGACGATATCATGGAAGATTGATTGGCACATGTTAAACTCGTGTTAACCCCTTTTCCGGTAGATACCGTGAGAATTAGTAGAGAACTGAGAAACAAGGGCCCTTTCCGGTTTTGATTTGAAAGAGTTAGTTAAGTCAGTACTGGACAAGCCATGGAGATAGCAAGTCGCAATCAGCGCGCTCCCGTACTCACACTCTGCGCAGTTAGTCTGGATGGGGATTTCTAAATGAAATATGATATAAAGAAAATCTAAGTCTTGGGTTATTTATCCAAAAACTACTAATGACCCAGGGCTTCTGATAGACGAGAAGTCCCCAATGGAAGACCAGACATGAAATCTCCAAGACGAAGTTCCAGACACTAGAAGAAGAACTCCCAGCTACATAAGATACCAAAGATGAAGCAGAAGAATATATAACAAAGTTTCTTAATAAATTGTAGGGTTTTTATTTATGATCTGAGGAAACAACTAAAGCCACCTCTAACTCCTACCTTGTAACCTATCCTGTGTAATTCATTTCTATGAAATATTGAAATGTATTTACAGTTGAAGAATAATCAAACTAAGTTCCAATTACTGTCAAATTGGTAAGACACAGCAACAAGCGATTGTAACTTAATACAAACCCATTTTGTTGCAATTCTACTGCAGAATGACAGGGTATTTATAAAACTCCACAATATCATTGAAACCAAGCAGCCAATCAGAACTCAAGGAATGGAATCACCCAAATGCATGAATGGATCATTCTTGATTTCTATAAATACCAACTGTCTTGGACATTGCTTCAGTTGTGCTTAGCTAGTTGCTGTTATTCAAACCAACAGTAGACTAACTGACTTCAATAACAGTAAGCTTTGAAATGGAAGGGAGAAGAAAAATTAAAAAACACTGGGATGCAAAAATATGATTTTACTGTGTCCTTTTAGATTTTTGTGCGTCAGGGACACAGGACGCATACCTATCAGCATCTCTCTCTCTATATATATATATATAAGTCGTCGGGGCAGCCTAAAGTCGGTATCAGCCAGTCAGCGAGGGAGTCTATCCCCTTTTTCAATAGCGCTAAACCAAAGAGATTGTTTTTGGTATCTGAGGTGGAGCGCCATACCTACCATCAGCTCCTTACTTTACCGCACAGATCCCTGTGCTACTCATACGCTGAGTCGGTATCGAACTAGGAACCTTGTGGTTTCTAGCCGAACGCTCTACCAACTGAGCTAACCATGTTTAGTATATTTAGAAAATTGAAAAAACAGGTTTAAATAAGTTGAGTGGTAAGTTTATTTAAACCTGTGTTTTTTCAATTTTCTTAATATACTACATACCGTCGGATTCACTTCCATCTCTTCATATATATATATATATATATATATATATATATATATATATAAGCTCATGTATAGTCATTGTTAAACGTCATAGAATAACTCATAAATCTTAATTACTAAACCAAATGGAAAATGACGACAACGTTTTGATACTCAAAGAGTAATATTCTCATTGTAGAAATTATCTTATCTCTATTTTCAGGAAGGAAGAGAGACGAGGAGAACAGTTGGTGTCATATTGTGACTCAACAACTATTAATGGAACTTCAATGAACAAAAAAGAAAAAAGAAATAAATAGGAATCTACACAGTAAAAAAAAAAAAAAAAATTAAATTCAAGTGACAATTAAATGAGTTTACGTATGTACATTGTTGCTTGTCTTATAAACAATGAATAGAGATACTTAGCGTTGCTCAGGATTTAAAAAGTTAAAAATAAATATTTTATCTATTTCTATATATAAATCATTTTTCTATGCTTTTTACAATGAGGATGAATTGGACAATGATTTTTAATTATAAAAATGCATTGGACAGTGATTTTTACTATAAAAATGCATTGGAAATGATTTTTGCTACAAAAATGCATTGGACAATGATTTTCACTATAAAAATGCATTGGACAATGATTTTTATTAAAAATGCATTGGACAATGATTATTACTATAAAATGCATTGGACAATGATTTTTTATAAAAATGCATTGGACAATGATTATTACTAAAAAATGCATTGGACAATGATTTTCACTATAAAAATGCATTGGACAATGATTTTTATTATAAAAATGCATTGGACAATGATTATTACTATAAAAATGCATTGGACAATGATTTTATTATAAAAATGCATTGGACAATGATTATTACTATAAAAATGCATTGGACAATGATTTTTTACTATAAAAATGCATTGGACAATGATTTTTACTATAAAAATGCATTGACAATGATTTTTACTATAAAAATGCATTGACAATGATTTTACTATAAAAATGCATTGGACAATGATTTTACTATAAAAATGCATTGGACAATGATTTTTACTATAAAAAATGCATTGGACAATGATTTTTACTATAAAATGCATTGGGACAATGACTATAAAAATGCATTGGAAATGGTTTTTATTATAAAAATCATTGGGAAATTTTTATTATAAAAATGCATTGGAAATGATTATTACTATAAAAAAGCATTGGACAATGATTTTTACTATAAAAATGCATTGGACAATGATTTTTACTATAAAAATTGCATTGGAAATGATTTTTACTATAAAAATGTACAAGCAAATAATTCTACTACAAAAACGCATAGCAAATCTTTTTCTAATTATTAATCAAAATTAAAATGAATGAAAGATTTTTTGACATATTGGTTTAATAAATTCTTCACTGTTCATATAATATTCATTCAAAGACGACTTGAATAATCCACTTCCTGACATAAATGTTACCTGACCCATATTTGTCGGAAAATGTTCAGATTAGTTTTCTTTATACTAGAGTCTTTTACACATTCCACAAGTTTTTCTTACTAAACAAATTTTGTAACTCTAAGAAAAAGTTTATTAACATTCCAATTGTTTTGTTTGGTTTGTTTTACGGCATATCAACTTCGGTGGGTTATTTAATGCCAGCAAACTTTTGAAATAAATTCATTCTTAATGGATACTCAATTTTCTTTCTTTTTTTTTTATAAACTCATGTTTTTCTATTTAACCCATAGATGAGACCCTAACAGGTACTACCACTCTGGGTCAAAGTGGACCAGGGAGCAACGGTGATGAAGGGGTGCTCCACATTCCCCAGACCTCCAGAACTAGAACCTCACCATCAGATAGAGTTTAAGGTCATTCCCAGGACATGTAGACCCTCAGCCATCGCCTTCTAGCACCCATATGATAAAGAGGGGTTGGGGCTTGCCATAAGGGCAATAGGGTTGGGGCAATCATATAGGTGCTAGGGCTTGACGTGACCAGCTGATTGATCGGAGGGGGCCTCTCCGACCGCCCATCTAGCCTAAGTAAGGACCCAAGTGGAATATTGCAAGTCATGGACTGCTCAACCACCTGGGCTTCTATTTTTAAGCCTCACAGGTCGCCACCCACGGCCAACAGGTGGCCCCATTGGTGGGTTCTTACCCCTCTGCAGAGGTGCAGTCAGTGCATTCTAACGCCCCAGCCGACAGGGGTGGGGGGAGATTAACATTCCAAGTTTTTGAGGCAACCAAATTCCTTGTTTTGTGAAAATTCAATTTTTATAATGTCAACAAAAAAACAAAGACGTTCAAATTGACAGAATAAAAGTTGCGACATTTTCCTTTAATTCATTGAGTATTCTGTGTGACTGGACAAAATCTAAAGTGTTAACATTTATATCAATCTTTGTGGATTATTTAATGCCAAATCGTAATATAATATATTAATATATATATATATATATATATATATGATGAGTCTAATTTTCAGTGTATACATTATAAAAACTGATTTTTACTTTAAAAATGCATTGGACATAATTATTACTATAAAAATGCATTGGACAATAATTTTTGTTATAAAAATGCATTGGACAATGATTTTTGCTATAAAAATGCATTAGACAATGATTTTTGCTATAAAAATGCATTGGACAATGATTTTTACTATAAAAATGTATTGGACAATGATTTTTACTATAAAAATGTATTGGACAATGATTTTTACTATAAAAATGTATTGGACAATGACTTTTATTATAAAAATGAATTGGAAATGACTTATTATAAAAATGAATTGGAAATGATTTTTACTATAAAAATGAATTGGAAATGATTTTTACTATAAAAGTGAATTGGAAATGATTTTTACTATAAAAATGAATTGGATAATAATTTCTAACTATAATAATAGTTAAAAAAAAATTTAAAAAAGGTTCAGAAAACAGAAAAAGAAAGATCTTACTTACAGTTTTTCCAAGAAAACAAATCGAAATTAAAAAAAAACCATCGAACTTACCTAAAAAAGAAAAAGACATAAGACGATTAAATGAAAGATCAAGAAAAATTTGTGTCATCAAAAATATAAGAAATTTTAAAGAATGGTCATATGAAAATAATTGGTTGGTTGGATTTTATGGCACATCAATCCCATTGGGTTATTTTATACCCTTGAGCAAATTAGATGAAAGACAAAATGTCATCAAAATTCTAACAAATTTCAAAGAAAAGGTTGTTGGTACTTCACAGAGCTAATATCCTTGGCAATGGTACACTTCCAACAATTCTCCCTCCAGCTTTGGATAAATAAATAGTAGGGCAGACTGGGCTCTTTAATCTTGGTATAGCAACCAGTCGAAGAGAAGGAAAACTATAAATTAAGACCTGTGTCAAATCCTATTTGTGCTGAAGTGCTGGGTAAATGCATATAGATAAATAGTAGGGCAGACTGGGCTCTTTAATCTTGGTATAGCAACCAGTCGAAGAGAAGGAAAACTATAAATTAAGAGCCGTGTCAATTTGGGGTTGGGTAAATACAGGGTCAGGCAAAATGATCTGCCACATTTGTAGGTTAAAGAAAAAGCAAATAAAGTAAAGAAACAAAAAAGTGTTTTTATTTTCGAAAAGTACATATACTGCCATTTTTTTTTCATATTTTTCAAACCAAACCAAATCATATACCATACCTATGAACATTAATGGTTATGTCCCAATCCTCATATACCCTTTACCTATGAACATTAATGGTTATGTCCCAATCCTCATATACCTGTACCTATGAAGCATACTCATTAATGTTCATAGGTAAAGGGTATATGAGGATTGGGACATAACCATTAATGTTCATAGGTAAATGGTATATGAGGATTGGGACATACCCATTAATGTTCATAGGTAAAGGCTATATGAGGATTGGGACATACCCATTAATGTTCATAGGTAAAGGCTATATGAGAATTGGACATAACCATTAATGTTCATAGGTACTGTATATGATTTGTTTGTTTGTTTTGCGGCATATCAACCTCAGTGGGTCATTTAATGCTGATAAAGTTTTCAAATAAATCAATTCTTAATGGATAATACAATTTTTTTATAAATACATTTTTCTATTTAACCCATAAATGGGACCCTAACAGGTACTACCACTCCGGGTCAGAGTGGACCAGGGAGCAATGGTGATGAATGGGGTGCTCCACATTCCCCAAACCTCCAAAACTGAAACCTCACCATCAGATAGAGTTTAACTTTATTCCAGGACATGTAAAACTGCAGCCACCGCCTTCTAGCACCCATATGATAAAAAGGGGTTGGAGCTTGCCATAAGGGCAATAGGGTTGGAAAAATCATATAGGTGCTAGGGCTTGACGTGTCCAGCTGATTGATCGGAGGGGGCCTCTCCGACCGCCCGTCTAGCCCAAGATAGGGCCAAAGTGGAGTATTGCATGTCATGAGCTGCTCATACACCAGGGCTCTATCCTTAAGCATCACGGGTCGCCACCCACAGCCAACAGGTGGCCCCATTGGTGGAATCTTACCCCTCTGTAGAGGTGCAGTCGGTGCATTCTAACGCCCCAGTTGACAGGGCGGACGGTATATGAGGATTGGGACATACCCATTAATGTTCATAGGTAGGGTATACAACAATCTTAGAAAAAAGAAATTTGATTACTGGGGGAAGTATTTTTTTTCTTTTCGACAACCACATCCTTCCTTTTCAGCTTGAATTTTAAACGAGATAAGGACAGTCATTTGACAATAAAAAATGACGAATGACTACGATGATGATGATGATGATGACGACCCTGCCCAGCTTTTGACCATCACCCTGACAAATGATCTAATTCTCAGCTCATAAACTACTCAGAATAAATCTTTCTCAAATGAGTGTCACCCCCCCCCAACCCAACGACATCCACTTGAGACTTTGAAGAAAAAGAAAAGGAGGAAAAAGGTGCAAAGAGGGTCATTTCTTTTTCTTTGTTTCTATCATTCGTTCTCTTTAGTTTATGCTTTAGTATAATTCAGCAGCAGCCAATTTAGCTCAGTCAGTAGAGCATCCTCTACCTAAGAATCACAATACTATAAAAATGCATTGGAAATGATGTTTACTATAAAAATGCATTGGAAATAATTTTTACTATAAAAATGCATTGGAAATAATTTTTACTATAAAAATGCATTGGAAATAATGTTTACTATAAAAATGCATTGGAAATGATGTTTACTATAAAAATGCATTGGAAATGATGAAATGCATTGGAATAATTTTACTATAAAAATGCATTGGAAATGATTTTTACTATAAAAATGCATTGGAAATGATTTTTACTATAAAATGCATTGGAAATGATTTTTACTATAAAAATGCATTGGAAATGATTTTTACTATAAAAATGCATTGGAAATAATTTTTACTATAAAAATGCATTGGAAATAATTTTTACTATAAAAATGCATTGGAAATGATGTTTACTATAAAAATGCATTGGAAATGATGTTTACTATAAAAATGCATTGGAAATGATGTTTACTATAAAAATGCATTGGAAATAATTTTTACTAAAAATGCATTGGACAATGATTTTTACTATGAAAATGCATTCGACAATGATTTTTACTATGAAAATGCATTCGGAATGATTTTTACATGCATTGGAAATGATTTTTACTATGCATTGGAAATGAAATGATTTTTACTATAAAAATGCATTGGACAATGATTTTTACTATAAAAATGCATTGGACAATGATTTTTTACTATAAAAATTGGACAAATGACTTTAAAAATGCATTGGACAATGATTTTACTATAAAAATGCATTGGAATGATTTTTACTAATAAAATGCATGGAAATGTTTTTACTATAAAAATGCATTGGAAATGATTTTACTATAAAATGCATTGGAAATGATTTTTACTATAAAAATGCATTGGAAATGATTTTTACTATAAAAATGCATTGGAAATGATTTTTCCAATGATTTTCACTATGAAATGAATTTGAAATGATTTTTCACTATAAAAATGCAAATGCACTGGAAATGATTTTCACTATAAAAATGAATTGGACAATGATTTTCACTATAAAAATGCATTGGACAATGATTTTCACTATAAAAATGCATTGGACAATGATTTTTTACTATAAAAATGCATTGGACAATGATTTGTTACTATAAAAATGCATTGGACAATGATTTTTTACTATAAAAATTTTAAAGCAATGATTCTACTATAAAAAGGTCTTGGGTGGGAAGATAAGACCCATGGGTGGGACTGGACTTTGAGCATTTTGAATCCTTTGTCCCAAATCCATTTACAATTCAAATATAGTAATTCTTTAATATCGACACTCAGTAAGTATTTTATTATTAAGAGTCAGTCAGTCAAGCAAGGACCCTTTTGAGGGTCTCTGAACAATAATACATAAATGAGGTCAAGACTTACTTTCTATTTGCTATATGATAAAAAATGAACAGTGAATAAAAACACAATCATGACAAAAAAGCTATTATGATAACTAGCAAATATATGCACCCTCCTTAGGGTACAATATTTAGGTTTTAATGTAACTCCTAAATATATTCAATTAGAAAGGCTAATGAAACTAAATAAGAATGCAGATAAAAAGATTTGAAACAGATTGCAAGTATTTAAGTTTTAATGTAATAAAATATCATATTAAATTAGAAAGGCTAATGAAACTAAATAAGAATGCAGATAAAAAGATTTGAAACAGAGTGCAAGTATTTAAGTTTTAATGTAATAAAATATCATATTCAATTAGAAAGGCTAATAAAACTAAATAAGAACACATAAAAAGATTTGAAACAGAGTGCAAGTATTTAAGTTTTAATGTAATAAAATATCATATTCAATTAGAAAGGCTAATGAAACTAAATAAGAATGCAGATAAAAAGATTTGAAACAGGGGGAGGTATAATTGAAAATTAGAACAACTGAAACTTACTCTTCCATTACTCCTATCTTTCATTGCTAAATTTTTGTAATTTAATTTAGTTAAAATAGGAAGTAAAGAATAAAATTACAGTTATTTCTTCTTGTTAATGGATTTTTTAAAGACTTATCCCAGGATTTTTGCTCATATTCTTTATGATAAAACCAAACAATTAGAAATCAATAATACTAAGCACATATTTATTAAAATTAAACTTTTAAGATCAATATGCAAATTAGCCTTCCCATTCACACTCTAAACCACTATTTTGTTGTATATATAAATACAATTGCATGTTATTAGTATGTAGATAAGGCCAACAGTATTAATAATGTAAAACAATTTTATTAATATTTCTCTAAATGTTTGAGATGAGGCTTGAAGATTAGTATTATCTGCGTTATTTGGACTATTGTCCCCATCTTCATTGTTATCTGTACAACGTTTCGGCCGATATGCCCTCTGGCCTTCTTCAGGTATTTCTTGTCAGACTCAGGAACCTTCTTTTCGAACTTGGGAACTTTCTTGTCGTAATTGGGAACCATCACGGAACTTTGAACCTAACCCTTTATTTAGTCCTCGGGGTTATCCTCATCCCGCTACCTGGGGTAGGAGTTGTGTTAATTATTTTTCTAACTTTAACAGGATTAATTTTATTAATAATTGAGGCTTCATCATCATCATACCACGCTGTTAGCACGGATATCCATGACAATCTCTCTCTATCTATCCCTATCATATGGAAATCCAACTCACACACAAGTTAAAGAGACAATTCAGGCCGTTGTCGTGTCAGTACTGCTGTATGGCTGCACCACCTGGATCCTAACGAAACGACAAGAGAATAAACTAGATGGGAGTTGCACAAGAATGCTGCATGTGATCCTTAACAAGACGTGGAAACAACACCCCAGGGAAAAACAGCTGTACGGCCACCTGCCACATATCACCCAAATCATCCGAGTAAGACGGACAAGACACACAGGACACTGCTGGAGAAGTGATGTCCTCCTGGGGAAGCCAGCACATGGGCACGCCAGTGTGGGCCGACCAGCAAAGACGTACGTTGACCAATTGAGGTTTAAACAAAAATAAATTCATGGAGAATTTGATGTAAATAACTAA
>CM042175.1:11557971-11602971 GCA_023376005.1 Doryteuthis pealeii
CTTCGAAGTGCCGAAAGTACTTGGGACTTGAACTTTGGTGGACTTATCCACAAATTCCACCCAAACATTAAAAAGTTGGCCAGAAAACTAGAAAAGATCAAAAATAAAATTGTTAAACAGGAGATGTGTCTTTTGTTTAATTCTACATGTATAAATGAAAGAATGCTGCCCAAATACACATACACACACACACATATATATATATATAAGAGATTCTGTATGTCTGTTTGTACAACTGAGCGCACACAAATAAAAGAACAGTAAGGTGGGTACTTCTGCTAGTAAGAAATATTTTCCTCTGCCTTAAATAGGGAAATGTGGATGGGTGGGTGGAGGTGGTGGATGTTACAAATTAATCCAATATCCAGATAGGAAGGAGATCCAAACTGGAACACGAGAAATATCCGAAGCCAAAACAAAAGAAAAGAAAAAAAAGCAAGGAAGCAAGAAAGGAAGGAACAAAATTATTTACCGTATTCTGGTACCAAAATGGAACCGAAGATTCTTACTCATCCTAGCAGATATTGGCAACCGAATTCCATTACAGACGGCTAACCAATAAACAAAGTCGGAATCATCCCCTAAGGGTAGGGAAAAACCTAGAAATCTCACAACGATGACAGCAACAATATAAAGCCTTCCTGCCCTTTAATATCCCCCCATATACACACACTTTTGGGACCCACCCTCTCTCGACTCCCGTGTAACCCCTAAGGAATATTTGACATTTAACAAGAGCTTCCACCAGCGGAGAGAGTTCATTTAGGAAGTGGCCTTGAATAGGTTCCAAAGTCCTGTTGTCTCCAATCGATAAAAATAAGAATCCTTCATTTGCTACTTCCGAACTCGGAAAAGCGATTGGTGAGGGGTTGGAAGGCTGCAGTGTGTATCGTTATTACAAGGAGCAGAGTTTTTATTTATGACGAGATTATTTGGGGTCTGGATACGCACTCTGGATTGTTGGTTGTGGGTTTGCAATGTCGGTAGGAGTTGTGTTGGCAAGTTGAGAAAAGGGAAGGGTCAGTTGAATGGAAATCTTTTGAAGGTGCTCAGATAAACAGGAAGAAAGAAAGGAATGACAAGGTAAGAAAGAAAGAAAGAAAGAAAGAAAGGAAAGGAGAGGAGGGAAGGAGAGAAGAGAAGAAAGAAAAAGAGAAAGGAGAAAGAAGGATGGAAAAAAAAGAAAGAGAGAAAGGAGAAAGAAGGATGGAAAGAAAAGAAAAGGAAGAAAGGAAGAGAGAGAAGAAGAAGAAGAGAGAGAGAGAGAAAGAAAGAAAGAGAGAGAGAGAGAAAGAAAGAGAGAGAGAGAGAGAGAGAAAGAAAGAGAGAGAGAGAGAGAAGAGAAAGAAGAAAGAGAGAGAGAGAGAGAGAGAGAGAGAAAGAAAGAGAGAGAGAGAGAGAGAGAAAGGAAGAAGAGAGAAGAGAGAGAAAGGAAGAAAGAGAGAGAGAGAGAAGAGAAAGAAGAAAGAAAGAGAAAGAAAAGAAAGAGAAAAGAAAGAGAAAGAGAAGAAAGAGAAAGAAGAAAAGAGAAGAGAAAGAGAAAGAGAAAGAGAAAGAAGAAGAAAGAAAAAGAAAGAGAAAGAAAAAGAAAGAGAAAGAAAAGAAAGAGAAAGAAAGAAAGAAAAGAAAAGAAAAAGAAAGAGAAAGAAAAAGAAAGAGAAAGAAAGAAAGAGAAAAAGAAAGAGAAGAAAAAGAAAGAGAAAGAAAAAGAAAGAAAAGAAAGAAAAGAGAAAGAAAAAGAAAGAGAAAGAAAAAAAAAGAGAAAGAGAAAGAAAAGAAAGAGAAAGAGAAAGAAAGAGAAGAGAAAAGAAAGAGAAAGAAAGAAAGAGAAAGAGAAAGAAAGAGAAAGAAAAGAAAGAAAGAGAAAGAAAGAGAGAGAAAAAGAAAGAGAGAGAAAAGAGGAAAAAGAGAGAAAAAGAGAGAAAGTACAATGAATGTGATTTCCTAACCTCTAGGCAGCATAAAATAACCCCAGATGGGTTGACATGCTGTTAATATCAATTTAAGGGCTTCCCACATGATAAAAAGTAATTGAACTAATCTTTATACAGCTTGTATATGCAGGGGGCTCCGTGATTAAGGGGCATTTTCAAACAATTCCATGACCCCACCCAGTTATGCCTCTGCCACCACCTCGCAATTTTTACCCATAATGTACACCAGGGGTTCCCAACCTTTTTCAGCTCATGGCCCACTTTGAAATCATTCATCTGTTTTATTTTATCTTTTTTTTTTCCTTAAAAGTCAAAAATACCATAAATCGTGTCCTTAGTAATAATTAAATTCATTAAAATCTATGCCCAAGCCAAATTTTTCCGTTTTAATTTTGACGACGATTTGCAATTTTAACCGCTCTAAGTTCATTATCTTTTCTTAAGTATGTATGACCGAAAGTGTAATAATCCGTGTTTTTATGTTAATAAATTCTCAGAAAATATTTATCTCCCTTAAAAATTAGTTCTCTTGCGGCCCTCTGTAGGAAAATAACGTCCAATGGAAAATGGTTAAAAACACAACTAACGGTTAAAATTCAAGTAAAAAAAAATACCATAAATCATGTCCTTAGTAATAATTAAATTCATTAAAATCTATGCCCAAGCCAAATTTTTCTGTTTTAATTTTGACGACGATTTGCAACTTTAACATTATCTTATTCAATTGGTATATATAAAGTCAATATATATAAAACATAACATAGGGGCGTATCAGGGGTGTAAATCTCTCCCCACTCTCCCCTACCGTGAATTAGTTGACATCTTACTTTCTAGAAAATATAAATTTCCCTCATATATGATTGGATTTTGTATATAAAAAGTGAATGCTCTGAAATCATATAGAATTATAATATTTCCTTGGCCCACCTGAAATTTGCTGTGGCCCATTTTGGCCATAGGTTGGGAACCACTGATGTACACAAGGAAATAATGTCACATGTTTTCTGTACGGTTTATTTATTATTATTTTTTGCAGCCGTGAGAAAATATAGCTTACCCCAATATCCCTACCCCCCTCCACGCATATCGCTAACCCACCCACCCCCGGTGCTTTTGCGCAACCACCGAATACAAAATATGTTGTTACCATGCCAACACAACATAGTCATCAGTTTACAGTTACCTACGTGAATCAAATTAGAATGCCCCAGGTAAAAAAACAAAAAAAAACAATCTACCATTTTTACAGGTGAGCCGATGCCATTCGGCTTTAAATACAGCTACTAATACCCACTTGTTAACCGGAGGGCTGGGGTGAGTGGGAGAGTAGTGGGTGGGGCACTCACGGGGATGGAGAACGGAGGGAGCCCCCCTCCCTCCGTTCTGCAATAAAAACAAAAACAAAAAGCAAGTAGATAATTAATGTGCAACGGTTACCTGTCTGCAAAAAAGGTGTTAGAGGTAGGGGACACGTAACCAAGTGTCTATGACATACACACACATTTCATTTTGTTTGTTTTGTTTTTTGCTTGCTAGATAGATATAAAGTTTGGTTGGTTTGGTTTATAAGTGAAATAATAATAAATTCTGAGGTACTTTGAGATACAGACGGATCACCTTATCCCAGCCAGAAGACTATCTTCCATGTTGACATTTTCAAACAGATCTTTCATATTGTTTGCTTTAAAATAAGGGTTTCTGGTGTGAGCAAAGAAAATAATAATAAATAATAAATTCTAAAAAATAATAATAAATAAATAATAAATTCTAAAAAATAATAATAATAAATAATAAATTCTAAAAAATAATAATAATAAATAATAAATTCTCAGGTACTTTGAGATACAGACCGATCACCTTATCCCAGCCAGAAGACTATCTAGCATATACTGCATCCTTTTAGATGTCTATATTCTATGGTATAATTTTATTTCCCTAAAAAAAGAGAGAATATCTTCCATGTTGACTTTTTCAAACAGATCTTTCATATTGTTTGCTTTAAAATAACGGTTTCTGATGTGAGCAAAATAATAATGATAATAATAATAATAATAATAATAAATAAATAAATAAATAAAAATAATAAAAAATGATAAATTCTTAGGTACTTTGAGATACAGACGGATCACATTATCCCAGCCAGAAGACTATCTATCAGAAGACTATATACTGCATCTTTTTAGATTTTTGTGTGGACGCGAACCTATCAGCATCTCTGGATTATGCTAGGACGGTTTGGTTTGGTTTGGTTTATTTTACGGCATATCAACCTCAGTGGGTCATTTAATGCCGATAAAGTTTTGAAATAAATCAATTCGTAATGGATAATACAATGTTTTTTTGTAAATACATTTTTCTATTTAACCCATAGATGGAACCCTAACAGGTACTACCACTCCGGGTCAGAGTAGACCAGGGAGCAATGGTGATGAAGGGGTGCTACACATTCCCCAAACCTCCAAAACTGGAACCTCACCATCAGATAGAGTTTAACGTCATTCCCAGGACTTGTAGACCCGCAGCCACCGCCTTCTAGCACCCATATGATAAAAAGGGGTTGGGGCTTGCCATAAAGGCAATAGGGTTGGGAAAATCATATAGGTGCTAGGGCTTGACGTGACCAGCCGATTGATCGGAGGGGGCCTCTCCGACCGCCCGTCTAGCCCAAGATAGGGCCAAAGTGGAGTATTGCATGTCATGAACTGCTCATCCACCTGGGCTCTATCCTTAAGCCTCACGGGTTGCCACCCACGGCAAACAGGTGGCCCCATTGGGAGAGTTTTACCCCTCTGCAGAGGTGCAGTCGGTGCATTCTAACGCCCCACCGACAGGGCGGTAGGACAGTTTGGTTTGGTTTCTTTGTTTAATGGCATAGACTTGTTTAGACCGTATAGACTATCAGTGACGCTGATAGCTTTTTAATTTAGTGCGTCCTGGGACTCACATATTTGCTTTGAATGAGTTCCCAGGAAAATTTATGAGTCTAATTCCTACCTTGTAACCTATTTTGTGTAATTCCTTTCTAAGAAACTATTGAAATGTATTTACAGTTAGCTTGAAATGGTGAGGGAAGAAAAAAGAAAAACACTGGGATGCATGGATATGATTTTACTGCGTCCTTTTAGATTTTTATGCGTTAGTGATCTCTGTATCAGCTAACGCTGGTGTGAAAAATTCACAAGAGTGAAATAATAAACTCTCAAGTACTTTGAGATACCGATGGATCGCCTTATCCCAGCCAGACCTAGTATCAATTAACAAGAAAACTTATAAATTAGTGGATTTTGCCGTCCCAGCAGACCATAAAGTGAAAATGAAAGAAAACAAAAAGATAAAATTAGAAAACTATTGAATATGAAAAAGTTTGTACCAATTTTTTTGTTTGTTTGTTTATTGATTTTAACGGCATATCCACCCGTCTGGGGTTATGTCATGCCTAACGGTTAGAAAGTAATACGTATCGTGTATTTATATTTATACTTTTTTTAAATAATTATTTAATAATCTCTCTCTCTCATATATATATATATATATATATATATATATATATATATATATATATCCCCTCTCTCTCTCTCTATCCCCCTCTCTCCTCTATCTATATATATATATCCCCTCTCTCTCTCTCTCTCTATCCCTCTCTCTCTCTCTCTCTATCCCCCTCTCGAGATTATATATATATATATATATATTATATATATATATATAAAATCTTTCTTTCTCCCTATATCTATCTTTCTATCTGTTTACCAAATTCCATTCTTTTCCTACTTGGTTTCAGTTTACCCATATTTTTTTTTCAAAATCTTTTCATGCCAGCTCCCCCCCCACACACACCTTGGGAAATGTCTCTCAATATGAGAGTTACTACCCCCCCCCCAAGAATCGAATGTTACACATGGTCATTGTTCGTGAATATGAAAGACGCTGGGTACCCGCCCAAAATCTCAAACGACACCAAGGTCACATTTTTATAATGTTTCATCCAGAAATATTCCCGTTTACTTTGCCATTGCTACAAATACCAACATCATATACACCAACACCCTAGCCTATTTGATGCCACCACAAACAAAATAACTCAGCTTCGAAATTTGGTTTGTTTTGTTTTACGGCATATCAACCTCAGTGGGTCATTTAATGCTGAGTTTTGAAATAAATTCATTCTTAATGGATACTGAATTTTTTTTATTTATTTGCACATTTTTCTATGATTGATTGATTTTAATGGCATGTCAACCCATCCAGGGTTATTTTGTGCAAAGCAGTGGGTTGTGAGGGATATGCTGATTCCCTGAACCCTGATTGGCTTGTAGGATCCTCTGAGGCTCCATAAATCCTGCCACTTTGCAGTGGTCTTTACGGCATCTCAGAATCGTATTGAGTTACGACTGTTTGCCGTCTTGTCTTGCCAATTCGACGGTAATTGGACTTAGTATTCTATAGTTATGTCTTCTTTTTTTTTTCAATAATTTTTATTGATTTTGACAGAAGGTTGTTTGCAGTTGTTTGTAGCCAAGTCGATTGGGAATCAGTTTAAGGGATAAGTTCATAGGGTAAAGTTTAAGTTTGTTAGAAATTTGTTTTTGTTTTTTAAACAATTCTTATAAATATTTTTTTCTATTTAGCCCATAGATGGGACCCTAACAGGTACTACCATTCTGGGTCAAAGTGGACCAGGGAGCAATAGTGATGAAGGGATATTCCACATTCCACAAACCTCCAAAACTGGAACCTCACCATTAGATGCAGTTTAACATCATTCCAAGGACATGAGGATCCTCAGTCATCATCTGATAAAAAGGGTTGTTGGCATCAGGGCAATAGGGTTGGGGCAATCATATAGGTGCTAGGGCTTGACGTGACTAGCCGATTGATCAGTAAAAATATAACAGAAGACTTAGAAATGTTGCATTATAGACTATTTCAGGAAGCTTAGAGTTAAAAAGTGTCCATCAAATTCTTTTTTTCCCACAAAACCATTGGTTTGATTTAAGCTACACTATCGTACATAATTGATAGGCAACATATCAATTGTGCAACAGGTTTCTGATACAACCTATTCCTATTCATCTATCTCTATTCCTATCTATCTTACTACTCTCCCTCCAGCTATGGGTAAATAGTAGGGCATACTAGGCTCTTTAACCTTGGTTAGGCAACCGGTCTAGGAGAAGGAAAACTGAATTCAAACCTGTTTAACTCCGCTTAAGAAATTGACCTTGTGTCACATCCTGCTCGTGCGGAGGGGTTGGTAAATATATATATATATAACTAGGGATACCCAAAATGAGACTAAATTGCATTTTGACAAAATGACTTTAACCCCCCCCCCCACCTACAGAAAATAATTTACCAAAAATCAGGAATTATTGGATTTTAATGAAAATTTCAGTGTTTATTTATCAATGAATGATCTTTATAATGCATTACTTATTTTATTTCAAAACTTTCTCATTTTTTTTTCAGGTCACTTATTTTTTTAAACCTCCCCCCCCTTATGTTGGAAGCGTAACTTTTTTTTTTTTCAAGTTGGTCTTTTAGTTTTCTAATTACAGTAAATAAAGAGATAAAAGGCCAAAGTTATGAATAGAAAATTTTTACGGTTACAGTTTTGAAATAAAATAACTGATGCATTATAAAATTCATTAATTGATAAATCAATACTGAAAATTTTATTAAAATCGGATAATTACCTGATTTTTAGTTACATTTTTTTCCATCCCAAATGTTACGTTAAAATTGTAAACAGGCACCTAAAACCATTGAAAAACAGCCAAAATGGCGGATCGCGTCGAAATTGACCAAAACAAATCGTTTTAAATCTTTTAAAAAAAAACTGCATATGTAATGATATTTTTTTCTTTTTTTTAATGATGGTCATTATGTTACTACTTATCATTTTAGACAATTAAAATTTTGACATTAAACAGATTTAATTAATTTCAATTTGTTTTTAAAAAGCTAGCAGCCGACAAATTTGGGTATGGCGCATATAACTCTCTCTAATTATAAGAGAGAGAGAGAGAGAGAGAGAGAGAGAGAGAGAGAGAGAGAGAGGGGGGAGGCACGTACGCATACCCACACATTTACTGAAGCATATATGAATATAAATTTCATTAAAATAAAAAACAAATATATACATTACACGAATAACAACGATCTAAAAAGATTTTTTTTCAAATTCTTAGCACAAAGCAAAGACTTTTTTTTCTTCTTTTTTTAAAAAGCACGTCGTCCTGCGCCCTATGTCGCCCATAAACCTTGACATTCCGCGCGAATAAAATATGCAAATTATTTGAGCATCAAATCTCAAGTAAAAAACAAAACAAAAAAATAATGCCACACACCCCGGGTGGATAGATGGAACCATGTGCCCTTGCTGTTAGTGTTCTACCCGACCATTCTCTCTGTAGGTGAGGATAGGAAATATAACAAAAACGATACCCCCCCCCCGCCAATCACCCACCATGCGCGCGCACCACGCAGAATTCTATCTTCTGACCGAGGAGAAGTTATTTTTTTATTTATGTTTTTATTTATTGTTTTTGTACTTAAGAAAAAAAGAGAGAGAATTTTCTTTTTTTACTCATTCGTATTTAATGCGACTGTTTAAAAAAATAAGATCGTAATATGTAACTAAATCTAACAACAATGTAGATAGGCAGATACATATGAATAGAAATAGATAGATACAGAGAGAGAGAGAGAGAGAGAGAGAGAGAGAGAGAGAGAGAGAGAGAGAAATAGACATATAGGGATATAGATAGATATATAGGAATATAGTAGGGACTGGCAAAAAAAATCGGATACTACGAGTTTTAAAAGCGAATTAAGAATAATTAAATCTATTATTTAAGGTTAAACTTTGTTTAAATCGATAAGTAGTAACATAATAACCATCATTAAAAAAAGAAAAATATCATTACATATGCTGTTTATTTTTAAAAGATTTAAAACTATTTGTTTTGGTCAATTTCGACACGATCCACCATTTTGGCTGTTTTTCAATGGTTTTAGGCGCTTGTTTACAATTTTAACGTAACATTTGGGATGGAAAAAAATTTACCAAAAATCAGGTATTTTTTTTTTGCCAGTCCCTAACTAATACCCTAGGGAAATGTATGTATCTAACCACTCCCCACTCAGTTATGGGTAAATAGCAGGGCAAACTGGACTCTTAAACTTTTATTTGATTGGTTTGTTTTGGTTTACGGCATATCAACCTCAGTGGGTTATTTAATGCCGACAAAGTTTTGAAATAAATCAATTCTTAATGGATAATACAATTTTGTTTATTAACTCATGTTTTTCTATTTAACCCATAGATGGGACCCTAACAGGTACTACCACGCCGAGTCAGAGTGGACCAGGGAGCAATGGTGATGAAGGCGTGCTCCACATTCCACAAACCTACAGAACTGGAACCTCACCATCAGATAGAGTTTAACGTCATTCCCAGGACATGTAGACCCTCAGTCACCGCCTTCTAGCACCTATATGATAAAGAGGGGTTGGGGCTTGCCATAAGGGCAATAGGGTTGGGAAAATCATATAGGTGCTAGGGCTTGACGTAACCAGCCGATTGATTTGAGGGGGCCTCTCTGACCGCCCGTCTAGCTCAAGATAGGGTCAAAGTGGAGTATTGCATGTCATGGACTGCTCAGCCACCTGGGTCATATATTTAAGCATCACGGGTCGCCACCCACGGCCAACAGGTGGCCCTTTTGGGGGTGTCTTACCCCTCGTTCCCAATGCTCATTCAATTACGTGACACACTAATCTAGGGAGAGTCTTGTTTTGGATGACCCTGAGGTGAAGGCTGCTGCTGATCAGAGAGTCCCGTTCACGACGACCCCGGGGTGAAGGCTGCTGCCAATCAAACCCTATGAACTTACTTCCGCTGTCCGCCCTGTCGGCGCGGCGTTAGAATACACCGACTGCACCTCTGCAAAGGGGTAAGACTCCCCCAATGGGACTACATGTTGGCCGTAGATGGCGACCCGTGATGCTTAAGGGTGGAACCCAGGTGGATGTGCAGTCCATGACATTCAACATTCCACTTTGGCCCTTACTTGGGCTAGACGGCCTCCCTAAGATTAATCGGCCGGTCACCTCAAGACCTAGCACCTATATGATTGACCCAACCCTATTGCCCTTATGGCAAGCCCCAACCCTTTTTATCATATGAGTGCTAGAAGGCGGTGGCTGAAGGTCTTCAAGTCCTGGGAATGGTGTTAAACTCTATTTGATGGCGAGTTTACAGGTCTGAGGGTATTTGAAGCACCCCTTCATCACCATTATTCCCAGGTCCACTCTGCTCGGGGTGGTAATACCTGTTAGGATTCCATCAATGGTTTGAATAGAAAAATGAGTATCCATTAAGAATGAATTTATTTCAAAACTTTGTCGGCATTAAATGACCCACAGAGGTTGATATGCCGTAAAAACAAAACAGAACCAAACAAACAGACATGTCCATATATTTTTAGTCCGAAAGTCAATATAATAACGCGGCTGGGATTCAAGTTTGTTTACAACGATGTTGCAGTACAGTGCTATAACCACTCCGCCACAGGAACCTCCTCCTCCACACACAGATATCGCAGATTTGGATTTAGATTCGGGCATCTGGTTCCATCGAAGGTAACAAGAATTTTGGTTTCGAAAACAAAAATAACGAATAGGGTTAAGTGTTAGGCTCAATAAATAATAACGTTTATTATGCTGTTGGTAAATATCCCTCTCTCTTTCTCTCTCTCTCTCTTTCCTCCTCTCTTTCTCTCAGTTTTCCAGTTTTTCCCCTCTCTCTCTCTCTCATTTTCTCTTTCCTTCTCTCTCTTTGTTTATTATTTTTTCTTTTTCCCTCGCTTATATTCTCTAACCTCCTCTCTCTCTCTGTCATGTTCTCTCTTCCCCTCTCTCTGTCTGTCATGTTCTATCTTTCCCTCTCTCTCAGTTTTTTTCTTTCTCTCCCTTTCGCTCTCTATCCTCTCTTGTTTTCACTTCCCCTCCGTCTGTTTAGTATTTTCTCTTTCCTTCCTCTCTCTAATATTCTTTCTTCCTCTCTTTTATATTCTTCCCCCTCCCTGTTATGTTCTCTCTTTCCCTCTCTCTCTGTTATTTTCTCTTCCCCCTTCTCTTACATTCTCTCCCCTCCCTGTCCTGTTGTTTCCAGTTTTCTCTCCCCCCTTCTCTCTATTTTTTCTTTCTCTCTTTCCTCCGTTTTCTCTCCTCTCCCCCTCTCTCATATCTATATATCTCCTCTCTCGTGTTCTTGTTGTCTCTCTTTCTTTCTTTCTTTCTTTCTTTCTGGGTTCATGAGGGAATTATGTTGTTGTGTTAGCCATCGTCTCACCTACCACATTCGTTGGCGTTTAAATAATTCATTCAAGGTAAACAGGTAGGTGGTTGCTACGGCGGAAAGGTGTTGAAACGCTGAGAGACAGAGGGAGAGAGAGAGACAGAGAGAGAGAGAAGCTATTCAGAAATCGAGGAAAAGAAAAAGATATCCATTACGAATAACAAGTATGTGAGTCAAAAGTTTTGCAATGTTTTTGGCACGTGCTAACTTTGCAACGCGTTGTTTTGTGGCTGATAGTTTGGTTTGGTTTGTTTTACGGCATATCAACCTCAGTGGGTCATTTAATGCCGACAAAATCTTATAAATAAATTCATTCTTAATGGATAATCAAATTTTGTTTATAAACTCATGTTTTTATATTTAACCCATAGATGGGACCCTAACAGGTACTACCACTCCAGGTCAGAGCGGACCTTGGAGTAATGGTGATGAAGGGGTGCTCCACATTCCCCAAACCTACAAAACTGGAATCTCACCATCAGATAGAGTTTAACATCATTCCCATGACATGGAGACCCTCAGACACCACCTTATAGCACCCATATGATAAGGGTTGGGGCTTGCCGTAAGGCAATGGGATCGAGACAATCATATTGGGGCTAGGGCTTGACATGACCAGCCGATTGATCAGAGAGGGTCTCTCTGACTGCCCGTCTAGCCTAAGTAAGGGCCAAAGTGGAGTGTTACATATCGGACAGCTCAGCCACCAGGATTCTGTCCATAAGCATCTCAAGATCACCACTAACGGTAGCTGGTATTTCAGTCAATCAGTCAGTCTACTATTGGTTTGAACAACAGCAACTGGCCCAAGACAACTGGTACTTATGGGAATTCAGAATAGTCCACTCATTAATTTCGGTGATTCCATTCCTTGAGTCCTGATTGGCTGCTTGGTTTGTATGATGTTCTGAGGCTTCATAAATAACCTGACATTTTGCAGTAGTCTTTGCAGCAAACCAGGTTCGTATTGAGTTACGACTGCTTGCTGCCGTGTCTTACCAATTTGACGGTAATTGGAACTAGTATGATTATTCTACAGCTGGCACCATTGGGGGAGTCTTACCCCTATGCAGAGGTCCAGTCGGTATATTCTATAGACCCAGTCGACATGGCGGTCTTTCTTTTTATTTTTATTTTTTTTTTTTTTTTTTCGCTATGTGAGATGCAAACAACCTCACCTAGGATTTGAACTCGGATCACCGTGTTCATTTCCTACAATGTGTTCATCTTACTTGGATGGTTTGTGTGATAGGAGGTAAGTGGCCGTACAGATTTTACTGGTGCTACTTCTAGGATTTGTTCAGGGCAGCACACAGCATCATTGTATAGTTCCTATTATCTGCGTTATTCGGACTTGAAGAATAATTAAAGTTCCAATTACCGTCGAACTGGGAAGATAAGGCAACAAACGGTTGTAACTGAAATACAAACCGAATGCTACAAGGTCCACTGCAAAATGACAAAGTATATATAAGACTCCACAATGTCATTCAAATCAAGCAGTCAAGCAGCCAATCAGAACTCAAGGAATGGAATCACCCAAATCACCCAGATTCATGGATGGATCATTCTTGAGTCCTATTTATACCAACTGTCTTGGACACTGCTTGAGTTGGATTTAGTAAGCTGATGTTATTAAAACCAACAGTCGACTAACTGACTTCAATAGGACTATTGTCCTCATCTTCATTGTTATCTGTGCAACGTTTCGGCCAGATAACAATGAAGATGAGGACAATAGTCCGAATAACGCAGATAATACTAATCATCAAGTCTCATCTCAAACATTCAGAGAAATTGTATAGTTCCTATCTAGCTTTTTTTTTTCTTTTTTTTTTCTCCTTCGCTATGGGACCCCTGCGACCACTATTCTAGCCTAATGGACTTCTCGGCCACTAGGGTTCCATCCTTAAACATCACAGGTTGTCACCCACGGTCAACAGGTGGTCCCATTGGTGGTGGTGGGGGGAATCTTACCCCTCTACAGAGGTGCAATCGGCGTATTCTATAGCCCCACCGACGGAGCGATCTTTCTTTTTTCTTTTTTTTCTCCCCTTCGTTATATGAGATGCAAACAGTTTCGTCAAGGATTAGAACTCGGTTCACCGTGCCCATTTACTATATGTTCATCTTACTTGGATAGTTTGTATGATAGGAGGTAAGTGGCCGTGTAGTTTTTTTTTACTTGAGTGCTGCTTCCAGGATTTATTACAGACAGCATACATGTATAGTTCATATCTAGCTTCTTTTTTTCTTCTTTTTTTTTGCCTTCGCTATGTGAGATGCAAATAGCCTCGTCTAGGATTTGAACTCTGGTCCATTTCTATTGCCGTACCCGTGTTGGTGTTATATTTTACCACAGTGGCCTGGTTCATTATTGGCCTACTACGTGTACCAGCAATACTTTTAAAACTGATTCAATAAAGGAAATCCTTATATATAACATAGATAAAAGACCTAAAAAACGAACTAAAACCAACTCATATACCCCATGATGACGACTGAGGATACAGTCGAAAGCGCTCGGGCTAACAGTATGGGAAATATCCTATTTCAATTGGATCCAAACACCAGAAAAGATCGCCAGACGACTGGAAAATACACAGATTCAAATAATGAAGAAGAAGTACTCTGTGTTATTCAATAACACATGTCTGAAAAATAACTTGCTGCCAAAATACACAACATATATATATATATATATATATATATATATATATATATATATATACATACTAGACAAAACGTGACCCATTGGGTCACCCATTCAGCTCTGGGTAAATAATTGAGATTAGGGAAAAAGGAATAAAAAGTTTTTAAAAATAAATACGACTGGACAAAACATTAAAATCATTTTTGACTTCATTTAAGCTACAGGTTGCTGGTTGTGAAATTTAACATAGAAATACATTTCAAAATTCTCTCTCTCTCTCTCTCCAGAGAAACTAATGTTATATAATGAGGAGGTAGTCAAGAGATACATAGAGGGGAAGAAAGTGATAGACACAGAGTAAAGTAAGAGATTGGTCGGTTTTTGACTTAATTGCAAATTACGACTAATTAGAACCAATTAAAACAGAATTTTTTTCAAACATAATTCAATCCTCAAAGTAAGGAATAATTTAGTATAATTTTTGTGTCATTAAACTAAACAGTAAAAAAGCCTTTAGGAAGAAAAAGTTGATTAACTTAGCTTTAGTATAATAGATACACCATCCCATCCGTACGAAGTACGATGTGACAAAAGGTCGACTTCCATTTCCCACAACGTGTTGAAATAAAATAAAAACGATTTCTAATCTTTTAATGAGCTCTTCTGTGATCATGATACCAACTTCTAAACTGGATGTGTGTGATTTTAATTGGCCATTTGGTGATGTGATGAAAGGGTACCCTTCATCGGGTTATAAGGTCCCCCTATCACGCCCTTGCCTAAAAACGTTAGATAAAGCTTATCTAGTTACCTGACAGACCCTAATTCCATTGTTAGTTCATGTAGTGCTTAAAATGTATCCACTCAGCGTCAGTGGAAGAGACAGACAAAAAAAAAAGAACTAACACGTTAAGGACTGGGGTAGAGGCGTTAAGCTGTGTTAATCATTATTCTATGTTACTGCTGCCCTTGATCAGGATTGAACCTGCAATCTAGAGATAACTGTCACTTAGAACTGTCTTAACCTAACAATTCCTTTATCCACTAGGCCATGTGTGTTATGTTTAAAGAAAGACCGCGAAGTAAGGGTCTACAGTGAGTGTTGCATGTCATGGACTGCTCATTGACCAGGGTTCAGTGCTTAAGCATCACGGGTTATAAGGTCACCCTATCACCCCTTGCCTAAAAACGGTAGATAAAGCCTATCTAGTATTATTAGCGTTGTTCGGACTATTGTCCCCATCTTCATTGTTATTTATACAATGTTTCGGCCGATATACCCTCCGGCCTTCGGGTATTTCTTGTCGGACTCGGGAACCTTCTTTTCGAACTCGGGAACTTTCTTGTCATATTCGGGAGCCATCACGAAACTTTGAACCTAACCCTTTATTTATTCCACGGGGGTATCCTGTTCTCATTCCGCTAACCATAGCTGGGGGGTAGGAGTTGTGCTGATTAATTATTTTTCTAACTGCTTTCACTCAGGATTGAACTCGGGAACCAGAGATAACTGTCACTTAGAACTGTCTTTTAACCAAACTGCCTAATCCACTCGGCCATGTGTCCAATTGAGTGTGAATTTTGGGAACTTATAAACCTAATGTCTTGATTTGGCAGAATATCTACCTATTTTACTTATGTATGATTTTTTACCTAGACTCATATTGTGTTTTTTTTGTTTTTTTTATAATACTTATCTTCAAGCCTCATCTCAAACATTCAGAGAAAAAGCCTATCTAGTTACCTAGTTCCATAGTTAGTTCATGTAGTGTTTAAAACTTAGCGTCAGTGAAAGAGACAGACAAAATACGAACTTGTTAAGGACGATGGTGTCTCGTGTGGTTGGTTTGGTTTGTTTTGTTTTACGGCATATCAACCTCAGTGGGTCATTTCATACCGACAAAGTTTTGAAATAAATTCATTATTAATGGATATACAATTTTTTTTTATAAACATATTTTTCTATTTAACCCATAGATGAGACCCTAACAGGTACTACCACTCCTGGTCAGAGTGGACAAGGGAGCAATGGTGATAAAGGGTGCTCTACATTCCCCAGACCTCCAGAACTGGAACTTCACCATTAAATGCAGTTTAACACCATACCCAGGACATAAAGACCCTCAATCACCGCCTTCTAGCACCCATATGAGAAAAAGGGCAATAGGGTTGGGACAATCATATAGGAGCTAGGGCTTGACGTGACCAGCCGATTAATCTCCGACCGCCCGTCTAGCCTAAGAATGGTCAACATGGAGTGTTGCATGGCATGAGAATTCTTCTTTTTTTTTTTTTACCTAACAGGTACTACCACCCGGGGTCAGAGTCAACCTGAGAGTAATAGCGACGAAGGTTTTAAGTTTGGTTTTGTTTTGTGGCATATCAACCTCAGTGGGTCATTTAATGCCGATAAAATTTTGAAATAAATCAATTCTTAATGGATAATACAATTTTTTTATAAATACATTTTTCTATTTAACCCATAGATGGGACCCTAACAGGTACTACCACTCCGGGTCAGAGTGGACCAGGGAGCAATGGTGATGAAGGGGTGCTCCACATTCCCCAAACCTCCAAAACTGGAACCTCACAATCAGATAGAGTTTAACGTCATTCCCAGGACATGCAGACCCACAGTCACCGCCTTCTAGCACCCATATGATAAAAAGGGGTTGGGGCTTGCCATAAGGGCAATAGGGTCGGGAAAATCATATAGGTGCTAGGGCTTGACGTGACCAGCCGATTGATCGGAGGACGCCTCTCCGACCGCCCGTCTAGCCCAAGAAAGGTTCAAAGTGTAGTATTGCAAGTCATGAACTGCTCATCCACCTGGGCTCTATCCTTAAGAATCACGGGTCGCCACCCACGGCCAACAGGTGGCCCCATTGGGGGAGTCTTACCCCTCTGCAGAGGTGCAGTCGGTGCTTTATTTTGGTAGTTTCATCCGGACATACGTACAAACACACCAACTGCCCTTTATATATAGATTGAGATAGATGGTTTCAATAGGATCCCTGTAAATTTTCTGTGGGCCCCTTCTCAGCCCCTTGTACCCCAATACCCCATTTTTCAAATGTGTTCTTGTGTCCTCTCCCACCAAGAAATCACGTGGCCACCAAGGGAGCCATATGGCGTTACTTTGATGAAATCAGTGACCGCAATTTAGAATTTCTTGGCTTACACACGTAATTATTCATTTACCACGAGAGTACTGTGTGTGTGTGTACTGTGTGTGTGTGTGTGTGTACTGTAGGGACCACCAATTGATCAGTTTAGGCCATCTTGAATAAAAAGGAAATAAATATTTCCGAACTTTGTCTATCAAAAATCTCGTAAAAAACAATTAAAGATCGTACAGGGTTGTTACAAAGAAAAATAGTTAATTCAAAGATCAAATTATCCGATTGGGAAAAATGACATCGTTATCTTAAAAAATAGGGGTGGGGGGTGATAGACCTCGTAAAAAAATATTTCCCCTAATATATTTTAGAACAAAACTATTTCAGATGTATTTACATACAATGGTAAACATTTATGGAAATTTTTGTGAAAATCAGATAATTAATTGATTTTTCATAGAATTTAAAAAAAAAAAACTCTTATCGTAACTTGTTTTTTAGCTACGTTAAATTTCAGTTGATTTAACAGTGTAAAAATGAAAACATTGTTTTTCAATCATAATTTTCATTATTTTCGTAAGCCGAAAAAAATTTTAAAAATCATTAGGAGTTTAATTAATGTTTTTTCTTTCGAATGGTAGAAACTTTTTCAAGAAAATATTAATTTTTCTGCAAGTTTCATAGTGTTAAATATAGGGGGGGGGGATTTCACAGGGTAAAATTGGTGGTACCTAGTGTACTGTGTGTACTGCGTATGTATGTGTGTGTGGATTATTCCTCCACCATCGGTTTGAAGAGATTAGCAAAGATGACATGGATCCGTTCGTACAACAGAAGATCTGATTAAATTTTTTTTAACAAGTCCAAGGTCAGAGAAATTGTACGTAATTGTTTAGAAGATCCAGAATTAGTTTAAGACAAATCGGTTGCTTGTACAGAATAGCCCACCTATGAAAATGTATGTTAATTTTCTTTATATATACTAGCAAATATATGCACCCTCCGGGTGCAAGTATTTAAGTTTTAATGTAATGAAATATCGTATTAAATTAGAAAGTCTAATAAGAAGGCAGATAAAAAGATATGTAACAGAGTGGGGGTATAATAGAAAAATAGAAATGAAACTTACTCTTCCATCACTCCTGTCTTTCATTGCTGAATTTTACTTATTTAACTATTTAGTTAAATTAGGAAATAAAGAATAAAATGACAGTTATTCTTTCTTGTTAATGGATTTCATTTAAGATTCATTGAAGAGATTTTTGCATATATTCATTAAAATAAAACCAAACACTTAGAAATCAATAATACTAAGCACATATTTAATAAAATCACATTTTTAATATCAATATGCAAATTAGCCTTCCCATTCACACTGTTAACCGCTATTTTTTGTATATATAAATACAATTGCATGTTATTTGCATGTAGACATGGGCAACACTAATAAAAAGGTGAAGCAATTTTATTAATAATTGAGGTTTAAATATAAATAAAATCATGGAAAATGTGATGTAAATAACTAAGGGAATTGTGACTTGAGTAGTAATGCAGTTTCGGTTACAGACAGAAAAACACACAATCTCCATTATAATAAGATATATATATATATATATATATATATAAGTTTGTTATGCATGTTTATGTTGTTGATTTTGTTTATTAGATCATTTGAGTTTCTTATATTGAGTTCCGATACCAGAGATTATTGGTCTTAGTGGAAGACCAATAATTTCTGGTATCGGAACGGCTCCCCACAACATAGCGAAATCTATAACCAAATTACTAACCCCACTTTTAGGCACCATTAGCAATTCCCATATAAAAAAAACTCAAATGATCTAATAAACAAAATTAACAACATAAACATGCATAACAAACTTCTAAATAGTCTTGACATCAAATCATTATACACTATATATATATATATATATATATATATATATATATATATATATACATACACACACACACACTATGAACAAAAATTGATAAGACAAACAGGAATATTTCTTTTATGCTTATTATTCTCAATTAGTTTCGACCTTAGGTCATCATCAGGAGAAAATTTCTTGTTTGAAGAAATTGTTTTTAGAGAGGTTTTTTTTTAAAAAAAAAAGGAGCCTTATTTAAAAAAATTATTAGAATTAAAACATTTATTAAGGGTTTGACAGGCCAATATAATCCGGGTAGAGAAGTGTATTAGAAGTAGCGAGTCCATCTGTTCCGTGAAATAAACTTCTTTGAGTTCTTTTTGAATACTCTTATATATGTGAGGGAGGGTTCTTGGGAGTCGTGTATATGACCATGTATATTATATATATATATATATATATATATGGGGGTCTGAAGATTGCATAGGCGAGAAACTGTCAGTAACCAGGGGTTGACTTCGTGTCCACGCTACTCAAATATAAAAGCTCTATCAATGATATTGAGCACTATCTGCTTAGAAATATAGCACCAATATCATCTACTATATCTAAGATTCTAGCCCAGCCGACATCTTGGTTCTTAATGAATTTAAATTAGGTCAAGCTGTCCCTTTCTTAGAAATCTTACAAAACGATTTTAATGTTGTTTGTTTGTTTTTTGTTGTTTTTTTTGGGGGGGGTTGGGGGGAGGGTAATTCTCAGGTCGTATTTATTTCTTTTTAAAATTAATTAAATTTGCAAACTCACTTTTCGCTAATCCCAATTATCTACCCAGAACGGGCGACCCAACGGTTCACGTTTTGTCTAGTATATATATATATATATATTATTTCAAAGACAGAAAAACATAAACCGTCATCCCGTTATATTTCTATTTCGATTAGAAACTCAAAAAATGAGTCTAGCCTCATCAGACTGGTTTTACAAAAAAAAAATTATCTAAAAAAGGCATTATATATATAAGTTAAAAGAAAGGAAATGAATCCGACGGTATGAGTATAGATAAAAGGATATGAAAACACACAATGCTGTTAAAGTGAAAAGATTTTATAACATATTCATAGCTAATATTAGCTATGAATATGTTTTCACTTTAACAGCATATTGTGTTGTTTTCATATCCTTTTATCTATACTCATATATATATATATATATATATATATATATATGAATAAGATATAATGAAAAAACAAACGATGTTTACAACTGAAATAGGCTCATCAGAAGAGAAAGTGTGCAAACCGTTTCGGGGCCAATATTTTTAAATAAAATTCATATTATTTTTAATACAGACAGCACAATTTATTTTTTTAAATAATTCCAACGTTTGACTAGCAGCGTTCTGTTTTTACTAACGGTCTTTTTTCCCGTCTTATTTTTGTTGATGACCGACCCACGTGCGGTTGATACATTATAATGCAATAGGGTCCTCATATTAGTTGAGGATGGGCCGGGTGTTGCTTTTTAAACCGTCAAGAGAATTGGCCCCGAAACGGTTTGCACACTTTCTCTTCTGATGAGCCTATTTCAGTTGTAAACATCGTTTGTTTTTTCATTATATCTTATTCATACTGTCGGATTAATTTCCATTTTATTTTTACATATATATATATATATATATATATATATATATATATATATATACTATAGTGTGAGATGGTCACTATTTCAGCTTTTGCTGGAACGGTGTACGCAACCTTTATGCTGCCCATAAACGCTCTCATACATTCAATTCACATTCACACACACATCATTTTATCCAATCATACGCATCTCGTGTCTATTGAAATTTTTTGATTTTCCTTACATTTGAAACATCTTCACCTGATGAATGCATCGCATGAAACCAATATGGTTGTGAATGTTTCTTTGTCACCTAATAAATAGATATGTAAAACCTTTATATATTTATCTTATTATATATATATATATATATATATATATATATATATATATATATATATATATAATGCCTTTATAGAGGTTTTTTTTTGTAAAACCAGTCTGATGAGGCTAGACTCATTTTTTTACTTTCTAGTCGAAATAAAAATATAACGGGATGACGGCTTATGTTTTTCTTTCTTTGAAAGAAAATAAATATATATATATATTATATATAGGCTTTTAGGTAACCCTATATGAAATGCTTTTCTCTTCCATTAATGCCACACAAAAGATGGTGACCGACTTAAGTGGAGCGTATAATCGGCATTTCATAATGAAGCCATTATATATCTGAAAATCCTGGCTTAGAGCAAGACTTAAGGATTTAAAAGAATCAAAATTCCAGGACAGCACGAAACAGGGACACCAGGTAATATGCGAAGTGGCGGGAAAAAAGAAATATGAGACTGATATTTATTTTATCAACGTTTGATTTATATACAAGGTGTGTCAAAAAAGTATCGAGAATTTTTTATACTTTTGGTACTATTCGCAAAGTTCCGTCCCGGCCTCCTGCGAGAAATATATATATATATATATATATATATATATATATATATATATATGTGTGTGTGTGTGTGTGTGTGGTGTATGTATGTATGTGTGTGTGTGTGTGTGTGTGTGTGTGTGTATATATTTGGGCAGCATTCTTTCATTTATACATGTGGAATTAAACAAAAGGCAGGTCTCTTGTTTAACAATTTTATTGGTGATCTTTTCAAGCTTTCTGGACAACTTTTTAATATTTGGATGGAATTCGTGGATTACTCTACCGAAGTTCATATCCCGAGTACTTTCGGCACTTCGAAGTGCCATCATCAGGGGTAATGTGTTCCAGTTTTTTTTTTTTTTCAAAGTATATCAATGGATGTAGAGGTTGGAAGGAGAATTATCACCAATAAAATCGTTAAACAGGAGACCTGCCTTTTGTTTAATTCCACACACACACTCACGAGAGAGAGAAAGAAAGAGAGAGAGAGAGAAAGAAAGAGAAACAGAAAAGAGAGAAAGAAAGAGAGAGAGAGAGAGAGAGAAAGAAAGAAAGAGAGAGAGAGAGAAAGAAAGAGAGAGAGAGAAGAGAGAGAGAGAGAGAGAGAGAGATTATTTTATTTCATTAAATTCTCAGTACACCTTACCCAACGGAAACTAGATATTTTTTCACGGAGCTCTGAAGGAATAGGGGGGGGGGGTCGTAGAACTCACTTTTGGGAAAACACAATACTCAAACAAATATTTTTGTGAACTCACTAAAATTACCCACCTCTTCAAAACAATAATTAAACAGTATTTTCCCTCCATATTCACAATATAATAAATTCTCTACTTAAAATACAATGTAGCTGATATAGGTCACGTATACTGTTCTCACTGTTGAGCAATGAGAAATGCCACTGGATTCTTATACGAGGTATTTTAATGCTATTTTCTTTGAAAAGAAAAATAACAATTTTTTTTAAAAATTCACATATACTAGGCATTGGTGATTTGTCGTCTGCTTTTCATTTTAAAAACGAATTAGAATTAATTAAATCGAATATTTAAGGTCAATTTTTTGCTTTTCGTTTTAAAAACGAATTAGAATTAATTAAATCGAATATTTAAGGTCAATTTTTTGCTTTTCGTTTTAAAAACGAATTAGAATTAATTAAATCGAATATTTAAGGTCAATTTTTTTATCTAAGTCGAAAAGTAGGGACATAGCGAGCATCAGTAAAAAAAATAGATATACCCAATTTGTCGAAAAATCCGTGTTTTTACAATACAAATTTACACTCCCCACCCAACCCAACCGATTGAAAAAAAAAATAGGCTAAACTTGCAAATCGGTCGGAAAATTAGAGTGACCCAGAAAAAGCAGAACCCACACATTTTGTAATAAAACTTAATTATAACTAGGGGGGTTTAGGGTTAAGGTTAGGGTTAGTTTAATGGGAAAATAAATAAATAATTTTGGTTCTGTTTTTTCTGGGTCACCCTGTAATATGTTTTAATTTTTTCGACCGATTTGCAAGTTTATCCAAAAAAAAAAAAAAAAAATTACAAAAATCAGGGAATTATCCGATTTTAATGAAATTTACAGTGTTGATTTATCAATGAATAAATTTTATAATAGATTATTTATTTTACTTTAAAAATTTCCGATTTTTTTTCATGTCACTTATCTCCACCCACCCTCACCCCCATTTTGGGGGCGCAAAGTATCGGTGGGTTTATATAAAGTTGAAACTAATTACAGTATAAATAAAAAGACCGAAGGTGTGAATAGGAGAAAAAAAATTTTAAGGGAGCTATCCTGGTAGAAAATAAGTATCGAAAATCGGAAAATAAATTTAAAATAAAAAAATATTTTTAGGGGACCTTTTTTTAAACTCTTTTCGATAATCATTTAATTGGCTATTATTTTATAAAAGAAAACATATACATCGATATTTGTTCTGTTTAGGGGGGGGGGGGCAAACTTTCAATAGAGTTTTTCAACAAAAAAATATTATTTACCATAGTAGAAATACCTAATTAAATCAGAAAGTTTTGAAATAAAATAACTGATTCATTATAAAATTCATTCATTGATAAATCAACACTGAAAATTTCATTAAAATCGGATAATTCCCTGATTTTTGGTAAAAAAATTTCCAACGTCATACCCAGGACACTAAGACCCTCAGACACCGCCTTCTAGCACATATATGATTTTTTTAAAAAAAGGTTGGTGGTTTACCATAAAGACAAAGGGGTTAGACAATCATAAGTGCTAGGGCTTGACATGAGCAGCCGACTGATTGGAGGGAGCCTCACCGACCGCTCGTCTAGATGGAACTAGTGATGCTGGTGTTAAATGCTATTTTATTTATATTAGTTCGTTTATTTCTTGTGCAAATTTCCTCTAGTGTATACATAATTTAGAACTAGGACAATAATTGGACCATATGCCATTTAGGCACCCCTTTTGCGATCTTGTTTCATAGGGACATTTTTTTCATTTATACCGTCAACATCCGGTTGTTGGTTAGGGGTTAGTTTTATAATAAAATAAAAAAACAACTGGATTTTGATGGTGTAAATGAAATAGATGTCCTTGTGAATCGAGATAGCAAAAGGGGTGCCTAAAGGTCATATGGTCCATTTCCTCTAGTGTATACATGATATTTAGATCTAGGACAATAATTTAACACAGATGGTAAAGAATTAAACTAACCTTTAAATACTAATATATATATATATATTCCATTCAAAAATATTGAACCTGTTGCATAGCCTGGATCAAGTAATTTCCTGTTTGTGAAATTCTTCAGAAATTCCATGGATTACATCCAAGACTGCCAGTCAGGAAGCAGGATCATATCATGTCGTGACGTGATGTGAACGTTACTTCAACTATTCAATTACTATACACCAGCCGCCCTGTTGGATGGGGCGTTAGAATACACCGACTGCACCTCTGTAGAGGTGTTATATATTGTACAAACGGAAATATGAATTTCCGGTTTTATTAAACAAAGAAATATAACAACTTCCCGTTATCAGATCAAGAGATAAAAAAATGTGTAGGAGTAGCTATGAATATAAAAGAACCAAGGGCTCGAGACAGGTCAGTCGTCAGTCAGCCCCGGAGGCAGTCAGCCGGAGAGAGAGTGAGGTGATCGGGGTCAGTAGTCGGGAGAGTCGATGCGAGTTAGTTGGCCGAGCGGGACCTCGTGTAGTTGGTGTCGGAAAAGCTAGCCTTAATATTTACCAACTGAAAAAGCTTGTCACCCAGAAATTTAATCGAAGGACCGAAAGTCTAAAGACTGAATATATTAATTAAACTGACCCTCTCTCTCGAAGTTAAGAAGCTTGAATTTATTTCAATAAACTTCTGGGGGATAACTTTGGTGTTATTGTCATCCCTTACAACGAAGATAAAACTATTGCAATTTAGTACCGTGACGACGCGCTACACAACAGAGGGTTAAGACCCTCCCCAACAAACAATCAGTGATTTTCCATTGTTTTACCTATATTTTCAAATCTGCTGTACACTACCTTACAAAAATGATTGTTTGTTTGTTTTGTTTTGTTTTACGGCATATCAACCTCAGTGGGTCATTTAATGCCGATAAAGTTTTGAAATAAATCAATTCTTAATGGATTATACAATTTTTTTTATAAATACATTTTTCTATTTAACCCATAGATGGGACCCTAACAGGTACTACCACTCCGGGTCAGAGTGGACCAGGGAGAAATGGTGATGAAGGGGTGCTCCACATTCCCAAACCTCCAAATCTGGAACCTCACCATCAGATAGAGTTTAACGTCATTCCCAGGACATGTAGACCCTCAGTCACCACCTTCTAGCACCCATATGATAAAAAGGGGTTGGGGCTTGCCATAAGGGCAATAGGGTTGGGGCAATCATATAGGTGCTAGGGCTTGACGTGACCAGCCGATTGATCGGAGGGGGCCTCTCCGACCGCCCGTCTAGCACAAGATAGGGCCAAAGTGGAATATTGCAAGTCATGGACTGCTCATCCACCTGGGTTCTATCCTTAAGCATCACGGGTCGCCACCCACGGCCAACGGGTGGCCCCATTGGGGGAGTATTACCCCTCTGCAGAGGTGCAGTCGGTGCATTCTAACGCCCCAGCCGACAGGGCGGTTACAAAAATGACAAGCTTTGCCTATTCATTAACAGTATTATTCAGCCCTGTCGGCTGGAGCTTTAGAATTTACCGACTGCACCACTGCAGAGGGGTAAGTAATCTCTAATGGAGCTACCTGTTGGCTGTGGGTGGCGACCTGTGATGCTTAAGGATGGAATCCTGGTGACTGAGCAGTCCAGGACATGCAACACTCCACTTAGGCTAGACTGGCGGTCAGAGAGGCCCCCTTCGATCAATCAGCTGGTCATGTCAAACCCTAGCACCTATATGATTGCCCCAACCATTTTTGCTGTTATGGCAAGTCCAAACCCTTTTTATCATATATGTGTTAGAAGGCGGTGGCTGAGGGTCTACATGTCCTGGGAATAACGTTAAACTATCTGATGGTGAGATTCCAGTTTTGGAGGTTTGGGGAATGTGGGGCATCCCTTCATCACCATTGCGCCCTCGTCCACTGACTCGGAGTGGTAGTATATGTTAGGGTCCCATCTATGGGTTAAATAGAACAAAATGAGTTCTAAAAATTTAAAATGGACACTACGCCATCGTCTTTAGTAGATGGGAGGATGCCAACTTGGTGATTAACTAGAAAATATATGCACCCTCCGTAAATTTCATTAAAATCGGATAATTACCTGATTTTTGGTAATTTTTTTTCCATCCCAAATTTTAAGTTAAAATTGTAAACAAGCGCCTAAAACCATTGAAAAACAGCCAAAATGGCGGATGGCGTCGAAATTGACCAAAACAAATAGTTTCAAATCTTTTAAAAATAAACTGCATATGTAATTATATTTTTCTTTTTTTTAATGATGGTTATTATGCTACTACTTATCGATTTAGACAAAGTTTAACCTAAAATAATAGATTTAATTATTCTTAATTCGCTTTTAAAACTCGTAGTATCCGATTTTTTTTTTTGCCAGTCCCTATCTTATATTATTAATACTGTTGTCTACATATTAATAGCATGTATATACAACAAAATGATCTGGAGAAAAAAAAGCACAATTGGTGTATCTTCTTATTATAATGGAGATTGTGTGATTTTCTGTCTGTAACCGAAACTATATCACTACTCAAGTCACAATTCCCTTTGTTATTTACGTCACATTCGGTGCTCTTCCAATATGTGATCTACTAAATGGTTTCTATCGGTGTTTCAATTCTTTTTCAGGAACACCGATAGTGGTAAGATTGGGGTACTTACTACTCACATAAATCCCCAAATGGGTTTGAAATGGGCTCCTTAGCCTTGGTCGGCAACCCATCAACTCAAGGAGAAGTCCGACACAGAACCTCTGTTGCCTTCAAGGAAAAGCTAAGGGAGTAAACCCCGAAAATAAATCAGGAGCTGGAGTCCCTAAGGTGGTGTGATGCTGAAATCCAGCGCTACCCATCAACTCCTGCAACACTACAATTGCCAAACTGCATTGTCNTCCGCGCAAACAGTTTTTTTTTAAATATAAAATTAAAACAAAACTAAAAAAATGGATACCGATAATCACTGTCTAAAATCTGGGTATCTTCTGAAACAGGTAAGTCGAAATATTTTACACTTTTAAAAAAATATTAAGTTCTTCATTACATTTACATACAAAACCCACACGCCTACTTCATCTCGTTACTTTCTTTATTATTTTTGTTTGTTTTTCTAACACAAAATAAAAACTTTTTATAGTATATACCAGTTAGATTATTAAGTTAAATAAAAATAATAAAAGTTTATTTTGAATATATAACGATAGATAAAGAAAAAACAACCCGGTTTGCTTTCGTTTTTTTTTAACAATTTCAAATGATATATGAGCACAAACACATCTCTCTCTCTTTCTCTCTCGTTATACCTAAGTGGTGAATAGTATTTGTTTTATTAATTGTTAAAAGAAAAAAAATGGAAAAAAGAAAAACTAAAATAAGTAAAAAAAAAAAAAATAATGTTGAATATATATATTTATAAATTAGATGATTCTGTTAAATTTGTATTGTGTGTGCTAAGCAAAAATAAAAAGGACTTTATTTTTCGACTCGTTAAAATTTTAGGGGTATATTTGCTACTTAGAGACGTCACAGAATGATACTATTAATTTTAATGGTATTGATATTATTTTGTTGATCTTTATTAAATTCTAAAAAAATATATATGTATATATTATACAAGCGTAGGTGTGTGGTACCCCTCAATAAAAGAATAAATAAATAAAAAAAAACACTAACAAAAAATCATAAACAAAAAAAAAATCTTATTCTTTTGTTACTGTACAATTTACGATACCTTTTTAGTTTATTTATTATTCATTGATTTATCTATTTTCGTTATTCCATAAAAAAATTATTTTAATCTAGGTTTATGTATCAATTAATTCCCCCCCCCCCCTCTTCAAAAAATATATCTCGTATTTCTGAATCATTAAAAACAACAACAACAAAAACTTACGAACATTTATTTATTTTTTTAGGGTGGGAAAAGAAAAAAAGATTAAAAAAATTAACTAAAAAAATACTACAAAAAAAAAAAAATTAATAAAATTCTCATGCTCTACAAAAAACAAAACAAACATTACAAACAAAAATACTAGACCCCCCCCCCCTCAAAAATATCTCGTATTTCTGGATCATTAAAAAAAAAAAAAAAAAAATAATCTTACGAACATTTATTTATTTTTTTAGGGTGGGAAAGAAAAAAGATTTTTTTTAAATTAACTAAAAAAAATACTACAAAAAGAAAAATCAATAAAATTCTCATGCTCTACAAAAAACAAAACAAAAATACCAGACCCCCCCATTAAAAAATAAATAAAAATAAAATAAACTTATGAACATTTATTTATTTTTTTTTGTGGGTGGGAAAAGAAAAAAGATAAATTTTAACTAAAATAAGATAAAAATTAATAAAATTTTCATGCTCTACAAAAAACAAAACAAACAAAAATACTTCTTATTTCTGAATCATTAAAATAATAATAATAATAATAATAATAATAATAAAACAATCTTATGAACATTTATTTATTTATTTAAGTGTGGAAACCAAAAAGATTTTTTTTTAATTAACTAAAAAAAAATAAATAAATAAATAAAAATAAAACTTTTAAAAATTAATTAAACTATCATACTCTACAAAAAAACAATAATAAAACAAACAAAAAATATCTCGTATTTCTGAATCACTAAAAAACCCAACATTTATTTATTTATTTATTCATTTATTTATTTAGGGTGGGAAACGAAAAAGATTTAAAAATAACTAGAAAAACAAACTAAAAATGAATAAAACTATCATACAATAAAAACAAACGAAAATGTTAACCCCCCCCCAAAAAAAAAAATATCTCGTATTTCGATTCATTAAAAAATAAATACAAAATAATAATAATAAAAAAAAAACAACTTATGAACATTTTTATTTAATAAAACAACTAAAAAAGAAAAATCAATAAAATTCTTATACTCTAAAAAAATAAACAAATAATTCTAATCACATGGTTCACAACCTTTCTCCATTTTTAAAAGGGACAATAATGTAATTTCCAGGCAATTTTCCGAACTCCCTGTTTTATTTTGAATGATTTTAGTATTCTTATTCTACTATATTTTTCTGCTCGTAAAGTGCTGTCAAATACTCTCAATAAGCCTTAACCGTAATATGAGTCTTAGAAAATAAAGACCAGTATATTTTTGTTTGAAAATGACAACATTAGTTTACCTTTTTGAGGTGCGTGGTGTAATGGTTAGAGTCGTAGGAAATGGACTCGTCGACCCGGGTTCAATTCCTGGTCGAATCCACAGTTCACATAGCGTTAATAATACCCTTGGGAAAGGTATGAATCCAACTATTCTCCCTCCAGCTTCGGCCACTGGACCGGTGAGGTGTTAAATTAATAGGATCGATCCCAGAGGGCCATCCCTCCAGGCAATACCTGCCTCTGTGGGGGCAGGGCTGAGTTTATTGCCCAGCGCCTGAGGCGCCACATTGAGGGGGAATGCCGATGGGATCGACGCAATTTTTGTTCTCTCCCACCCATTAGCTTCGGCTTGTGCGTGGGCCCACGTTAAAACGGAGCCTTGTGCCCAGTCCATACAGGTGGGATATGAGACAAATAAACCCTCCAGCTATAGGTAAATAGTAGGGCAGACTGGGCTCTTTAACCTTAGTCAGGCAACCAACATAGGAGAAGGAAAACTCTGAATTTAAACCTCTTAAATCTCCGCTTGGGGTGGTCACTACTAGAATAGGCTCAGTCTTAATTAGTGATCTATTTCAATTAACAAATATAAAAAATAAAAATTGAAAAGGAGGCAACACTATTTCCTTCTTGTTTATCTAAAAACTAGGGTTGGATTTATAACGGGGCAAAGAGGGGGTGCAATTTCATGAGCCCCCCTCCCCGTTGCTAGAGGAGGACACACAGACTTTCATTATAAAATTTGTTTTATTATTTAAAAAAATATACATAAAAAATGAAATCTAACATTTTCTTCGGAAGCTAACTTGTATATTTTTCTCATTAGTAGTGAGTTCGTTTCTCACTGGGTGTACCATACCTCTGGCCTTATGCTGCATCTAAGGCTTAGATGCGGCACAAGGCCAGAAGTATGGGGGGGGGGGATATATAGTTATTTATTATTATTTACTAAGCATAACTTCTTAGTAAATAACTATTTTTTTTTCCTTTTAATAAATTGATTTTCAATTTTTAAAATTTATCATGTACCTACTATAGGTACCGCCAATTTTACCCTGTGAAATTTACCCCCCTATATTTAACACAATGAAACTTGCAGAAAAATTAATATTTTCTTGAAATTATTTTTCTATTCGAAAGAAAAAACATTAAACAAACTCCTGATGATTTTTCAAAAAAAAATTTCAGCTTACGGAAATAATGAAAATTGTGATTGAAAAACAATAATTGATAAAATTGGTAGGTCACACTAATTTAATTTCTATGTTGAGGGGCCCCCTAACTAGAAGTGCCCCCACACCCCTGTCTAAATCCGGTTCTGATCTAAGCCCTACTGTGTTTGAGGGGGGTGGGGTCGAGTTTTTTTTCTTCCTTTTATTTAATAGATTTTTTTTCTTCCTTTTAATAGATTTAAAAAAAAATTTAAATAAATCTATTGTAGATCCTAGTGACCTCCAATTTAACCTGTCAAATTTACCCCCCCCCCTATATTTAATACATTAAAACTTGCATAAAGATTAATATTATCTTGAAAATCTTTGGACCATTCAAAAGAAGAAACATTAAAAAAAACTCATGATTAAAAAAAAAACAAACATTTTTCAGCTTACGGAAATAATGCAAAATATGAACGAAAAACAATGTTTACATATTCGCACCGTTAAATCAATTGAAATTTAACGTAGCTAAAAACAAGTTATGGATACCGGCTTTTTAAAAAGAAAATCTATGAAAGATCAACTGTCAAATTTTTACGAAAATTTCGGTAATTAATTATTTACCTGTTGATGAAATTATGTTTAAAATAAGTTTTTCCTAAAATATATTAGGGGAAATATTTTTTTACGATGTCTCCTATTTTAGTTTATGAAATCTGAAAAAATGAACTGATAAAAATCGATTTTTTTTTCTATAAAAATAGAAGTCTGAATAATTATATCAGAAGATTTTTATAAGTTTCTATACGGGATTTTTTTTTAGTAAAAGAACCATGAATACAGAATTCTGTTAAAAGATATCAAAGAAACTGACTCAGTTGTTAAACAAAAAACAAAAACAGACTGTTTTACTTATTTTTCAAGATAACAGTGAATACTTTTTTCCCAATTGGATAATTTGATCTTTAAATTAATTGTTTTTCCTTGTAACAACTCTTTGTTCGTTATTTTTTTTTTTTTTTTTTTGCGAGATTTTAAAAAAAGTTAAAAAAATATTTACGTTTCTTCCTTCAATATGGCCTAAACTAGCTACTGGCAAACTGAGCCTAAAATGCGTTTTTGACCAAATGACTTTAGCCCCCCTTACAGAAAATAATTTACCAAAAATCAGGAAATTATCGGATTTTAATGAAATTTTCAGTGTTTATTTATCAATGAATGATCTTTATAATGCATCATTTATTTTATTTCAAAACTTTCTCATTTTTTTCAGGTCACTTAATTTTGACCCCCCCCCTTATTTTGGGGGCGTAACATTTTCGCGAGTTTTTATTTTTTTTAAATAATGTTTATTATGTTACTACTTATCGATTTGACAAAGTTTGACCTTAAATAATAGATTTAATTATTCTTAATTCGCTTTTAAAATTCGTAGCAGATGACAAAATTGCCAGTGTCTAGCCTAAACTGATCACGTGATGTATTTTGGTGGTACCTAGATCCGCTGGGAATTATGCAAAAACTAAATTTTAACCATGCAACAAAATAGTAAATGCATAAACCAGAAGCTGTTCTTGAGAATGAAACTCATAAGATTCTCTTGGACTTCTCTGAGATAAAGTGGGACCACCTTACCCCAGACAGAAGACCAGACCTAGTATCTATTAATAAGAAACCGAGAACTTGTCAACTGGTACATTTTTCAGTTCCAATAAGATCACAGGGTAAAGGTGAAAGAAAATGAATAGATAGACAAGTACCTGGACCATGCTAGAGGATTGGCAAAACTGTGGAATATGAAAGTGATACCAATTGTAATTGGTGCACTTGGAACGGTCCCCCAAAACGCAGAAAACAGACTAGAGGAATTGAAAATCAGAGGAAGAATTGAGACCATCAAGACAACAGTATTGTTGAAATCGGCTAGAATACTCAGAAAAGTCCTGGAGACCTGAGGAGACTTGTTGTCACTTAGACTCCGGTGAAAGGCCATTAGCTAACACTAGTGTGAAAAACTTGCAAGGAGTGAACATAATAATAGTAGTAATGATAATAGTAGTAGTAATAGTAATAATAATAAAAAAAGGACTCTCCCGTCGATTATCGACGTATGAGGGTTCATACACACAATGAACACCCACACAGTGATTTGTTTATAGTGGTGAAGGCTTGTGTTGGACCATCCACACTTTTTGGCACAGTCGATAGGAAAGAATTGGTGCATCAAGGGTTGTCACAAACCCAATCAACGACTGACCTCAGGAATTTTGAATTCAGAGTTATCCCTCTCCTAGACTGGTTACCTACCCAAGGCTGAAGGGCCCAGTCTGCCCTACTATTTAACCCATAGCTGGAGGGAGAATATATGGATTCATACCTTTCCCAAGGGTATTAGCGCTATGTGAAATGCCAACAGCTTCGTCTAGGAATTGAACTCGAATAACAACAATAACAACAATAACAATAATAACAAGAATATGTGGTTGGTGCACTTGGAACAGTCCCAAAAGGATTGGAAAAGGGTTTGGAAAGTTTGGATATCAGAGGAAGGGTTGAAACCATTCAGAACACTGCACTGCTGCAATCTGCCAGAATACTCAGAAGAGTCCTGGAGACCTGAGGAGACTTACTGTCACTCAGACTCCAGTGAAAGACCATCAGCTAATGCTGATGTGAAAACTCAAAAGGAGTAAATAATAATAATAATAAGAAGAATGTGGGTGAATTGGGAATCGGAGGAAGAATCGAGACCATCCAAACTACAACACTATTGGGATCAGCTAGAATACTCAGAAGAGTCCTGGAGAACTGAGGAGACTTGCTGTCGCCCAACTTCCAGTGAACCGTCAGCTACGGCAGGTGTGAAAACATCATCATAATAATAATAAACACCACATCTGAAAATCAATATTCTTCCCCTATCTTTGGGGAGTGGGGGGGGGGGTTTAAAGGAATGCAGGTATCACTTTTGGCCAAGTATTTGCATTTACTAAGCATAGCATAGGTTTTAGCACAAGACACTCAGTGAGAATCACACTCACTACTCAGTGAGTATATAGTTGATTTTCGAGAGAAGATAGTCATATTTTTTAATCAGTTGTTGATAACATCAGTTGATGTCGATTTCATTTCTCGTTATTTACACACTAGACTGACCACACGTTTCGGGGGGCGCGGCGCAGGGGGGGGTGTAAGAAGATGATATATTTCTGTGTCAGTGTCAGGTTGATAACGAGCCTTACCAGCTAGGCATCTAAGGCATCTCTTTATTTCTCTTTCTCTCATTATTTTTCTTCCTTCCCCTTTCTTCTCTTTCTTTCTTTCTTTCTTTCTCTTTCTTCTCTTTCTTCCTTTTTCTTTTCTCTTTCTCTTTCTTCTTTCTTTCTTTCTCTTTCTTTCTCTTTCTCTCTTTCTTTCTCTTTCTTTCTCTTTCTTCTCTTCTTCTCTTTCTCTTTCTCTTTCTTTCTCTTTCTCTTTCTTTCTCTTTCTTTCTCTTTCTCTTCTTTCTCTTTCTTTTTCTTTCTCTTTCTCTTTCTTTCTCTTTCTCTTTCTTTTCTCTTTCTTTCTTTCTTTCTTTCTTTCTCTTTCTTTCTTTCTCTCTCTTCTTTCTCTCTCTTTCTTTCTTTTTCTTTCTTTCTTTCCCTTTCTTTCTTTCTTTCTTTCTTTTCTTCTTTTTCTTTCTTTCTTTCTTCTTTCTTTCTTTCTTCTTTCTTCTTTCTTTCTTCTTTCTTCTTTCTTTCTTTCTTCTTTCTTTCTTTCTTTCTCTTTTTCTCTTTCTTTTCTTTCTTTTTCTCTTTCTTTTTCTATTTCTTTCTGTCTTTCTTTTTCTATTTCTTTCTCTCTTTCTCTTTCTTTCTCTCTTTCTCTTTCTTTCTCTCTTTCTCTTTCTTTCTCTCTTTCTCTTTCTCTCCTCTCTTTCTTTTCTCTCTTCTCTCTCTTTCTCTCTCTTCTTTCTCTTCTCTCTTCTTTCTCTTTTTTTTCTTCTTTTTTTTTCTTTTCTTCTTTCTTTTTCTTTTCTTTTATTTATACTTCCTTTCTTTCCATATTTCCATGTTTCTTCTCTATCTACCAACCCCCACTTCCCACCCCACTCCCCACTCCTCACTCCTCACTCCCCACTCCTCACTCCTCACTCCCCACTCCTCACTCCCCACTCCAATATTGACAAACAACAGAAATTTGCTCGTAGCTCAAACACGCAAATTACTCCGCCCCAGCTACTGCTTGAACGGCAGGGTAAAATTAATTTGGAAATACCAAGTTAGACAAACCACCACACACAGACCAGATAAACTCCTGATCTTTTAAAAAGAGAGCGCACAGATACTCTGATCAAGACAGAAAACAACTAATCCCTAATTACAGTAATTTTTTATGGGTATTATGCAAGTATTTAAAAAAAAAAGTAATTAAAAAAAAAAAAAAGAACTAAACAAAAACTCATTTAACAAAATTAACTATCAGAATTAATTTTCACGAATATGACATTTGTGATAAATTAGTATTTTTTTAATTAAATTTTATAATTTGAAATCTGAAACTTGTTTTTTTCGTGTTTTTTGTGGGTATGGTGTGGCGGGGAATGTTCATGGACACTTCGTGTTAAAAAAGAAGCAAAAAAGCACCTGTTTTTGTCTTGAGCAAAAAATTATATATAATATAATATATATATATATATATATATATAGTAAAATGATATAGTTACTGTTTTACTAAACCTGCACTACAAACGTATTGAGCACTTTTATATTCATCAATAACCCCGACTGATTCGGTTAATTATTTCATCGACAAAGCTGCGACTCGCTAGATATCTAAAATTTTCCGTTAAGACACCCCCCTCTCCATAAGTACGCACACACACACATCTCTCTGCCCCTACCCCTACCCCACCCCCTCCCTACCCCTACCCCACATGGCACTAATACCCTTGGGAAAGGTATGGATCCAATCCCCCCCAGCTATGGATAAATAGAGCAGACTTGGCTCTTTAACCTTGGTTAGGCAACCAGTCTAGGAGAAGGTGTCACATCCTACTCGTGCGGAGGGGTTGGTAATATATATATATATATATATATATATTATATATATATATATATATATATATAGTTTTGTACCAGTATATTGTTCTAGTATCTATCAGTAATAATAATAATAAGAGAAAAGTAGTCGGGGCGACCTAATGTCGGTATCAGCCAATCAGCGAGGGTGTCTATCCCCTTTTCTTTAGCGCTAGACCAAGGAGATTGTTTGGGTGTCTGATGCGGAGCGCCACACCTACGATCAGCTCCTCACTTTACAGCATAGATCTCTGTGCTACTCATACGCTGAGTTGGCGAGGGCCGGTATCGAACTATGAACCTTGTGATTCTTAGCCGAACACTCTAACCACTGAGCTAAACCGGCCCTATTAAAAAAGATTCAAAATTTTCAAAAGATGTTTTTTTGTTAATTGCGTTTTTCAGGTCAACGAAAAAACTTCATTCATAAAAGTTTAAGCATTTTTTTTGTTTGTTTATTTTAGTTATTTATTTATTTAATCTATTTAATTTTTTTATTTTATTTTAGTTATTTTCTAATCTATTTAATTTTTTATTTTATTTTATTTATTTTCTAATCTATATCTTATTTATTTATTGTTTATTTTATTTATTTTTGCTTAAAGGTTAAAAACTGTGAGTGAAAAGAGAATTTCCAACAGACCGAAAAAAATTATGGTGTTAAATTTCCCCAGAAAGTTATTTATTAAATATAAAATTAGTTCAGGTCAAACTTTTACGCCTTTGAAAAAAAAAGAAAAAGAAAAGATAGCTGCTTTTTTTAAATTATTTTTTTTATTTTTAGATTATTCAATGTTATTTATTTTTTCATTATTCAATTTTATTTATTTTTTCATTATTATTATTATTATTATTGTGAGTTTTTCACACCAGCGTTAGCTTATGGTCTTTCACTGGAGTCTGAGTGACAGCAAGTCTCCTCAGGACTCCAGGACTCTTCTGAGTATTCTGGCAGATTGCAGCAGTGCAGTGTTCTGAATGGTTTCAATCCTTCCTTTGATATCCAAACTTTCCAAACCCTTTTCTAATCCTTTTGGGACCGTTCCAAGTGCACCAACTACAATTGGTATCACTTTCACTTTCATGTTCCATAACTTTTTCAGTTCTCTGGCAAGGTCCAGATATTTGTCCATTTTTTCATTTTCCTTTAGCTTCACCCTGTGATCTGCTGGCACTGCAAAATCCACCAGTTGACAAGTTCTTTGTTTTTTGCTTATCAACACTAGGTCTGGTCTTCTTGCTGAGATAAGGTGATCCGTTTTTATTTCAAAGTCCCAGAGAATTTTATGCGTTTCGTTCTCAAGAACAGATTCTGGTTTATGCATATACCATTTTGTTGCATGGTCAAAATTTAATTTTTTGCATAATTCCCAGTGGATCCCCTTCCCAACCCAGTCATGTCTAGTTTTGCATTCTCGTTGTGCTAGTTTGCTACATTCGCAGAGTATATGGTTTAGTCTCATCTCTATTCCCGCAAAGTCTACATTTATAATTTTGTTGGGTTCTATCAATTTTTGCTTTGATGTAGTTTGTCCTTATGGCATTATTTTGTGCAGCAATTATAAGTGATTCCGTTTCTATTATTATTATTATTATTATTTATTTTCGTGTATGTGTAGGGTTAAAGACATTTAAAAAATATATTTTACAAGTAATTTTCAAAATATGAATTATTATTATGTTCACTCCTGTGAGTTTTTCACACCAGCGTTAGCTGATGGTCTTTCGCTGGAATCTGTGTGACGACAATTCTCCTCAGGTTTCCAGGACTCTTCAGAGTATTCTAGCTGATTTTTTTTTTCGTGAGTGTAGAGGCAGTGATGCTGTTAGCCTTTTGATTTAGTGCGTCCAGGGACGCACATATTTGCTTTAAATGAGTCCCCAGGAAAATTTATGGATCCTAACTAAAGCCATCTAACTCCTACCTTGTAACCTATCCTGTGTAATTCGTTTCTAAAAAAACTATTGAAAGATTAATGAAATTAAATAAGAACACAAAACATACTTTATTCTAATTGAATATAAAATTATACATAGGATTGTTTTAAATACGTTAGAGAATAAAACAATGATATTAGAAATCAATAAAACAAATTATTTATTAAACACGGTTTTGTTAAAACCGGTATGCAAATTATTCACACCACATACTGTGTAAATATTTATTTCTAAATGATATATAACACACATTGCAGAATTTTAAACACATTGATAATATGGGCTCTTCGAGGCCTGTGTTTGTTAATGTAAATTAACAGTGTTGATCCCAGGGGGCTACTCCCCCCCCCCGGCAACACCCGCCCCCTCGATTTAAAGGGGCAGTGCTGGGTTTATTGCCCAGCGCCCGAGCCCCCCATCTACCATGAGCTCCTTACTTTGCCGCACAGATCCCTGTGCTACTCATACGTTGAGTTAGCGAGGGTCGGTATCGAACCAGGAACCTTGTTAGGCGGACGATCTACCGAGTGAGAAGGTTAAATGATTATACATTAATCATTGAGAATATACCGTAAATACCCAAGGGGATTGTGACGTCGGTGGTGACGTAGTTTCGGTTACAGACACAATTTCCATTATTATAAGATTATTATTTCACTGTTTCAGAATTTTTCAGACCAGCGTAAGCTGATGATCTTTCACTGGAATCGGAGTGACAACAAGTTTCCTCAGGTCTCCAGGACTCTGCTGAGTATTCTCGTTGATTTTACTAATGCTGTTGTCTAGATGGTCTCAATTCTTCTTCTGATTTCCAGTTCCTTTAGACTGTTTTCTAAACTTTGTGGGGGCCGTTCCAAGTGCACAAACTACAATAGGTATCACTTTCACCTTCATATATTCCAGTTTTTTCAATTATCTAGCAAGGTCCAGGTATCTATCTATATCTTAGTCTGTTTCTATCTATCTATCTATCTATCTATCTATCTATCTATCTATCTATCTATCTATCTATCTATCTTAGTCTGTTTCTTTCTATCTATCTATCTATCTTAGTCTGTTTCTTTCTATCTATCTATCTTCTATCTATCTATCTATCTATCTATCTTAGTCTGTTTCTTTCTATCTATCTATCTATCTATCTATCTTATCTATCTTAGTCTGTTTCTTTCTATCTATCTATCTATCTATCTATCTTAGTCTGTTTCTTTCTATCTATCTATCTATCTATCTATCTAGTCTGTTTTCTATCTATCTATCTATCTTATCTAGTCTGTTTCTTTCTATCTATCTATCTATCTTAGTCTGTTTCTTTCTATCTATCTATCTATCTATCTTAGTCTGTTCTTTCTATCTATCTATCTCTAGTCTGTTTCTTTCTATCTATCTATCTATCTATCTTGTCTATCTATCTATCTAGTCTGTTCTATCTATCTATATATGTATCTATCACAGTCTGTTCCTATCTATGTATCTATCACAGTCTGTTCCTATCTATCTATCACAGTCTGCTATCTATCTATCTATCTATCTATCTATCTATTATCTATCTATGTATCATAGTCTGTTCCTATCTATGTATCATAGTCTGTTCCTATCTATCTATCCTATCTATCATAGTCTGTTCCTATCTATCTATGTATCATAGTCTTCCTATCTATCTATCTATCTATCTATCTGTTCATAGTCTGTTCTATCTATCTATCTATCTAAGTCTGTTCCTATCTATCTATCTATCTATCTATCTAAGTCTGTTCTATCTATCTATCTAAGTCTGTTCCTATCTATATCTATCTATCTAGTCTGTATCTATCTATCTATCTATCTATATCTGTTCCTATCTATCTATCTATCTATCATAGTCTGTTCCTATCTATCTATCTATCTATCTATCTATCATAGTCTGTTCCTATCTATCTATCTATCTATCTATCATAGTCTGTTCCTATCTATCTATCTATCTATCTATCATAGTCTGTTCCTATCTATCTATCTATCTATCTATCATAGTCTGTTCCTATCTATCTATCTATCTATCTAAGTCTTCTATCTATATCTATCTATCTATCTATCTAATCTATCTATCTATCTATCTAAGTCTGTTCCTATCTATCTATCTATCTATCTATCTAAGTCTGTTCCTATCTATCTATCTATCTATCTATCTATCTAAGTCTGTTCCTATCTATCTATCTATCTATCCGAAATTATGTGCCTCACTAACCCAGCGCTATCTTTCGAGCTTAACTTATTTTCTGCCCCAGGGGTCCAGAGATTCCACAATGCAATTAAGTTACACAACAACAACAACAATAACAATTGAACCCCCCCCCTCCACCAACCAGGGCAGGGGTGAGGCCGGAGAGATTAATTTGAAAGATAATTTGGATCTAGAAAATTAATCTCTTGTTATTTTACTAAGCTTCTTTTGAGCCCTGCCGCATAGGCCTCAGATTTCTTTGGGTGTACCTGTTGTCTCCCCACCCCCCAGCTCTGTCGGTAGAGCAGCCGTCTAGGAGTCGCAAGGTCCCCTGGTTCGATGCCGGTCCTCGCTGACTTGGCGTAGCACGAGTAGCGCATATTGTGTAATCTGATCTGTGCGGTAAAGTAGGGAGCTGAAGGTAGGTGTGGCGCTACACCTCAACAAAAAAAAAAAAAATCTCCCTCGTCTAGCGCTAGTGAAAAGGGGATAGACTCCCTCTGATACCGACAATAGGCCACTCCGCGAACTTACTACCTGCTGTCCGTTGGGTTATTTTATGCCGAAGACGTTTTGTTTTATTCATTCTTGTTGGGTATTCAATTCTTTTTGTTGGTTGGTTGGATTTTATGGCACGTCAACCCTTGTTGGGACATTTTATGCTGAAGATGTTTTGTTTTATTCATTCTTGTTGGGTATTCAATTCTTTTTGTTGGTTGGTTGGAGTTTACGGCACGTCAACCCTTGTTGGATTATTTTATGCCGAAGACGTTTTGTTTTATTCATTCTTGTTGGGTATTCGATTCTTTTTGTTGGTTGGTTGGATTTTACGGCACGTCAACCCTTGTTGGGACATTTTATGCCGAAGACGTTTTGTTCTATTCGTTCTTGATGGATATTCAATTTTATTTTCTAAGTCAATTCTTTTTTTAAACCGATTTTTAAAAACCCATTTTTGACCTATTCAACCTACAAATGGGACCCTAACAGTTACTACCACTCCGGGTCAGAGTGGACCCGCACGGGTAGGATGTGACACAAGGTCAATTTCTTAAGCGGAGTTTAACAGGTTTGAATTAAGGGTTTTCCTTCTCCAAGTTTGGTTGTCCAAAGAAAGTTAAAGAACCCACTCTGCCCTTCTACTTTTAGTTGGAGGGCGAATACTTGAATTCATACCTTTCCCAAGAGTATTAGTGCTATGTGAAGTGCAAACAGCATCGTCCGGGATTTGAACTCCTATCGTCGTGTCCATTCTCTACGACGGTAAACATTACACCACCTATATATATATATATATATATATATATATATATATATATATATATATATATATATATACACACACACACACACACACACACACACACACACACACACGACAAAACGTGACCCGTTGGGTCACCAATTGAGCTCTGGGTATATAATTGGGACCAGGGAAAAGAGTTTGCAAAAGTGAATTAGATTTAAAAAAGAATAAATACGACCGGATAATAAAAAAAAAAACTCATTAAAATCATTTTGTAAGATTTCTAAGGAAGGGAATGTTTAACTTGATTTAACCAACGTTCTAGTTGCTTCTGAAACTTAAACATACAAATAAATTTCACACTCTAGATCACTCTCTTTACACTCACTGAGAAACTAACATATATAACGAGGAGGTAATCAAGATATATAGAGAGAGGGGAAAGTGACAGGCAGAATGTGAAATTATAGACGGATGAATTTTTCACTTAGTAGCAAATTACAACTATTTAGAACTGTTAAGTTTTTAAATGCCATCCTTGACCAGTTTAAAATGGATTTTTTATTCAAATTATAACTAAATCCTACTCCTGAGTTATGGAATCCTTTGGTAAGCGAATAAGTCCTATCCTGCGAATAAGTCCTATCTAGCGTATTGGTAAAGGTCCAGTGATTTAATCCTATGTCCGTCGTCCACGAAGGTTCAAAGTAGTTATGGCCAGTACTATTGGGTTTAAGTATTGTATCAGCAGCAGAGTATTGCCAGTGATTGGCCAAGAGAGATCATATGGTTCTTGCCGAGTCTATAAGTAGGAGTGGACGTCTAGCACACACGTTATATGCAAAAATCTCAACAAGAACCAATTAAAAAGGATTTTTTTTTCAAATTATAACTAAATCCTATAACTAAAGAATATTTTGGCATGTATTTTGTGTCATGAAACTAAATAGGAAAAAAACCTTTTAGCAAACAATCATTGATTCAATCAGCTTTAACATAAGGATTGTTGGCTGTTGTTGGCATCCTTCCGTCTACATGGGCGGGTTCATATGGTGGATGAGCTGTTGCCCAAGCAGCCAATCCTCCCTCACCACACTGCCGCTGTGATCCAAAGGAAAGGTAGGGAACCAAGATAGATGCATATATTGACATAGCTGTCTGTAGATGAGATATTGCTACCTAGGTATGTGAACTTGTCTACTCATTGCAGAAACTTACTATCTCGTGTAGAGAGCTATATGTAATATACCAAAAGGGGAGCATTAATTATTTTGGGGGTGTGGTCAAATCGTTAAATGATAAAGAAAATGACATTTCAGTTGTGGTGGTGGTGGTGGGGGGTCGTGTGCGTTGGTCGAGATCGTTTTTCATTCATGGTTTTATGTCATTCGTACAAAAGTTATTTAATGCCGAGTACGACATGACCCACAGATATTCAGTTACACTAAACGGCTCCGTATTAACTGAAACTCACCGTCGGGCGACGACGTGGCGTGGGGTCAGGTGGGGGTGATTCATTAATTCCGGTGGGTGAATAAAAGTACTTTATGAATCAGCACGGAGGCGAAGGTATCTACTGAAACCCGTACAAACAAATGAAACGTCATAGACGTTTTTACAAAATAAAATCACTACCCCTGATTGAAAAAAAAAAACACAAACAAACAAACAAAAAAAAAAACATACCAAAAATCAGGGAATTATCCGATTTTCATGAAATTTTCAGTGTTGATTTATCAATGACTGGATTTTATAATGCATCAGTTATTTTATTGAAAAACTTTCTGATTTTTTTTTTTTCGGGTCACTTAACTTTGACCCCCTTTGTTTTTGGTGTGCAAAATATCAGTGTGGTATATATGTGATTGATACTATTTTCTGTATAAATAAAAAGACAAAAGACCGAAGGTGTGAATAGAAGGGGGAAAAAATTAAGAATCTCTCCCTATTTTTTAGGCGCAAAATACCAATTTCTGTATAAATAAAAAAAAATTCTGTATAAATAAAAAGACCAAAGGTGTGAATACCAAATAAATAAATAAATAAAAACTATTAAATCGTATAGCGAGTTCGATTTTTGTTGGACACCTTTTTTTTTTCTATTCACACCTTCGGTCTTTTTATTTATAAGTAAAAAAGTAAGTAAAGTCGACGGGGCGGCCTAAAGTCAGTATCAGCCAGTCAGCGAGGGAGTCTATCCCCTTTTCAATAGCGCTAGACCAAGGAGATTGTTTTAGCATCTGAGGTGGAGCGCCACACCTACCATCAGCTCTTTACTTTACCGCACAGACCCCTGCGCTGAGTTGACGGGGACCGGTATCGAACTAGGAACCTTGTGGTTTCTAGCCGAATGCTCTACCGACTGAGCTAACCCGGCCCCTTGGTTTTTTATTTATACTGTAATTATTTTCACTTTGACATAATCTTACCGATATTTTGCGCCCCCAAAATAAGGGGGGGGGGCGGCGGTCAAAATTATGTAACTGGAAAAAAAAATAAGAAAGTTGTTAAATAAAATAACTGATGCATAATAAAATTCATTCAATTATAACTCAGCAATGAACATTTCATTAAAATATGGATAATTCCCTGATTTTTGGTAATTTTTAAAAATCGGGGCGGGGAGGTAAATTAATTTTTGTAAAATACGTCTATGACATCACTTGAAATATTTTGAAATAGATAATAATTCTAAACAAATTACGATAAATAAAAAAAAAATTACAGCAAAAAAAGAGAAGCCCCCCCCCACTCTAAAATACATTTAACGCCCTAAGTTGGTTGTTTTCTTTCAAGTAACACCGCCGAGACGACATAGCTGGGGACGTTATTTTAATAGTCACCGGGTAGCAATTTCTGAGTCAGGAGACCGGGACGCACTTCCTCATAAATTACCGAAAGCTAGAATCGCAGATCCACTACTATTGAATAGCGATCTTTTCGATCTTTACTGGATGCGCCCATGCTTGCGACCTTGTGTCACATCCTCCCCGTGGCGAACGGGTTCGGTGAATACCTACTTTCTTCTCAGCCTTTGATTACTACCGTCATTTAAGGCTGAATGCATTTATTGAATTTCATTGATTTTAATTTCAAAATCTTTTCGACATTTTTGATGATGTATTCTACATTTCAGCTTTTGCTTTCAATCTTAAGACATTTTCTCAAAAAAAAAAAGAAAAAAAGTATTTTTATTGATTTGATGGAAGGACGCATTGCAAATAGTTCCTCATTGTTGGCGCTTATCCAAGATGGTAATTCCCTTTTTATTTAGAAAAAAAGAATGTGTCTTCTTGTGCAAACGAACTGTGTGATTTGAATGGGCATGTTTGATCTGGGATATGTCAGTCAATATTGAAACACATTATCCGTTTACTCGAAGGGGCTACCCATCGTCGCCTGGGTAGAGTAAATGATCCTAGGTTATCCCCGCCCTGTCGGCTGGGGCGTTAGAATGCACCGACTGCACCTCTGCAGAGGGGTAAGACTCCCCCAATGGGGCCACCTGTTGGCCGTGGGTGGCGACCCGTGATGCTTAAGGATAGAGCCCAGGTGGATGAGCAGTTCATGACATGCAATACTCCACTTTGGCCCTATCTTGGGCTAGACGGGCGGTCAGAGAGGCGCCCTCCGATCAATCGGCTGGTCACGTCAAGCCCTAGCACCTATATGATTTTCCCAACCCTATTGCTCTTATGGCAAGCCCCAACCCCTTTTTTATCATATGGGTGCTAGAAGACGGTGGAGCACCCCTTCATCACCATTGCTCCCTGGTCCACTCTGACCCGGAGTGGTAGTACCTGTTAGGGTCCCATCTATGGGTTAAATAGAAAAACAGGAGTTGATAAACAAAATTGTATTATCCATTAAGAATTGATTTATTTCAAAACTTTGTCGGCATTAAATGACCCACTGAGGTTGATATGCCGTAAAACAAAACAAAACCAATCAAAACCTAGGTTATCCCCAGGAGAAAATTTCTTGTGAAAGATTGTTTTTAGAAAATTTTAAAGTGTTTGACAAGCCACAATAGTCCGGACAGAGAAATGTATTATAAGTGGCGATTGAATGTATTGAAATGTGTGTGTGTGTGCGCGCCTGTGTGTGTGAGACGAAATTTTTAAA
>CM042175.1:11612971-11690471 GCA_023376005.1 Doryteuthis pealeii
TTTTTACCAATAGAAGTATTGGGCATAAAATAACCCAAGGGGTTGACATGCCGTAAAACCCAACCAACCAAACCATTCGATGTTTAGAAGTCCTGTTGTATTTTTATGATTATATTTTTTTTTTTGCTTGCCTGATCCCCCTCCCAAAAAAAATGTCCCCGGGGTCATATGTGAATAATTGTAAAGGGGTACCTCACACTGATGCGTTGCGCCCTCATTAAAGAATGGAGCTGCGTGGAGATAATACCCGACAAGGAAGCAGCTGTACAGCCACTTGCCCCCTATCTCACAAACCATCCGAGTGAGACTGACAAGACATGCTGAAGAGGTAAAGACGAACTCATAAGTGGATTACCTTTCCTACCCAGCCATGTTTACTCCTGTACTTCTTCTGTGCCAATTAGCTGCATTCACTTAATTCTAGTCATTAAATATGGTCAGTCCAGAAAATACCAGCCATAGAAGAAACACAAATAATTTGCACAATTCCCAGTGGATCGCCTTTCCCACCAGTCTTGCTTACTCTGGTACTTCTTCTGTGCCAATTAGTTGCATTCACTTAATTCTGAATATTAGATATAGCTCAGTCCATCGAAGAAGGAAATAATTTATTTGCACAATTTCCAGTTAATAACTTTTCCTACCCAATCATGTTTACTCTGGTACTTCTTCTGCACCAATTAGTTGCATTTACTTAATTCTAGTCATTAAATATGGCTCAGCCCAGAAAACACCAACCATAGACGAAGCACATAATTTGCACAATTTCCAGTGGATTACCTTTTCCTACCCAATCATGTTTATTCTGTTTTTTCTTCTGTGCAAATTAACTGCATTCACTTAATTCTGAATATTAAATATGGCTCAGCCCAGAAAACACCAGCCATAGAAGAAACACATAAGTAATTTGCACAATTTCCAGTTGATTACCTTTTCCTACCCAATCATGTTTACTCTGGTACTTCTTCTGTGCCAATTAGCTGCATTCACTCCAGAATATTAAATATAGCTCAGCTCATGGAAAGAGCAATAACTTAGATGTTCTCAGACGTATTGTTTTTTTTGTTATTTTTTTTTTTTGGGGGGGGGGTTGCATTCGTGGCCCATGGCATATTTACAGCTTTATCCAATCCAGATTTATTTCTCCAATTTGGCAAGCAGCAGACAATAACTCTCCATTTTTTTTCTCTTCCTCCCCTGTTAGCCCCCCCCCCCATGCACCCTGCAAAATTGATTGTCGTTTGTTGACAAAATATTTTCTGGTCTGATGGATCCGGTGGCAGCTTGCTTCGAACCCCCCCCTCTAATAAAAAAAGAAAGAAAGAAAGAAAAAAAAGAAAAAAAAACAACTGGGAAATGTTTTTAGCACAGATACAAAATATGAATATAATACACCAATTGTGTCCCCCCCCCCCGGAACCATTTTGTTGTATATACATGCTATTAGTATGTAGACAATAGTATTAATAAATTAAAACAATTTTGGTAATTTATGAGGAAGTGCGTCCGGTCTCTTGCCTCAGAAATTGCTACCCGGTGACTATTAAAATAACGTCCCCAGCTTATGTCGTCTCGGCAGTGTTACTTGAAAGAAAACAATATTAACATAATGAGCATCAATAAAATAACTGATGCATTATATAAATTCATTAATTGTTAAATCAATACTGAAAAATTTCATTAAAATCGGATAATTACCTGATTTTTGGTAATTTTTTCCCCATTCCAAATGTTACGTTAAAATTGTAAATAAGCGCCTAAAACCATTGAAAACTAGAGACAGAATGGCGGATCGCGTCGAAATTGACCAAAACAAATCGTTTTAAATGTATTAAAAAATAAGCTGCATATGTAATTATATTTTTTTTTTTTAATGATGGTCATTATGTTACTACTTATCATTTTAGACAAAAGTTTGACATTAAATAATGATTTAATTAATTTTAATTTGTTTTTAAAAAGCTAGCAGCCGAAAATGGGTAACCCTACAGTAGATCATATTTGGAATTTAAACAACTCGTAGATCACATATTGGATTAGAAACAATTTGTTTGCATCCTTCCGTCTACAAGGACGATGGAGTAGTGTCAAGGTTATTGCTAACTTGAACTGCATAGCCTGGGCTGTTTCATATGGAGGATGAGCTGTTGCCCGTGCAGCAAATCCCCCTCTCTACACTCGCCGCTGTGATCCAAAGGAAAGGTAAGGACCAATGCAGTTTTGGCAATTGTAGTGTTGCAGGAGTTGATGGGTAGCGCTGGATTTCAGCATCACACCACCTTAGGGATCCAGCTCCTGATTTATTTTCGGGGTTTACTCCCTTAGCTTTTCCTTGAAGGCAACAGAGGTTCTGTGTCGGACTTCTCCTTGAGTGATGGGTTGCCGACCAAGGCTAAGGAGCCCATTTCAAACCCATTTGGGAATATTATGTGAGTAGTAAGTACCCCAATCTTACCACTATCGGTGTTTCCTGAAAAAAGAATTGAAACACCGATAGAACCATTTAGTAGATCAATATTGAAAGCACCGAATGTGACGTAAATACAAAGGGAATTGTGACTTGAGTAGTGATATAGTTTCGGTTACAGACAGAAAATCACACAATCTCATTATAATAGAAGATACACCAATTGTGCTTTTTTTTCTCCAGATCATTTTGTTGTATATACATGCTATTAATATGTAGACAACAGTATTTATAATATAAGATAGGGACTGGCAAAAAAAAAAAATCGGATACTACGAGTTTTTAAAAGCGAATTAAGAATAATTAAATCTATTATTTAGTTTAAACTTTGTCTAAATCGATAAGTAGTAGCATAATACATCATTAAAAAAAAGAAAAATATAATTACATATGCAGTTTATTTTTAAAAGATTTGAAAACTATTTGTTTTGGTCAATTTCGACGCCATCCGCCATTTTGGCTGTTTTCAATGGTTTTAGGCGCTTGTTTACAATTTTAACTTAAAATTTTGGGATGGAAAAAAAATTACCAAAATCAGGTAATTATCCGATTTTAATGAAATTTACGGAGGGTGCATATATTTTCTAGTTAATCACCAAGTTGGCATCCTCCCATCTACTAAGACGATGGCGTAGTGTCCATTTTAAATTTTAGACTCATTTTGTTCTATTAACCATAGATGGACCTAACATATACTACACTCCGAGTCAGTGGACGAGGGCGCAATGGTGATGAAGGGATGCCCCACATTCCCCAAACCTCCAAAACTGGAATCTCACTCCATCAGATAGTTTAACGTTATTCCCAGGACATGTAGACCCGCTCAGCCACCGCCTTCTAACACATATATGATAAAAAGGGTTTGGACTTTGCCATAACAGCAAAAATGGTTGGGGCAATCATATAGGTGCTAGGGTTTGACATGACAGCTGATTGATCGAAGGGGGCCTCTCTGACCGCCAGTTCTAGCCTTAAGTGGAGTGTTGCATGTCCTGGACTGCTCAGTCACCAGGATTCCATCCTTAAGCATCACAGGTCGCCACCACAGCCAACAGGTAGCTCCATTAGAGATTACTTACCCTCTGCAGTGGTGCAGTCGTAAATTCTAAAGCTCCAGCCGACAGGGCTGAATAATACTGTTAATGAATAGGCAAAGCTTGTCATTTTTGTAACCGGCCTGTCGGCTGGGGCGTTAGAATGCACCGACTGCACCTCTGCAGAGGGGTAATACTCCCCAATGGGGCCACCCGTTGGCGTGGGGTGGCGACCCGTGATGCTTAAGGATAGAACCCAGGTGGATGAGCAGTCCATGACTTGCAATATTCCACTTTGGCCTATCTTGTGCTAGACGGGCGGTCGGAGAGGCCCCTCCGATCAATCGGCTGGTCACGTCAAGCCCTAGCACCTATATGATTGCCCCAACCCTATTGCCCTTATGGCAAGCCCAACCCCTTTTTATCATATGGGTGCTAGAAGGTGGTGACTGAGGGTCTACATGTCCTGGGAATGACGTTAAACTCTATCTTGATGGTGAGGTCCAGATTTGGAGGTTTGGGAATGTGGAGCACCCCTTCATCACCATTTCTCCCTGGTCCACTCTGACCCGAGTGGTAGTACTGTTAAGGGTCCAATCTATGGTGATGAAGGGGTGCTTCCACATTCCCAAACCTCCAATCTGGAAGCCTCACCATCAGATAAGTTTAACGTCATTCCCAGGACATGTAGACCTCAGTCCACTTCTAGCAACCCATATGATAAAAGGGGTTGGGGCTTGCCATGGGCAATAGGGTTGTGGGCATATATAGGTGCTAGGGCTTGACGTTGACCACCCGATTGTTTATCGGAGGGGGCCTCTCCGAGCTGCCCGTCTAGCACAAGTAGGGCCAAAGTGAATATTGCAAGCATGGACTGCTCATCACCTGGGTTCTATCTTAAGCATCACGGTCGCCACCCACGCCACGGGTGGCCCATTGGGGGAGTATTACCCCTCTGCAGAGGTGAGTCGTGCATTCTAACGCCCTAATTCCCCAGCCGCAGGGCGGTTACAAAAATGACAAGCTTTGCCTATTCATTAACGTATTATTCATCCGCCTGTCGGCTGGAGCTTTAAGAATTTACCGACTGCACCACTGCAGACGGGGTAGTAATCTCTAATGGAGCTACCTGTTGTGTGGTGGCGACCTGGTGATGCTTAAGGATGGAATCCTGGTGACTGAGCAGTCAGGACATGCAACACTCCAACTTAGGCCTAGACTGGCGGTCAGACGAGGCCCCCTTCGATCATCACTGGTCATGGTCAACCCTAGCACCTATAGATTGCCCCAACCATTTTTTGCTGTTATGGCAAGCAAACCTTTTTTATCCATAATTAAATTGGTGGGTTTTAGAAGAAGGGAGGGTGGCTGGGGTCTACTGTACCTGGGAATAACGTTACTATCTGATGGTGAGATTCCAGTTTTGGAGGTTTGGGGAATGTGGGGCTCCCTTCAATCACCATTGCGCCCTCGTCCACTGACTTCGGAGTGGTAAGTATAATGTTAGGGGTCCCAATCCTATGGGTTAAATAGAACAAATGAGTTCCTAAATTTAAAGATGGATAAAAACTACGCTCGTCTTTAGTCGATGGGAGGATGCCACTTGGTATTAACTAGAAAAATATATGCACCTCCGTAATTTCATTAAATCGGATAATTCTGATTTTTGGTAATTTTTTTTCCATCCCAAAATTTTAAGTTAAAAATTGTAACAAGCGCCTAAAACGCATTGAAAAAACAGCCAAAATCGCGGATGGCGTCGAATTGACGCAAAACATAGTTTCAAATCTTAAAAATACTGCATATGTAATTATAATTTTCTTTTTTGTTAATGAATTGGTTATTATGGCTACTATTTATGCGATTTAGACAACGTTTTAACCTAAATAATAGATTTATTATTCTTAATTTCGCTTTAAAAACTCGTAGTATCGCGATTTTTTTTTTTTGCCAGTCCCTATCTATATTATTAAATACTGTTTGTCTACATATTATAGCATGTATATACAAAAATGAATCTGGAGAAAAAAAAGCACAATTGGTGTTCTTCTTATTATAATGGAGATTTGTGTGATTTTTCTGTCTGTAACCGAAACTATATCACTACTCAGTCACAATTCCCTTTGTTTTTCGTCACATTCGGTGCTTTCAAATTGTGATCTACTAAATGGTTTTTCTATCGGTTTTTCAATTCTTTTTTCAGGACACCGATAGTGGTAAAATTGGGGTACTTACTAGCTCACATAAATCCCCAAATGGGTTTGAATGGGTTCCTTAGCCTTGGTTCGGCAACCCATCACTCGAAGAGAAGTCCGAACACAGAACCTCTGTTGCCTTCAGGAAAAGCTAAGGGCGTAAACCCGAAAATAAATCAGGAGCTGAGTCCTAAGGTGGTGTGATGCCTGAAATCCAGCGCTACCCATCAACTCCTGCAAAACTACAATTGCCAAACTGCATTGGTCCCTTACCTTTCCTTTGGATCACAGTTTCGGCTAGTGTAGAGAGGGGGGATTTGCTGCCGGGCAAAGCTCATCCTCCATATGAAACAGCCCAGGCTAGCAGTTCAAGTTAAGCAATACCTTGACACTATCCCATCGTCCTCTTGTAAGACGGAAGGATGCCACAATTGTTTCTATCCATATGTGATATACGGTTGTTTAAATTCCAATATATGATCTACTGTAGGGTCCATTTTTGTCGGCTGCTAGCTTTTTAAAACAATTAAAATTTTTATTAAATCTATTATTTAAATGTTCAAACTTTTGTCTAAAATGTAAGTAGTAAGCATAATGACCATCATTAAAAAAAGAAAAATATAATTACATATGCGGCTTATTTTTTTAAATACATTTAAAACGATTTGTTTTGGTCAATTTCGACGCGATCCGCCATTCTGTCTAGTTTTCAATGGTTTTAGGCGCTTATTTACAATTTTAACGTAACATTTGGATGGGGAAAACAAATTAAACAAAAATCAGGTAATTATCCGATTTTAATGATAATTTTCAGTATTGATTTAATCAATTAATGAATTTTATAATGCATCAGTTTATTTTTATTGATGCTCATTAAATGTTAAATTTGGTTTTCTTTGAGTAACACTGCCGAGACGACATAGCTGGGGCGTTATTTTAATAGTCACCGGGTATGCAATTCTGAGGCAAGAGACAGGGACGCACTTCCTCATAAATTACAAAATTGTTAATTTATTAATCTATTGTCTACATAATATAGCATGTATATACAACAAAATGGTCTCGGGGGGGCGGACACAATTGGTGTTTATATTCATATTTTGTATCTGTGCTTAATAAATTCCAGTTGTTTTTTTTTCTTTTTTTTGTTCTTTCTTTCTTTCTTTTTTTTATTAGAGGGGGGGGTTCGAAGCAAGCTGCCACCGATGCCATCAGACCAGAAAATATTTTGTCAACACCACGACATCAATTTTGCAGGGGTGGCATGGGGGGGGGGGGCTAACAGGGGAAGAAGAGAAAAAAATGGAGAGTTTTGTCTGCTGCTTGCCAAATTGAGAAATAAATCTGGATTGGGTAAAGCTGTAAATATGCATGGCCCACGAAGTGCAACCCCGCCCCCCAAAAAAAAAAACAATAACAAAAAAACCCATACGTTGAGAACATTAAGTTATTTTGCTTCTTCCATGAGCTGAGCTATATTTAATATTCGGAGTGAATGCAGTAAATTGGCACAGGAAGAAGTACAGAGTAAACATGATTGGGTAGGAAAAAGGTAATCAACTGGCAAATGTGCAAATTACTTTATGTGTTTCTTCTATGGCTGGTGTTTTTTCTGGGCCTGAGCCATATTTAATAATTAGAATTAAGTGAATGCAGTTAATTTTGCACAGAAGAAAAAACAGAAATAAACATGATTGGTAGGAAAAGGTAATCCACTGGAAAATTGTGCAAATTAATGTGCTTTCGTCTATGGTGGTGTTTTCTGGGCTGAGCCATATTTAATGACTAGAATTAAGTAAATGCAACTAATTGGGTTGGGCAGAAGAAGTACAGGTAAAACATGAATTGGCGTAGGATAAATTTATTAACTGAAAATTGTGCATGAAAACTTATTTTTCTTCTCGATGGACTGAGCTATATCTAATATTCAGAATTAGTGATGCAACTAATTGCAGCAGAAGAAGTAGAGTAAGCAAGAACCTGGGTGGGAAAGGCGGTCACACTGGGAATGTGCAAATTATTTGTGTTTCTTCTATGGCTGGCATTTTCTGGACCTGAGCATATTTATGCTAGAATTAAGTGAATGCAGCTAATTGGCACAGAAGAAGTACAGGAGTAACATGGGCTTGCGGTAGGAAAGGATCCACTTATGAGTTCGTCTTTACCTCTTCAGCATGTCTTGTCAGTCTCCTCGGAATGGTTTGTGAGATAGGGGGCAGTGGCTGTAGCAGGCTCTTTCCTTGCGGGTATATTCTCCAACGTCAGCTCCATTCTTAATGGGGCGCAACGCATCAGTGTGAGGTACCCCTTTTACAATTATTCACATATGACCCCGGGGACATTTTTTTTGGGAGGGGGGATCAGGCAAGCAAAAAAAATATAAAATCAATAAAATAGCAACAGGCACTTCTAACATCGAATGGTTTGGTTGGTTGGGTTTTACGCAATGTCAACCCTTGGGTTATTTTCATGCCCAATACTTCTATTGGTAAAAAAAAATGTTTAATGGCTACAAAGTTATTGAAATAATTTCATTTTTTACCTGGATAATACAATTTTTTTATAAACTTATGTTTTCTATTACCCATAGACGGGACCAACAAGGTACTACTACTCCGGGTCAGAGTGGAACCAGAGGCAATGGTGATGAAGTGGTGCTCCACATTCTCCAAAACTGGAACCTCACCAATCAAGATAGATTACAGTCATTCCAGGACATGTAGACCTCCAGCGCACGCCTTCTATGCATCCATATGATAAAAGGGTTGGGGATTGCCATAAGGGCAATAGGGGTTTGGGGCACTCAATATATGGTGCTAAACATCGAAGGCTATGAGGGGGCCCACAAGTAAATAGAAGGGGTCTGTTAGGTTGAGCAGAAAAGGTTCGAGAACCACTGGCTAGTGACGCCTGATTGTTATTGAAGTCAGTTAGTCCTATGGTTGGTTTTTAATTAACAGGCAGTAAGTAGAACTCGAGTTTGTATTTAAGTTAATCGCTTGCTGCCTTGTCTTACCAGTTCGACGGTAATTGGAACTTTTCTTGCAATAGCTTTTTTATTTAGTGCGTGCTGGGACGCACATATTTGCTTTGAATACTCCTAGCCTTTTAACCTATCCAGTATAATACGTTTCTAAGGAACTATGAAATGTATTTCAGTTAGCTTGAAAAGTGGCGAGGGAAGAAAAAGAAAACACTGGGGCACATGGATACGATTTTAATAACGTGCTTTAGATTTTTTGTGGCATCAAGGGACGCAGGAACGTACTGGACATATGACTTTAGCACCCCTTTTGCGTTATTCGATTCCATAAGGACATTTTTTTTTCATTTACACCGGCTAAATCCGGTTGTTTGTTTAAAGATGATTTTTAAGATTTTTTTAAAAATTATAGAACCCTAACCCTAACCTATCAAACACTGGATTTTGGCGGTGGTAACGAAAAAATGTCCTTATGAAACGAGAACGCAAAAGGTTCTTATAGGTATATTGTCCCACGTATATCACATCTCTGCACTGGAGTACTGTAAATAAATTTTCCCTCAGGGCGGTAATCGTGTTTCTGTTGCTGTTGACGATAGGAAATTACGCCAAGCATTAATTAGGACTTAGTGTTTAAATGGGCTCTTAAAATGTTGTATGATTTATTTTGAGTCACATCATGTAACTTTTCCTTTCAGACATGGTTACGGATTAAGGATAATAATTAATCCAAATGGTGCAGATATTTTGGGATAAAAGCAACAAAAACAACAACAACAAAAAACGAAACAAAGAAAGAAAAAATAAACTTACTGTTCATAACAGTTGTTCTGTACTTCAGTTTTTCTGTTTAGTTTAATGACACAAAATTATACTAAATTCTTGCTTTTGGATTGAGTTATGTTTGAAAGAAAATCTTTTTAATTGGTTCTAATTCATCGTAAGGCCGGGTAGCTCAGTCAGTAGAACGTCGGCTAGAAATCACAAGGTTTCTTAGATCAATACCAGCCCTCGCCAACCAGATAGAGTTTTAACGTAATCTGCAGGACATGTAGACCCTCAGTCTCGCATTCTAATGATAAAAAGGGGTTGGGGTTGCCATGAGTGGCAATGGTTGAGAAATCATAATTAGGGGGTAAATAGGGTTTGACGTGACCAGCCGATTGATCGGAGGGGGCCTCTCTGACCGCCGTCTAGCCCAAGAAAGGGCCAAAGTGAGGTATTGCAAGTCATGAACTGCTCTTTATCACCTGGGTTCTATCCTTAGCATCACGGGTCGGCTGGCAGTAGGTGGCAGGAGTGCATTCTAACACCCACTGATAGGGCGGTGGTGTAACTGTAACCTATATGAATAAAACCATTTTATAACCAAACCAGTGACTTCATCTCCACACTAGCCTAACTAGACATACATGCTCTATCAACGATATTGGAGCATTATTTTTAAATATAGCACTTTATATATATATTATATATATATATATATAATATATTATTATATTCCAACCCTCCGTACGAGCAGGATGTTACACAAGGTCAATTTTAAGGGCGGAGTTTCAAAGACTTGTGAATTCGATTTTTCCTTTCTAGACCGTTGCTAAACAGGTTAGAGCCCTAGTCTGCCCAACTATTTATCCATATCCATGATTTAACCATTTAACACCACGCGCTTCCTACTTTATATATATATTATATATTATATATATAATATATATAGTGTGCTGAATAGATTTTTTGATTTTGTACCTCCTGGGAAGCGCACAATATTTGCTTTGAAATGAACGAATTTGAATGGGAAATTCTCAACTGAAGACATAACACATACCCTTTGTTAACCTATCCTGTGTAATTCGTTTCTAAGAAACTATTGCAATGTATTTACAGTTAGCTTGAAATGGCGAGGGAAGAAAAAAGAAAACACTGGGATGCATGAATATGATTTTACCGCGTCATTTTAGATTTGAGGGAACTCAGGACGCGTATCTATCATAATTTATATATATATATATATGTGTGTGTGTGTGTGTGTGATCCAACAACTAAACATCCCATAGAAATAATAGAAGCAATTGTTTTGTCCCTCCGTTAAACGTATCATTATTCTAAGATATCCTATTTTTCACACTTGTTCTATTTTTTTGTTGTGTAAATCAACCAAATTGCATCATGGGCGTTGCTGTCACATTTCAGGGAGGTGTGGCAAGTTAATTGACTGTGTAATATTATTATAATTATATATATATATATATTAATATATATAATATATAAAGAGAGAGAGAGAGAGAGAGGAGAAGAGAGAAGAGAGAGAGAGAGAGAGAGCAAGAGAGAGAGAGAAAGAGAGAGAGAGACACACCACACACACACACACATATAATACACAACCAATATATACACAACACACATAAATATATTATATACACACACACACACACAAAACACAGATATATATCACACACACACAACCATATATATACAGCACAGTATATATACACACACAATTATTACATACAACAAACAGCTATATATACACCACACAACACTTATTTTATATATATATATATATATATAACTATATATAATCATATCACACAGTTATATGTTACTTGCAACCCTGTTTATGGGTCGACATTCCACCCAATACATGTGTTTGCATTGATGCGGTTTTTGCATTGTGAGTGACGAGAGACACCTATCCAAAAGAAAACACATAATGACAGTTGAACTGCTTTGGGGGGGGGGACAAGTTAGAAGCACCCACCCCTAAACAGACTGTTTTCCGTAGAGTATTGCATTACTTCAATAATTGTAATTTATCATATACGTGGTTTGGTTGGTTGGGGTTTTTTTTTACAGCATGTCAACCCATCTGGTTTTTTTAATACCAATACGTTTTTGTTTTTTCTTCTTTGATGGATATTCAATTTTTAAAACATTTTTTTATACTCTTTTTTGGTAATTTAATGGGGAGGTGCGAACCCGGTCTCTGCTCAAAAATTGCTGCCCGGTGACCTATTAAAATAACGCTCCAGCTATGGTGTTACTTGAAAGAAACACCAACTTAGGGCGTTAAATGTATTTTTAGGGGGGGGGTCTCTTTTTTGTCGTAATTCTTATTATCAAACAAAGTAAAAAATTATTATTTAATTTATCGTAATTTTGTCGTAATTCTTGTTTTAGATATGAAGTGGATATCTATCTAATTATCTATCTACTCAAATTTGTTCATTTTTTTTTTTACTTGTTTGATAAATAGAAATTACGACAAAAAGAGACCGCCCCCTCCTAAAATACTTTTAACGCCTAATTTGGTTGTTTTCTTTCAAGTAACACCATAGCTGGGGTCGTTATTTTAATAGTCACCGGCAGCAATTTTTGAGGCAGGAGACCGGGACGCACTTCCCTCATAAATTACCATTTTTACTACTTAACCCACGGTTTGGTTTTTGTTTTGTTTACGGCATATTACCACAATCTAATATATACAGCCCCATTGCATAAGCAGGCAGAATTCTAACAAGCCTGTTCGTTTTGTAGTCAATTTATGTCTGTTTCAAAAAAAAAAAAAAAAAGAAAAATGTTGAAAATATACAACTTGTCTTTTTTTCTTTCAGAATGTAATCATAAGATTGAAACAACAAAAATAGTTTTTAAAATTATGGCAGTTATACAAAACAAACACACTAACAATTAATTTATCATTTCAGTTATATAAAAAATTAATTTTTCAATGTGAAATGTATTCCCTTGTCATGGTAGGTAATGATAGTTGATACTACAGAGAAACATATTTCTCGAGGAGGAACTTATGGTTCCATCTAGCCAAATGTTTGGGCTTTAAATTGGTTTGTTTTTGTTTTACGGTATATCAACCTTAGTGGGTCATTTATGCCGATAAAAGTTTTGAAATAAATCAATTCTTAATGGATATAAATTTTTGTATGAATACATTTTCTATTTAACCCATAGATGGAACCTAACAGGTACTCTACTTCCGGGTCAGAGTGGACCGGGAGCAATGGTGATGAAGGGGTGGTTTCCACATTCCCCAAACCTCCGAACTGGAACCTCACCATCAGATAGAGTTTAACTTTATTCCCAGGACATAGTAAACTTGTGACGGCCACCGCCTTCTAGCACCCATATGATAAAAGGGGTTGGGGCTTGCCATAAAGGCAATAGGGTGGGAAAATCATATAGGTGCTAGGGCTTGACGTGACCAGCCGATTGATCGGAGGGGGCCTCTCCGACCGCCCGTCTAGCCCAGATAGGGCAAAGTGAGTATTGCATGTCATGAACTGCTCATCACCTGGGCTCTATCCTTAAGCATCACGGGTCGCCACCCACGGCCAACAGGTGCCCATTGGGGGGAGTCTTACCCCTTGCAGAGGTGCAGTCGGTGCATTCTAACGCCCCACCGACAGGGCGGTAAGAAACTTTGAAATGTACTTACAGTACCGCCTTCTAGCACCCATATGACAAAAGGGGTTGGGGCTTGCCATAAGGGCAATAGGGTTGGGCAATGATAGTGTGATACCTACAGAGAACGGTATTTCTCAAGGAGAACTTATGGTTCCATCTAGTCAAATGTTTGGGCCTTAAGATTTTTCGAAACAGACATAATTATTTCTAATAATGTAGTCACCTCAGCTAAATAATGGACCATTCCGTTTTTATTATAAACATAGAATCTACATACTACACCGAAAATAATTATTATATATATATATATATATATATATATTATATATATACTAGCAAATATATGCACCCTCCGGGCAAGTATTTAAGTTTAATGTAATAAAAATATTGTATTAATTAGAAAGGCTAATGAAACTAAATAAGAATACAGATAAAAAGATTTGAAACAGAGGGAGTATAATAAAAGATTTGAAACAGAGGGAGTATAATAAAATGGAACAACTGAAACTTACTCTTCATCACCTCGTCTTTCATTGTTATTTTTTCTAATTTAAGTATTTAGTTAAAAGAGGAAGTTAAAGAATAAAATGACAGTTATTTTATCTTGTTAATGAATTTCATTTAAGATTCATTGAAGAGATTTTTGCTTATATCATTAAAATAAACGAAACAGTTAAGAAATCAATAATACTAAGCACATTTTATTAAATTCCATTTTTTTCATATTAATTGCAAATTAGCCTTCTCGTTCACCTGTAAACCGCTATTTTGTTGTATATATAATATAATTGCATGTTGTCAGTATGTAGAATAGGTTACAAGTATTAATAATGTACAATTTATTAATAATTGAGATTTAGATAAAATAAAATCATGGAGATTGTGATGTCCAATAACTAAGAGAATTGTGACTTGAGTAGGAATATAGTTTCGGTTACAAACAGAAAAACACCACATCTCCATTATAATAAGATATATATATATATTAGTCGTATCGATGGATCGTGTAACACACGGGCAAAGAGACGGACAATCGTCGGCGTGCTGGGTTCCATTTAGTTGGGGGGATCAGAATGGCATGGGGGATCAGAATGGCGATGGGGGATCAGAATGGCGATGGGGTGCTTGTACTAATTTAATGGTTTCGAATCTGCTTAATTCTAAAATTTTATAAAAAATAAATTTAAAAAAAAATAAAAAAAAAAATTTTATATATAATTAAATATTCATTAAACAATAAACTTATAGTGTTCTTGTGTTTTATTTTGGTCCGTCTGGTTAGGCTAATTTAAATGACTACTGTGGTTAGTACTATTTATTTGTCTGCTCCTTATATCTACAGTCAGATTTTAGCCCTGAAGAGCTTTATGCGAAACTAATAGTAGGTTCGTCTGACTCATTAGATTAATATATATATATATATATATAATATATATATATATATATATATATAATACATATATTAATATTACCCAAGTGGTGAAATTAAATAATTGCAAAAATTGATTGCACAAATACAATAAGCAATTAAAAAAATTTCCATTGTAGATCTTTCAAGAGAGTTATTTTTAATTAATAACTGAATCACGAGACGGAACATTTTTCTGGTAAGCAGATTTTTTTTTTTTTTAAAACACTAGCCGAATACACGTCCTTCACAGGGAAAAATAAATTTCACTCAAAGCTCTGTTTTACTTCTACAAGATTTCTGTGTATGTAGTGTGTGTGTAATGGTTAAAGTCGTAAGAAATAGACTCGTCGACCCGAGTTCAAATCCTGGACGAGGCTTTTGGATTTACATAGCGCTTGGGAAAGCTATGCCTTCAACGACTCTTCCGCCAGTTAGTTGGGTAAATAGTAGGGCAGACTGGGCCCTTTAACCATGGCATGGTAACCAGTCTAGGAGAAGGAAAACTCTTAATTCGAACCTGTTAAACTCTGCTTAAGAGACTGACCATGTGTTCACATCCTGCTCGTGCGGAGGGTTGGTAAATAGGGCCGATTTAGTTCAGTCGTAGAGTATTCGGCTAGGAATTACAAGGTCCTTGGTTCGATACCGACCTCGCCATCTCAGCGTGGAGTAGCACAGTGTGTGGATCTGATGGTAGGTGTAGCGCCCCCCTCAGACGCCAAAACAATCTCCTTGGTCTAGCACTAGTGAAAAGGGGATAGACCTCCCTCCATGATACCGACTTAACTTTTTACTTTTTATTTGGTTTTGTTTTGTTTTGTTTTTGTTTTGTTTTACGGCATATACCTCAGTGGGTCATTTAAAGCCGATAAAGTTTTGAAATAAATCAATTCTTAATGGATAATACAATTTTTTTATAAATACATTTTTCTATTTAACCCATAGATGGGACCCTAACAGGTACTACGGGTCAAAGAAAGGGCCAAAGTGGAGTATTGCAAGTCATGAACTGCTCATCCACCTGGGTTACTTAAGCTCACGGATCGCCAACCACGGCCAACAGGTAGCACCATTGGGGGGGTTTACCCCTCAGCAGAGTGCAGTCGGTGTATTCTAACGCCCACCGACAGGGCGGAGAAACGTAAGTTGTTACGTTGGTTGTGAAGGGGAAATTTGACACCCGTCTACCCCCGGGTCGGTAAGGGGTTAAACATCATTAGAAATAATGTTCATAATTAAGTATTAAGGGAACTAATTGTAGCTGAAACTTATTAATATTTCAAAATATTCCACTTAGAATTTTAGTAACTTATAATAATAAGTTAATAATAAAAATTTCAAACAAATAAATCCCAAAACTATTTGAAAATTCATTAGCCAGGTGCCCATAACCGATATATATATATATATAATATATATATATATATATATATAGGTATAATGTAAAAACAAAATTTCTTTTGCGATGAAACAAAGAAAATACAGTGCTCAATCACAGTTTGTAAGAGCTAATATTTATTTATTTTACAATGTTTTCATAGATCAATGTTCATTATCAACGACCGCGGGTTTCATGCCGAAGCAATCATCAGGTTGAAAAGTAAGATCCAATGGTGTTGTTGTGGTTCTTTACTCTTTGAGTAAATAACCACAACAAACACCATTGGATCTTACTTTTCAACCTGATGATTGCTTCGGCATGAAACCGCGGTCGTTGATAATGAACATTGATCTATGAAAACATTGTAAAATAAATAAATATATATATATATATATATATATATATATATATATAATTTAATATACCAAGCGTGTTGGTAGATCCTTGCGGAGAGAAAAAACCCGGCAGAGAGTTTGATTGTAAAAATATACTACCAAACATCAACCAGGAGAAAAAAAATTTTGAAAAAAAAGAAAAGACCAAAATATTCGTACCAACAAAAAATAATCTATTGGTATGTATTTTGGCCAAAAGAAAAAAAAACAATTTATATGTATATATATGTATATAAGATATATATATATATATTCATATAACCGCTAGGAGAAGCTAATTTGTAAAAGTGCTCGATACCTAGTAGAGCCAAGTAATAAGGATAATCACTGAGTCAGACGAACCTACTATTAGTTTCGCATAAAGCTCATCAAGGGCTAAAATCTGACTCAGATTTTAGCCCTGAATGAGCTTTTATGCGAAACTAATAGTAGGTTCGTCTGACTCAGTAGTATTATATATATATATATAATATATAATATATATGTGTGTGTGTGTATGATGTGTGTGTGTGTGTGTGTGTGTGTGTGTCTGTGTGTGTGTGTGTGTGTGGAATTAAACAAAACCTATCTTGCTGCAATACTACTCTCCAGAATGCCAGGTATTTATGAACTCAACATCATCATAGAAACCAAGCAGCCAATCAAGACTCAAGGAATGGAATCACCCAAATACATGAATGGACTATTCTTGATTTCCATAAATACCAACTGTCTTGGGCACTGTTTCAGTTGTACTTAGCCAGTTGCTGTTGTTCAAACCAACAGTAGAACTGACTGACTTCAATAAGTATATATATATATAATATATTATATATATTATATATAAACCCAGTTTTTTCTCGTAGGACATATCCAGGACCCCAATCCCAAGTTTTTTAAAAACCACCGATTCGCCCTAATTTTTTTCCTGGAAAGTCAACTTTCTAGTAGCCCAAACCGCCCGGCCTACAGAATCCCATTTTTTTTACCGACAACCCACTAAGGACACCCACTCCCATATTAGAGGCACTGACCGGCTTGCTTTCAAACAATAAAGTGCGGAAGACAGTCGGCGGGCCATCATACTAGCTGAGGGAAAGGGGGTAACCAAAATGACCCACAATTTTGTTTTTGTTTACATGTGTTTTAGTTTCTTGGGCTTTTTGTTTTCAATTTTTCCCCCCACCCCCTCCAATCATCAAACGAATATTGGGAAATTTTTAAGTAGGATAGATGCATAGAGCGAATGAGGTATTTTGGTGGAAGGGAGCTGCGCAAGAGAGAAATGCAAGATTTTTTAATTATTTTTGAATGAATCGTCGCGAGTGAACCTAGCTAGATAGATCCGTGTAGTGATATGACCAGTTTTATCACCCCTCCCCAACTCCAAACTTCCGGCTATATGCCGAGTCGTGTGCACACTCGATGTAACTCATTTCGAAATAAATAAAAAATGTTGAAAGTTGGTGCACGAGTGTGCTCACTTCAAATAAGTATATATAATATATTTATATTATATATATATATATCTTTATTATATTGGAGATTGTGTATTTTTCTGTCTGTAACCGAAACTAAATCACTACTCACGTCACAATTCCCTTAGTCATTGACGTCACATTCACCATGAATTTATTTTTATCTAAACCTCAATTATTACTAAAATTGTTTAATACTGTTAACCATATCTACATACTAACAACATGCAATTGTATTTATATATACAACAAAATAGTGGTTTACAGCATGAACAGGAAGGCTAATTTACATATTTTTTAACTTTTTTTAAAATTTCGTCTCAAACACACAGGCGCGCACACACACACACATTTCAATACATTCAATCGCCACTTATAATACATTTCTCTGTCCGGACTATTTGTGGCTTGTCAAACACACTTTAAAATTTTCTAAAAACAATCTTTCACAAGAAAATTTTCTCCTGGGGATAACCTAGTTTTGATTGGTTTTGTTTTGTTTTACGGCATATCAACCTCAGTGGGTCATTTAATGCCGACAAAGTTTTGAAATAAATCAATTCTTAATGGATAATACAATTTTGTTTATCAACTCCTGTTTTTCTATTTAACCCATAGATGGGACCCTAACGGTACTACCACTCCGGGTCAGAGTGGACCAGGGAGCAATGGTGATGAAGGGGTGCTCCAACCGTCTTCTAGCACCCATATGATAAAAAAGGTTGGGGCTTGCCATAAGAGCAATAGGGTTGGGAAAATCATATAGGTGCTAGGGCTTGACGTGACCAGCCGATTGATCGGAGGGCGCCTCTCTGACCGCCCGTCTAGCCCAAGATAGGGCCAAAGTGGAGTATTGCATGTCATGAACTGCTCATCCACCTGGGCTCTATCCTTAAGCATCACGGGTCGCCACCCACGGCCAACAGGTGGCCCCATTGGGGAGTCTTACCCCTCTGCAGAGGTGCAGTCGGTGCATTCTAACGCCCCAGCCGACAGGGCGGGGATAACCTAGGATCATTTACTCTACCCAGGCGACGATGGGTAGCCCCTTCGAGTAAACGGATAATGTGTTCAATATTGACTGACATATCCCAGATCAAACTGCCCATTCAAATCACACAGTTCGTTTGCACAAGAAGACACATTCTTTTTTCTAAATAAAAAGGAATTACCATCTTGGATAAGCGCCAACAATGAGGAACTATTTGCAATGCGTCCTTCCATCAAATCAATAAAAATACTTTTTTTCTTTTTTTTTTTTGAGAAAATGTCTTAAGATTGAAAGCAAAAGCTGAAATGTAGAATACATCATCAAAAATGTCGAAAAGATTTTGAAATTAAAATCAATGAAATTCAATAAATGCATTCAGCCTTTAAATGACGTAGTAATCAAAGGCTGAGAAGAAAGTAGGTATTCACCGAACCCGTTCGCCACGGGGAGGATGTGACACAAGGTCGCAAGCATGGGCGCATCCAGTAAAGATCGAAAAGATCGCTATTCAATAGTAGTGGATCTGCCGATTCTAGCTTTCGGTAATTTATGAGGAAGTGCGTCCCGGTCTCCTGACTCAGAAATTTGCTACCCGGTGACTATTAAAATAACGTCCCCAGCTATGTCGTCTCGGGGTGTTACTTGAAAGAAAACAACCAACTTAGGGCGTTAAATGTATTTTAGAGTGGGGGGGGCTTCTCTTTTTTGCTGTAATTTTTTTTTTATTTATCGTAATTTGTTTAGAATTATTATCTATTTCAAATATTTCAAGTGATGTCATAGACGTATTTTACAAAAATTAATTTACCTCCCCGCCCCGATTTTAAAAAATTACCAAAAATCAGGGAATTATCCATATTTAATGAAATGTTCATTGCTGAGTTATAATTGAAATGAATTTTATTATGCATCAGTTATTTTTATTTAACAACTTTCTTATTTTTTTTTCCAGTTACATAATTTTGACCGCCGCCCCCCCCTTATTTTGGGGGCGCAAAATATCGGTAAGATTATGTCCAAAGTGAAAATAATTACAGTATAAAAAAAAACCAAGGGGCCGGGTTAGCTCAGTCGGTAGAGCATTCGGCTAGAAACACAAGGTTCCTAGTTCGATACCGGTCCCCGTCAACTCAGCGCAGGGGTCTGTGCGGTAAAGTAAAGAGCTGATGGTAGGTGTGGCGCTCCACCTCAGATGCTAAAACAATCTCCTTGGTCTAGCGCTATTGAAAAGGGGATAGACTCCCTCGCTGACTGGCTGATACTGACTTTAGGCCGCCCCGTCGACTTTACTTACTTTTTACTTATAAATAAAAAGACCGAAGGTGGTGAATAGAAAAAAAAAAGGTGTCCAACAAAAATCGAACTCGCTATACGATTTAATAGTTTTTATTTATTTATTTATTTGGTATTCACACCTTTGGTTTTTTATTTATACAGAATTTTTTTTTATTTATACAGAAATTGGTATTTTGCGCCTAAAAAATAGGGAGAGATTCTTAATTTTTTCCCCCTTCTATTCACACCTTCGGTCTTTTGTCTTTTTATTTATACAGAAAATAGTATCAATCACATATATACACACTGATATTTGCACACCAAAACAAAGGGTCAAAGTTAAGTGACCCGAAAAAAAAAAAATCAGAAAAGTTTTTTCAATAAAATAACTGATGCATTATAAAATCCAGTCATTGATAAATCAACACTGAAAATTTCATGAAAATCGGATAATTCCCTGATTTTTGGTATGTTTTTTTTTTTGTTTGTTTGTTTGTGTTTTTTTTTTTTCAATCAGGGGTAGTGATTTTATTTTGTAAAAACGTCTATGACGTTTCATTTGTTTGTACGGGTTTCAGTAGATACCTTCGCCTCCGTGCTGATTCATAAAAGTACTTTTATTCACCCACCGGAATTAATGAATCACCCCACCTGACCCCACGCCACGTCGTCGCCCGACGGTGAGTTTCAGTTAATACGGAGCCGTTTAGTGTAACTGAATATCTGTGGGTCATGTCGTACTCGGCATTAAATAACTTTTGTACGAATGACATAAAACCATGAATGAAAAACGATCTCGACCAACGCACACGACCCCCCACCACACCACCACAACTGAAATGTCATTTTCTTTATCATTTAACGATTTGACCACACCCCAAAATAATTAATGCTCCCCTTTTGGTATATTACATATAGCTCTCTACACGAGATAGTAAGTTTTGCAATGAGTAGACAAGTTCACATACCTAGGTAGCAATATCTCATCTACAGACAGCTATGTCAATATATGCATCTATCTTGGTTCCCTACCTTTCCTTTGGATCACAGCGGCAGTGTGGTGAGGGAGGATTGGCTGCTTGGGCAACAGCTCATCCACCATATGAACCCGCCATGTAGACGGAAGGATGCCAACAACAGCCAACAATCCTTATGTTAAAGCTGATTGAATCAATGATTGTTTGCTAAAAGGTTTTTTTCCTATTTAGTTTCATGACACAAAATACATGCCAAAATATTCTTTAGTTATAGGATTTAGTTATAATTTGAAAAAAAAAATCCTTTTTAATTGGTTCTTGTTGAGATTTTTGCATATAACGTGTGTGCTAGACGTCCACTCTACTTATAGACTCGGCAAGAACCATATGATCTCTCTTGGCCAATCACTGGCAATACTCTGCTGCTGATACAATACTTAAACCCAATAGTACTGGCCATAACTACTTTGAACCTTCGTGGACGACGACATAGGATTAAATCACTGGACCTTTACCAATACGCTAGAATAGGACTATTCGCAGGAATAGGACTTATTCGCTTACCAAAGGATTCCATAACTCAGGAGTAGGATTTAGTTATAATTTGAATAAAAAATCCATTTTAAACTGGTCAAGGATGGCATTTAAAACTTAACAGTTCTAAATAGTTGTAATTTGCTACTAAGTGAAAAATTCATCCGTCTATAATTTCACATTCTGCCTGTCACTTTCCCCTCTCTCTATATATCTTGATTACCTCCTCGTTTATATATGTTAGTTTCTCAGTGAGTGTAAAGAGAGTGATCTAGAGTGTGAAATTTATTTGTATGTTTAAGTTTCAGAAGCAACTAGAACGTTGGTTAAATCAAGTTAAACATTCCCTTTCCTTAGAAATCTTACAAAATGATTTTAATGAGTTTTTTTTTTTATTATCCGGTCGTATTTATTCTTTTTTAAATCTAATTCACTTTTGCAAACTCTTTTCCCTGGTCCCAATTATATACCCAGAGCTCAATTGGTGACCAAACGGGTCACGTTTTGTCGTGTTGTGTGTGTGTGTGTGTGTGTGTGTGTGTGTTATATATATATATATATATATATATATATATATATATATATATATATATATATATATATATATAGGTGGTGTAATGTTTACCGTCGTAGAGAATGGACACGACGATAGGAGTTCAAATCCCGGACGATGCTGTTTGCACTTCACATAGCACTAATACTCTTGGGAAGGTATGAATTCAAGTATTCGCCCTCCAACTAAAAGTAGAAGGGCAGAGGGGTTCTTTAACTTTCTTTGGACAACCAAACTTGGAGAAGGAAAACCCTTAATTCAAACCTGTTAAACTCCGCTTAAGAAATTTGACCTTGTTTCAACATCCTACCGTGCGGGTCCACTCTGACCCGGAGTGGTAGTAACTGTTAGGGTCCCATTTGTAGGTTGAATAGGTCAAAAAATGGGTTTTTAAAAATCGGTTTAAAAAAAGAATTGACTTAGAAAATAAAATTGAATATCATCAAGAAACGAATAGAAACAAAACGTCTTCGGCATAAATGTCCCAACAAGGGTTGGAGTGCCGTAAAATCCAACCAACCAACAAAAAGAATCGAATACCCAACAAAAATGAATAAAACAAAACGTCTTCGGCATAAAATAATCCAACAAGGGTTGACGTGCCGTAAACTCCAACCAACCAACAAAAAAGAATTGAATTACCCAACAAGAATGAATAAAACAAAACATCTTCAGCATAAAATGTCCCAACAAGGTTGACGTGCCATAAAATCCAACCAACCCAACAAAAGAATTGAATACCCAACAAGAATGAATAACAACAAACGTCTTCGGCATAAAATAACCCAACGGACAGCAGGTAGTAAGTTCGCGGGTGGCCTATTGTCGGTATCAGAGGGAGTCTATCCCCTTTTTCACTAGCGCTAGAACGAGGGAGAATTTTTTTTTTTTTTGTTGAGGTGTAGCGCCACACCTACCTTCAGCTCCCTACTTTACCGCACAGATCAGATTACACAATATGCGCTACTCGTGCTACGGCCAAGTCAGCGAGGACCGGCATCGAACAAGGGGACCTTGCGACTCCTAGACGGCTGCTCTAACCGACAGAGCTGGGGGGTGGGGAGACAACAGGTACACCCAAAGAAATCTGAGGCCTATGCGGCAGGGCTCAAAAGAAGCTTTGTAAAATAACAAGAGATTAATTTTCTAGATCCAAATTATCTTTTCAAATTAAATCTCTCCGGCCTCACCCCCTGCCCTGGTTGGTGGAGGGGGGGGGGTTCAATTGTTAGTTGTTGTTGTTGTGTAACTTAATTGCATTGTGGAATCTCTGGACCCCTGGGGGCAGAAAAATAAGTTAAGCTCGAAAGATAGCGGCTGGGTTTAGTGAGGCACATAAATTTCGGATAGATAGATAGATAGATAGGAACAGACTTAGATAGATAGATAGATAGATAGATAGATAGGAACAGACTTAGATAGATAGTAGATAGATAGGAAGCGTTAGAATAGATAGATAGATAGGAACAGACTTAGATTAGATAGATAGATAGATAGATAAGATAGATAGGAACAGACTTAGATAGATAGATAGATAGAATAGGAACAGACTTGATAGATAGATAGATAGATAGGAACAGACCTATGATAGAATAGATAGATAGATAGATAGGAACAGATATGATAGATAGATAGATAGATAGATAGATAGGAACAACTAATGAATAGATAGAAATAGATAGATAGATAGATAGAACAGACTATGATAGATAGATATAGATAGATAGGAAACACTATGATAGATAGATAGATAGATAGAATAGAATAGATAGATAGGAACAGACTTAGATAGTAGATAGATAGATAGGAAACAGACTGTAGATAGGTAGATAGATAGAAGGAACAGACTTAGATAGGTAGATAGATAGATAGAGAACAGACCTATAGACTTAGATAGATAGATAGTAGAACAGACTATGATACATAGATAGATTAATAGATAGATAGGAACAGACTATGATACATAGATAGATAGGAAAGCAACTATGATACATATGATAGGATAGATAGATAGGAACAGACTATGATACATAGATAGATAGATAGATAGGAACAGACTAATGATACATAGATAGATAGGAACAGACTATGATACATAGATAGATAGATAGATAGATAGAAGATAGGACAGACTATGATACATAGATAGAACATAGACTAGATACATAGATAGGAACAGACTGTGATATAGATAGATAGATAGGAACAGACTGTGATAGATAGATAGGAACAGACTGTGATAGATACATAGATAGGAACAGACTGTGATAGATACATATATAGAATAGATAGATAAAAACAAGACTAAGATAGATAGATAGAAAGAAACAGACAAGATAGATAGATAGATAGAAGATAGATAGAAAGAAACCAGACCTAAGATAGATAGATAGATAGATAGAAAGAAACAGACTAAGAATAGATAGATAGTTAAGAAAACAGACTAAGATAGATAGATAGATAGATAGAAAGAAAAAAACAGACTAGATAGATAGATAGATAAGATAAGATAGATAGATAGATAGAAAGAAACAGACTAAGATAGATAGATAGATTAGAAAGAAACAGACTAAGATAGATAGATAGATAGATAGAATAGAAAAGAAACGACTAAGATAGATAGATAGATAAAGAAAGAAACAGACTAAGATATGATAGATAGATTAATAGATAGATAGATTAGATTAGAAACAGACCTAAGATAGAGATAGAAACAGAAACTAAGATAATAGATTAGTCTGGGACCTTGCTAGATAAATGAAAAAACTGGAATATATGAGGTGAGTGATACCTATTGTAGTTGGTGCCTTGGAACGGCCCCCACAAGTTTAAGAAACAGTCCTAAAAGGAAACTGGGAAATCAGAAGAAGAAATTGAGACCATCCTAGACAACAAGATTAGTAAAATCAACGAGAAATACTCAGCAAGAGTCCTGGAGACCTGAAGGGAAACTGTTGTCCACTCCGTTCCAGTGAAAGATCATCAGCTTACGCTGGTCTGAAAATTCTGAACAGTGAAATAATAATCTATAAATAATGGAAATGGGGTCTGTAAACCGAAAACTAACCGTCACCACCGAACGTCAACAATCCCCTTGGTATTTTTACGGTATATTCTCAATGATTAATGTAAATCATTTACCTTCTCACTTCGGTAGAATCGTCCGCCTAACAAGGTTCCTGGTTCGAATAACCGACCCTCTGCTAACTCAACGTATGAGTAGCACAGGGATCCTGTGCGGACAAAGTAAGGAGCTCAAGTGGTAGATGGGGGGCTCGGGCCGCTGGGCAATAAACCCAGCACTGCCCTTTAAATCGAGGGGGCGGGTGTGCCGGGGGGGGGAGTAGCCCCCTGGGATCAACACTGTTAATTTACATTAACAAACACAGGCCTTTCGAAGCATATTATCAATGTTGTTAAAATTCTGCAATGTGTGGTATATATCATTTAGAAATAAAATATTTTTACACCAGTATGTGGTGTGAATAATGTTGCAATACCGGTTTCCACTGAGCGAGGATATGTGACGTAGTTTGTGTGCATAATAAATAATAACGTCAATTGAATGGTATCTATAGAGTTAGAGTTGTTGTTATTCTTCTAATATTGTAAACAATCCTATGTATAATTTTATATTCAATGTAAAGAGCCGGCACGGTTGATTAGAGTGGTGTTCTAAATTTAATAATTACGAACGAGCTGTGATCAATAGTTTTTTTAGAAACGAATAGGATACCAACCAGGATAGTTTGGTAAATACGTGAGGATATATATAGAAGAGAGAAGTCAATGCGAAAACAAATTAATGTATTAACACGGTTTTGGGTTAAAACCGGTATGCAATTATTCAACACCACATACTGTGTAATATTTATTTCTATAATGATAATACACACATTGCAGAATTTTAAACACATTGATAATATTGGGCTCTATGTTCGGAAGCGCGCGTGTGTGTAAGATTGTGAGCCGCATTAGCTGGGGGAGCCTCCCCCCCGCCGGCAACACCCGCCCCGAGGTGGGCAGTGCTGGCCCATCTGGTATTGGGATACTCGTACTCAGTAATAGCCACATCTACCATGAGCTTCCCTTACTTTGCCGCACAGATCCCTGTGCTACTCATACGTTAGTTAGCGAGGTCGGTATCGAACAGGAACCTTGTTAGGCGGACGATCTAGCCAAGTGAGAAGGTTAAAATGATTATACATTAATCATGAGAATGTACGTAAATACCCAAAGGGGATTGTGACGTCGGGGTGACGTAGTTTCGGTTACAGACACAATTTCCATTATTATAAGATTATTATTTCACTGTTTCGCATTTTCAGACGCAAGCGTAAAGCTGATGATCTTCACTGGAAGTCGGAGTGACAAAAGTTTCCCAGGTCTCCAGGAACTCTGCTGAGTATTCTCGTTGATTTTACTAATGCGTTGTCTAGATGTCCCCAATTCTTTTCTGATTTCCAGTTCCTTTAAGACTGTTTCTTTAAACTTTGTGGGGCCGTCCAAGTGCACAAACTACAATAGTACACTTTCACCCTTCATAAATTCCAGTTTTTTCATTATTCTAGCAAGGTCCAGGTATCTATCTATATCTTAGTCCTGTTTCTATCTAATCTATCTTAGTCTGTTTCTATCTATCTATCTATCTATCTTCTATCTATCTAATCTTAGTCTGTTTTCTTTCTATCTATCTATCTATCTTAGTCTGTTTCTTTCTATCTATCTATCTATCTATCTATCTAGTTCTGTTCTTTCTATTCTTCTATCTATCTTAGTCTGTTTCTTTCTATCTATCTAATCTATCTATTCTATCTTAGTCTGTTTTTCTTTTCTATCTATCTATTCTATCTATCTTAGTTGTTTCTTTCTTACTATCTATCTACTAGTCTGTTTTCTTTATATCTATCTATCTATTATCTTATGTCTGTTTCTTTTCTATCTACTATCTATCTATTATCTTAGTCTGTTTCTTTCTATCATATCTATCTTAGTCTGTTTCTTTCTATCTATCTATATGATGTATCTATCACAGTCTTTCCTATGCTATGTTATCTTATCACAGTCTGTCCTATTAATCTATCAACAGTCTGTTCTATCTATCTATCTATCTATCTAATCTATCCAGTCTGTTCCTATCTATGTATCATAGTCTGTTCCTATCTATGTATCATAGTCTGTTCCTATCTATCTATCTATCTATCTATCTATCTATGTATCATAAGTCTGTTCCTATCTATCTATGTAATCCATAGTCTGTTCCTATCTATCTATGCTATCTATGTTAATCAATAGTCCTGTTTCCTATTATCTATTCTATCTAGTATCATAGTCTGTTCCTATCATCTATGTATTCATAGTCCTTTCTATCTATCTATCTATCTAATCTATGTACATAGTCCCCTGTTCCATCTATCATATCTATCTAAGTCGTTCCTATCTATCTATCTACCTATCTTCTAAGTCTGTCCTATCTATCTAACTACCTATCTTAAGTCTGTTCCTATCTATCTATCTTAAACTATCTAAGTTCCTGTTCAATATTCTATCTATCTATCTATCATAGTCTGTTCCTATCTACCTCTATCTATCTTATCGTATATATCTTATCCTATCATAGTCCTGTTCCTATCTATCTATCTATCTATCATATCTGTTCCTATCTATTCTATCTATCTATCTATTCTATCATAGTCCTGTTTCCTATCTATCCTATCTAATAATATCTATCTATCATAGTCTGTTCCTACTATCTATTCTATCTACATCTATCATAGTCCTGTTCCTATCTATCTATCTATCTATCATAGTCTGTTCCTATCTATCTATCTATCTATCTAAGTCTGTTCCTATCTATCTATCTATCTATCTTCTATCTAATCTAAGTCTGTTCCTATCTATCTATCTATCTAAGTCTGTTTCCTATCTATCTACTATCTATCTAAGTCTGTTCCTATCTATCTATCTATCTATCTATCAATCTAAGTCTGTTCCTATCTATCTATCTATCTATCGCGAAATTTATGTGCCTCACTAACCCAGCGCTTCTTCGAGCTTAACTTATTTTCTGCCCCCAGGGGTCCAGAGATTCCACAATGCAATTAAGTTACACAACAACAACAACAATAACAATTGACCCACCCCCCTCCACCAACCAGGGCAGGGGTGAGGCCGGAGAGATTTAATTTGAAAAGAAATAATTTGGATCTGAAAATTAATCCTCTTGTTATTTTACTAAAAGCTCCTTTGAGCCCTGCCGCATAAGGCCTCGATTTCTTTGGGTGTAACTGTTGTTCCACCCCCAGCTCTGTCGTGAGCAGCCCGTCTAGGAGTCGCAAGGTCCCCTGGTCGAATGCCGTCCTCGCTGACTTGGCGTAGCACGGAGTAGCGCAATTGGTGTAATCTGATCTGTGCGGTAAAGTAGGGAGCTGAAGGGTTAGGTGTTGGCGCTACACCTCAACAAAAAAAAAAAAAAAAATTTCCCTCGTCTAGCGCCTAGTGGAAAAGGGGATAGACTCCATCTGATACCGACAATAGGCCACTCCGCGAACTTACTACCTCTGTTCCGTTGGGTTTATTTTAATGCCGAAGACTTTTGTTTTATTCATTCTGTTGGGTATTCAATTCCTTTTTTGTTGGTTGTTGGATTTTATGCACGTAACCCCTTGTTGGAACATTTTAATGCTGAAGATGTTTTGTTTTATTCATTCTTGTTGGGTATTCATTTCTTTTTTGTTGGTTGGTTGAGTTTAACGGCACGTCAACCCTTGTTGATTATTTTTATGCCGAAGACGTTTTGTTTTATTATTCTTGTTGGGTATTCGATTCTTTTTGTTGGTTGGTTGGATTTTACGGCCGTCAACCCTTGTTGGGAACATTTTTATGCCGAGACGTTTGTCTATTCGTTCTTGATGGAATTCAAATTTTATTTTCTAGTCAATCGTTTTTTAAACCGATTTTTAAAACCCATTTTTGACCTATTCAACTCAAGGGACCCTAACAGTTTACTACTCCGGTCAGAGTGGAACCCGCACGGGTAAAGGATTGACACAGGTCAATTTTTCTTAAGCGGAAGTTTAACAGGTTTTGAATTAAGGGTTTTCCTTCTCCAGTTTGGTTGTCCAAAGAAAGTTAAAGAACCCACTCTGCCCTTCTACTTTTAGTTGGAGGGCGAATACTTGAATTCATACCTTCCCAAGAGTATTAGTGCTATGTGAATGCAAACAGCATCGTCCGGATTTGAAACTCCTATCGTCGTGTCCATTCTCTACGACGGTAAAACATTACACCACCTAATAAATATATATATAATATATAAATATATATATAATATATATATATAATATAATATATATATATACACACACACACCACACACCACACACACCACACACACCGACAACGTGACCCGTTGGGGTCACCAATTGAGCTCTGGGTATATATTGGGACCAGGAAAAGTTTGCAAAAGTGAATTAGATTTAAAAAAGAATAAATACGACCGGATATAAAAAAAAACTCATTAAAATCATTTTGTAAGATTTTCTAAGGAAGGGAATGTTTAACCTTGATTTAAACAACGTTCTAGTTGCTTCTGAAACTTAAACATACAAATAAATTTCACACTCTAGATTACTCTCTTTACACTCACTGAGAAACTAACATATATAACGAGGAGGTAATCAAAGATATATAGAGGAAGGGAATGAGGTCGCAGAATGTGAAATTATAGACGGATGAATTTTTCAACTTAGTAGCAAATTACAACTATTTAGAACTGTTAAGTTTTTAAATGCCATCCTTGACCAGTTTAAAAATGGATTTTTTATTCAAATTATAACTAAATCCTACTCCTGATTTTGGAATCCTTTGGTAAAGCGAATAGTCCTATCCTGGCGAATAAGTCCTATCTAGCGTATTGGTAAAGGTCCCAGTGATTTAATCCTATGTCCGTCGTCCACGAAGGTTCAAAGTAGTTATGGCCAAGTACTATTGGGTTAAGGTAATTGTATCAGCAGCAGAGTATTGCCAGTGATTGGCCAAGAGAGATCATATGGTTTCTTGCCGAAGTCTATAAGTAGGAGTGGGACGTCTAGCACACACGTTATATGCAAAAATCTCAAACAAGAACCAATTAAAAAGGATTTTTTTTTCAAATTAATAACTAAATCCTATAACTAAAGAATATTTTGGCATGTATTTTGTGTCATGAAACTAAATAGGAAAACCTTTTAGCAAACAATCATTGATTCAATCAGCTTTAACATAAGGATTGTTGGCTGTTGTTGGATCCTTCCGTCTACATGGGCGGGTTATATGGTGGATGAGCTGTTGCCCAAGCACCAATCCTCCCTCACCACACTGCCGCTGTGATCCAAAGGAAAGGTAGGGACCAAGATAGATGCATATATTGACATAAGCTGTCGTAGATGAGATATGCTACCTAGGTATGTGAACTTGTCTACTCATTGCAGAACTTACTATCTCGTGTAGAGAGGCTATATGTAATATACCAAAAGGGGAGCATTAATTAATTTTGGGGGTGGGTCAAATCGTTAAATGATAAAGAAAATGACATTTCAGTTGTGGTGGTGGTGGTGGGGGGTCGTGTGCGTTGGTCGAGATAGTTTTTCATTCATGGTTTTATGTCATTCGTACAAAAGTTTATTTATGCCGAGTACGACATGACCCACAGATATTCAGTTACACTAAACGGCTCCGTATTAACCTGAAACTCACCGTCGGGCGACGACGTGGCGTGGGGTCAGGGGGGGGTGATTCATTAATTCCGGTGGGTGAATAAAAGTACTTTATGAATCAGCACGAGGCGAAGGTATCTTACCTGAAACCCGTAACAAAACAAATGAAAACGTCAATAGACGTTTTTTACAAATAAAATCACTTAACCCTGATTGAAAAAATCACAACAAACAAACAAAAAAAAACCATACCAATCAGGGAAATTATCCTCGATTTTCATGAAATTTTCAGTGTTGATTTACATGACTGGATTTATATGATCAGTTATTTATTGAAAACTTTCTGATTTTTTTTTTTTTTAGGGTCACTTAACTTTGAAACCCCAAAAATGTTTTTGGTGTGCAAAATATCAGTGTGCGGTTATATATGTGATTGATACTATTTTCCTTTCCGTATAAATAAAAAGACAAAAGACCGAAAGTGTGAATAGAAGGGGGAAAAAATTAAGAATCTCTCCTATTTTTTAGGGCGCAAAATATCCAATTTCTCTGTATATAAAAAAAAAAATCTGTAATAAATAAAAAAGACAAATGGGTGATACCAAATAAATAAAATAAATAAAAACTATTAAATCGTAATAGCGGTTCGAATTTTTGTTTGGACACCTTTTTTTTTTTTTTTCTATTCAACCTTCGGTCTTTTTATTTATAAGTAAAAAATAAAGTAAAGTCGACTGGGGCGGCCTAAAAATCCCAGTATCAGCCAAGTCAAGCGAGGGGAGTCTATCCCTTTTCAATAGCGCTAGACCAAGGGAGATTTGTTTTAAAAGCTATTCCTGAGGTGGGCCGCCACACCTACCAATCAGCTCTTTACTTTACCGTTCACAGACCCCTAGCGCTGAGTTGACGGGGACCGGTATCGAACTGGAACCTTGTGGTTTCTTAAGCCGAAATGTCTCTACCGACTGAGCTAACCCGGCACCTTGGTTTTTTATTTATACTTAATTATTTTCACTTTGACATAATCTACGATAATTTGCGCCCCAAAATAAGGGGGGGGGGGCCGGCGGGTCAAAATTATGTAACTGGAAAAAAAAAAAATAAGAAAGTTGTTTAAATAAATAAGCTGATGCATAATAAAAATTCATTCAATTATAATCAGCAATGAACCTTTTCATTAAAATATGGATAATTCCCTGATTTTTGGTATTTTTTAAAAATCGGGCCGGGAGGTAAATTAAATTTTTGTAAATAACGTCATGCATCACTTTGAAAAAATATTTTGAAATAGGATAAAATTTCAAACATTATCGATTAAAATAAAAAAAAAACAGCAAAAAAAGAGAAGCCTCCACACAAAATACATTTAACGCCCTAAGTTGGTTGTTTTCTTTCAAGAACACCGCGAGAGACATAGCTGGGGACGTTATTTTAAATAAGTCAACCGGGGTAGCAAATTTCGAGTCAGGAACCGGGACGCACTTCCTCATAATTACCGAAAGCTAGAATGCAGATCCACCATTGAATAGCGACTTCGATCTTAACTGGTGCGCCCTATGCTGCGACCTGTGTCAATTCCTCCCCGTGGCGACGGGTTCGGTGATACCTCTTCTTCTCGCCTTTTGATTACTACGTCATTTAAAGGCTGAATGCATTTATGAATTTCAATTGAATTTTAATCAAAATCTTTTCGAATTTTGATGATGTATCTACCATTTCAGCCTTTTGCTTTCAATCTTAAGACATTTTTATCAAAAAAAAAGAAAAAAAGTATTTTTATTTGATTGATGGAAGGACGCATTGCAAATAGTTCCTCATTGTGGCGCTATCCAGATGGTAATTCCCCTTTTTATTTTAGAAAAAAGGAATGTGGTCTTCTTGTGCAAACCGAAACTGTGTGATTTGAAAATGGGCAATGTTTTGATTTTTCCTGGGATATGTCATCAATATTGAAACACATTAATCTTCTTTCGTTTTACTCGAAGGGGCTACCCATCGTCGCCTGGTAGAGTAAATGATCCTAGGTTATCCCCGCCCCTGTCGAGGCTGGGGCGTTAGATGCACCGACTGCAACCTCTGCAGAGGGGTAGACTCCCCCAATGGGCCAACCTGTTGGCCGTGGGTGGCGACCCGTGATGCCTTAAGGATAAGAGCCAGGGATGAGCAGTTTCATGACATGCAATACTCCCACTTTGGCTATCTTGGGCTAAGACGGCGGTCAGAGAGGCGCCCTCCGATAATCGGCTGGTCCGTCAAGCCCTAGCACCATATATGATTTCCCAACCCCTAATTGCTCTTAATGGCAAGCCCCAAACCCTTTTTTTATTCAATATGGGTCTAAGACGGTGTGAGCACCCCTTCATCACCATTTGCTCCCTGGTCCACTCTGACCCGGAGTGGTAGTACCTGTTTAGGGTCCCATCTATGGGTTAAATAGAAAAACAGGAAGTTGATAAACAAAATTGTAATTATCCATTAGAATTGATTATTCAAAAACTTTGTCGGCATTAATGGAACCCACTGAGGGTTGAATATGCCGTTAAAACAAAACAAAAAACCAATCAAAACCTAGGTTATCCCCAGGAAAAATTTCTTGTGAAAGATTGTTTTTAGAATTTTAAAAAGTGTTTGACAGCCCATAGTCCGGACAGAGAATATGTATTGATAAGTGGCGATTGAATGTATTGAATGTGGTGTGTGTGTGCGCGCCTGTGTGTGTGAGACGGAAATTTTAAAAAAAAGTTAAAAAAATGTAAAGCCTTCCTGTTCATGCTGTAAACCTACTATTTTGTTGTATATATAAATACAATGTGCATGTTGTTAGATGTAGATATGTTTACAGTATTAAACATTTTAGTAATAATTGAGGTTTAGATAAAATAAATTCATGGTGAAGATTGAACGTCAATGACTAGGGAATTGTGGACGTGAGTAGTGATTTAGTTTCGGTTACAGACAGAAAATACAACCAATCTTCCAATATAATAAGATATTTATATATATATATAATATATATATATATATACTTAATTTGAAGTGAGACACTCGTGCACAACTTCAAAACAAATTTTTATTTATTTCCGAAATGAAGTTCATCGAAGTGTGCACACGACTCGGCATATAGCCGGAAGTTTGGAGTTGGGGGGAGGGGTGATAAAACTGGTCATATCAACTAACACGGATCTATTCTAGCTAGGTTCACATCCGCCGACCGATTCATGTCAAAAATAATTAAAAATCTCTTGCATTCTCTTCCTGGCAGCTCCCTTCCACCAAAATACTCATTCGCTCTATGCATCTATCCTACTAAAATTTCCTATATTCGTTTGATGATTGGAAGGGGGTGGGGGGAAAAATTTGAAAACAAAAAGCCCCAAAGAACTGAAAAACAACATTTAAACGAAAACAAAAATTGTGGGTCATTTTGGTTACCCCTTTCCCTCAAGCGCACGCGAGTAATATGGAGCTGGCACCGCCCGACTGTCTTTCCGCACTTTATTGTTTGAAAGCAAGCCGGCCAAGTGCTCTCTTAATATGGGAGTGGGTGTCGCTTAGTGGTTTGTCGGTAAATTAAAATGGATTCTGTAGGCGGCGGTTTGGGCTAACTAGAAAAGTTGAACTTTCAGGAAAAATTAGGGCGGGCGAATCGGGGTGGTTTTATAACAAAACTGGAGGGCACAAGTGTATGTGAGTGGGGTCCTTGGATATTGGTTCTGGTGTATCTCCTCGAAGTTAACAAGGTATATATATAGTGTTCATATATAGATTGAGTGGTAGTGGAGGTCCTAGGAGGTGAGAAATGCACCTGGAGAGGAGTCACTGTATATATATATAGCCTTAATTGAAGTCAAGTCAGTCTACCTGTTGTTGAAACAACCAACTGGCTAAGTAACAACTGAAACCAGTGCCGCCAAGACAGTTGTTATTTATGGAAATCAAAGAATAAGTCCCATTCCATGTAATTTGGTGATTCCATTCCTTGAATCTTGATTGGCTGCTTGTGGTTTCTATGATGATGTTGAGTTTCTAATAAATACCTGGGCATCTGGAGTAAGTATTGCAGCAAGAACTACTCTCATGTAATGTATATAAATTCCCACATCACACACTATCAAACAGCACAGACAGCATGACGATGGCCAATATCTATGCAAGGAGTGTTACGGAATACACTACACACACTCACACATATCAATGCTTAAAACCACGAGAGTACGACACACGATTCAGGGTTTATAGGGTATTCCTTTCATATAGTCAAATGCGATGATATATTCGGTATTGGAAATGGACGGTCAAAGTAGAAACATTGTAGATATAGTAGATATATTAAATGTTATCAGCGGTGTATCTCAAGGTCTAATTTAAACCGGATCGAAGGGTAAGCACAGTGAATGCCCTCGTTCAAAGCGACACCTACTAGTTAGTTTGGGTCGCATAAAGCTCTCGGGCTTAAAGATCTTGAGTCAGGATTTTAGCCCTGATGAGCTTTATGCGAAACTAATAGTAGGGTTTCGGTCTGACTCAGTAGATTATCCTTATTACTTGGCTCTAATCTTAGGTATCGAGCACTTTTACAAATTAGCTTCTAATCCTAGCGTTATATGAATAGTATATATATAATATCTTATATACATATATATACATATAAATTGTTTTTCTTTGGCCAAATACTATAACCAATAGATTATTTTTTGTTGGTACGAATAAATTTTGGTCTTTTCTTTTTTTTAAAATTTTTTTTCTTCCTGGTTATGTTTGGTAGTATATTTTTTACAAATCAAACTCTCCTGCCGGGTTTTTTCTCTCCGAAGGATCTACCAACAACGATCCTTGGGGTATATATTAATTAATATATATATATATATATAATATATATATATATATTTATTTATTTTACATGTTTTCATAGATCAATGTTTTATTATCAACGAACCGGGTTTCATGCCCGAAGCAAATCATCGGTTGAAAAAGTAAAGATCCCAATGGTGTTTGTTGTGGGTTATTTACTCAAAGAGTAGAACCACAACAAACACCATTGGATTCTTACTTTTCAACCTGATGATTGCTTCGGCATGAAACCGCGTCGTTGATAATGAACATTGATCTAGAAAACTTGTAAATTAATAAATATTAAGCTTCTTACAAAACTGTGATTGACACTGTATTTTTTCTTTGTTTCATCGCACCAAGAAATTTTGTTTTACATATACATATAATATATATTATATATATATATTAAATTATAATATATATTCGGTTATGGCACCTGGCCTAAATGTATTTCAATAGTTTGGGATTTATTTGTTTGAAATTTTTTATTATTAATATATTATTATAAGTTACTAATAATCCCTAAGTGGATATTTTGGAATAGTTTATTTAATAAGTTTCAGCAAGAATATCAATAGTTCCCTTAATACTTAATTATGAACTATTATTTTTCTAAATGATGTTTAACCCCTTACCGATCCCGGGGGTAGACGGGTGTCAAATTTTCCCCCTCAAACAACCAGGTACGTAGGCTGAAACCAACGCTTTAACCCGTTCTCCGCCCTTCGGTGGGGCGTTCGAATACCCGACTGCACCTCTGCAGAGGGGTAAAACACCCCCATGGTGCTACCTGTTTGGCGTGGTTGGCGAATCCGTGATGCTTAAGGATATGACCCAGGTGGATGAGCAGTTCTGACGTGCAATAACTCCACTTGGCCCTTTCTTTTGACCCCGGAGTGGTAAGTACCTGTTAAGGGTCCCATCTATGGGTTAAATAGAAAAATGTAGTTTATAAAAAAAATTGTATTATCCATTAAGAAATGGATTTATTTCAAAACTTTATCGGCTTTAAATGGAACCCAACTGAGTGATATGCCCCGTAAAACAAAACAAAACAAAACAAAACAAAACCAAATAAAAGTAAAAAGTTTAAGTCGGTATCATGGAGGGAGTCCTATCCCCTTTTCACTAGTGCTAGACCAAGGAGATTGGTTTTGGCGTCTGAGGTGGGGCGCTAACACCTACCATCCAATCCTCACTTACCGCACAGATTCCTGTGCTACTTCACATCGCTGAGATGGCGAGGGTCGGTATCGAAACGCAAGGACCTGTAATTCCTAGCCGGAATAATCTACCACCGAACTTAAATCGGCCCTATTTACCAAAACAGCCCTCCCCGCACGAGCAGGATGTGAACACAGGTCCAAGTCTCTTAGGCAGAGTTTTAACAGGTTCGAATTAAGAGTTTTCCTTCTCCTAGATCTGGTTACCATGCCATGGTTAAAGGGCCCAGTCATGCCCTACTATTACCCAACTAACTGGCGGGAAGAGCGTGAGGCCATAGCTTTCCCAGCGCTATGTAAAATCCAAATAGGCTCGTCCAGAGTTTGAAACTCGGGTAGACGAGTCTATTTCTTACGACTTTAAACCCATTACACCCTACAAACACTACATACACAGAAATCTTGTAGAAGTAACAGAGCTTTGAGTGACAATTTATTTTTCCCGTGAAGATGTGTTCGGCTAATGTTTTTAAAAAAAAAAAAATCTGCTACCAGAAAAATGTTCCGTCTCGTGATTCAGCTTATTATAAAAAATACTCTCTTGAAGATCTACAATTGGAAATTTTTTAATTGCTTATTGTATTTGTGCAATCAATTTTTTGCAATTATTTAATTTCACCCAACTTGGGTAATATTAATATATGTATTATATATATATATATATATATACTATAATACTATATATAATATTATATATCTAATGAGTCCAGAGAACCTACCTATTAGTTTCGCATAAAAAGCTCTTTCAGTGGCTAAAATCTGACTGTAGATANCTGTTTGGTTTTATTTTAATGATATAAGCAAAAATTTCTTCAATGAATCTTAAATGAAATCCATTAACAAGAAAAGATAACTGTCATTTTATTCTTTACTTCCTCTTTTAACTAAATACTTAAATTAGAAAAAATAACAATGAAAGACGAGAGTGATGGAAGAGTAAATTTCATTGTTTCTATTTTTCGATTATACCCTCCTTGTTTCAAATCTTTTTATCTGCATTCTTATTTAGTTTCATTAGCGTTTCTAATTTGATACAATATTTTTATTACATTAAAACTTAAATACTTTGCACCCGGAGGGTGCATATATTTGCTAGTTTCCTAAAGAAATGGATTGTACTCAAAATATGAGTAATTGAACAATAGGTAAAATCTGTACATAAATACATTTATTTTCTACCAAAATATCGATACAAATTTAAAATTAGTCGGCATTAAATGACCCACTGAGATTGATATGCCGTAAAACAAACCAAACAAAATTCCACCCCACCCTCCACACACATTTGGGGCAGACACAACATTTTTTTTATATCTATAAAGGTACATAAATTGTACAATATATATATTTATTTATTTATTTATTTACCAACCCCTCTGCACGAGCAGGATGAGACACAAGGTCAATTTCTTAAGTGGAGTTGAACAGGTTTGAATTCAGAGTTTCTTTCTCCTAGACCGGTTGCCTAACCAAGATTAAAGAGCCCAGTCTGCCCTACTATTTGCCCATAGTTGGAGGGAGAATCCTCACTGGAATTTTTTTTTTTAAAATGACTAGCAAAAATATATATATTTACCAAACGGTAAATTCAGAGTTTTCCTTCTCCTAGACTGGTTGCCTTACCAAGGTTGAAGAGCCACGTTTGCCCTGCTATTTATCCATAGCTGGAGGGAGAATTGGATTTCTACTTTTCCCAAGGGTATTAGCGCCATGTGAAATGCAAACTGCTTCGTCCAGGAATTGAACTCTGATCGACGAGTCCATTTCCTATGACTCTAACCATTACACCACACGCTTTCTAGCAAGAATATATATATTACCAAACCCCTTCACACGAGCAGGATGCAACACAAGGTCAGTTTTTTAAGTGGAGTTTTACAGGTTTGAATTCAGAATTTTCCTTCTAGACAGGTTGCCTTACCAAGGCTGAAGAGCCCAGTCTGCCCTACTATTTACCATAGCTGGGGGAGTATAGTTGGATTCATACCTTTCCCAAGAGTTTAGCACTATGTGAATGCTAACAGTTTCATCTAGGATTTGTACTTGGATCGACGAGTCCATTTCCTACGACTAACCATTATTCTATGCACCTCCAACTAGCAAGAATATACACCCTCCACCAGGCGTAAATTTTTAAGTTTTAATGTAATGAAATTTTTAAATTTTAACTAACAAATCATATAAAAAGATGACACTTATTTTATTATATTCTAATTATTTCTATATAAAATTATTCATAAGATTGATTTTAATACTTTGGAAAATATAACAATAATATTAGAGATCAATAATACTGGTAATTTATGAGGAAGTGCATCCCAGTCTCCTGCCTCAGAAATTGCTACCCGGTGACTATTAAAATAACGTCCCAGCTATGTCGTCTCGGTGGTGTTACTTGAAAGAAAACAACCAGCTTAGGGCGTTAAATGTATTTTAGAGGGGGGGGGGCTTCTCTTTTTTGTCGTAATTCTTGTTAATTTATAGAAATTTGTCATAATTCTTGTTTAGATATGAAGATGGATATATAGTTTGGAATAGACTGAGATAGATAGATAGATAAACAAACAAAATAATATAGATAGATATGAACAAATGGAGATGGGTGGATAGATATATAAAACAAAGTAAAACATGAACAATTTAGGTAGATAGATAGATAGATATCCATCTTCATATCTAAACAAGAATTACAACAAATTTCTATAAATAAACAAGAATTACGACAAATAATGTTCAAGTAACACCACCGAGACGACATAGCTGGGGACTTATTTTAATAGTCACCAGGTAGCAATTTCTGAGGCAGGAGACCGGGACGTACTTCCTCATAAATTACCATAATACTTAGTAATTATTTGTTAAAACCAGTATGAAAATTAACCACATCATATATTTATGTAAACCTTTATTTCTTAGTGATATTTAAAATGCATTAATAATGGGCTGTTTTGAGGCAAATCTAACTCAAATAAATAAAATGTATTCCGTGTATTGATTGATAGAAATGATTATGACTATGAATTAAATATTCATTTATAAACTTGGACAATTCCTGAAGGTATTGTTACATAAGCAGTGACATAGATTTGGTTACAGACTGAAGCTCCATTATAATAAGATGTTTCAAAATTTACCTAATTTGATATAAGGGGTGTTGGAATTTTGTAATATATAAGGCGTGCGTTAAAAGTCTATTCTACTTATAGACTCGCCGAGTATCACGTGGCCAACCCATTAACCAATCACTGACAGTGCTCTGCTGCTGATATTATTATATATACTGAAGGTCTGAGAACACCTAGGCATTACATTTGGACACTCGTGGAGTACGGCCTCATGTGATTATCTCATGGACCTCATAGGACTTACCAAAGGATTCTGTATTGCGGACTTATTCACTCACCAAAGGATTCTAGATTTCAGGACTTACTTACTTTAAGTTCTTTACAACTGGCCAAGAATGGCGGTCAGAAATTCAACAAAAGTTCCAGGACTGTTGTCACAAAAATTTATTTCAAATACAAACTACAAGTTATCCACTTCAAAATAATCCCCCCGGAGTCTGATGCACTTTCCATACTTCTCTGTCACACTTGCATGCACTCTGGAAGGATTCTTCCGGGATTCTCTGTAGCTCTGTTGTCACGGCTTTTTTGATGATGCGCACATCCCAAAAATGGGTTCCCTTGAATGACCCCTTTGTTGTATACCCTTCTTCACTACTTCTTTACTTCTGGTCATATTTTCTTCTGGCGGCTTTGCTATTCTGATCGTCTTTGGTATATCTTGTGATACTGTGGTTGAAGACGAACATGGTCAGAATAAATAAATAAGAAAGAGAGTAGGTTAAGGTCCGGATAAGTAAAAGGGGTGGGTGGCTGACCTTTTTACGAATCCAAAGATTAGGTCGTAAAGTTTAAAGAGACCTGTATGCCACCATGAATGGGACCACTTGGTGATAATATCTTAGGCACCCAGGTATTAAAAGCAAAAGGATTTTTTAGGAAAATTCTCTTTTGAAAAAATTAATGATCAACATATTGAAGACAGGATTGTCTGGAAAAATATTTGAGTACTTTAATTTTAAGGGTTAATGGCGACTAGAAGTCGGCGATTTATTTAAGTGCTGGCCATTTGTGTGGTCCGGAGAACATGGTTTGGGGAAGGGGAATTTGACATAAATACAACTAAATTGAGCCCTAAGTTAGTTACAACTCGGCCGTTGGGGTGTCAAGATCGCCGGTAGGGATAGACAGTAGCAGCCAGCGAGTATCAAACACACCCTTCTTCCATGTGTCTTGTTTACACTTGTTGTTGTTGTTTTGTTTTTAATCCTTGTGAGCCTGGTTTTCTGACTCGTGCTTAAATTCGGCAGCACATAATTCACAACGTTGGGATCTAGACAAGTACATCGAAAGAGCAGAGTCTAGAACAGGTCTTCTCACAATCTTCTAACATCTTGACTTGGTCTGGAATCTCCTAAGGTCTGGACTTTCTATTGCTATGTTCCTGCTGGCTGGTCGTCCTGGATTCATTTCTTAGTCTTGTTACCAAGACATTCATCAACCACAAGACATTTTACTTATACAAACTTTTATTTCTTTAACTATACATTTCATGTAACTAAATATCTGACTAACATAGCGCACGTGAGTTCCAGTTTTAGGCAGGACCTAAAATGGTCGACTTCTCTGCCTGACGTTTAACTGAAAACTTATAACCGTCGGTCGCTCCCGAGCTAAAGGGCTCACAGAATCTCCGAAATTGGCCGTCAAGATCGGATTTTCTGCAATCAACAAGGATTGCAGGGTCTCTATATTTGCGGGAAGTCTAGCCGAATGCCCCACGTTGTGCTAAGATCTCAAACGACTAGAAATCTGCTATGAACTGATCTCCGAGGTTTAATGGCGGCCGATTGGTCACATACAAAAAAGAATAACGACTCTTTTTCTTCTTCAATAAACCAACAACATTTAATATTCAAAAATACAGGAATACAAATAATTACTTCTCAAGGTTTGTGGGAGTGATGTGCTGTAATATTAAATCTTCTGGTCTTCTGCAAAGTATTGTGCAAAAAGTTCGTAAGTTGACTAAGTTTTCAAAATGGTCTTAGCTGAAGTCAGTTACTCTCGGGCTCTGCAGTATTGCGTTAAATCTTGTCAGCTACGCCGATTCCTCAAGCGATCACAACTTCATCTGCCGTTTGGCCTCATCTGCCCATTCGGCCTCTTCTGCTTTTCAAGCCAAAAACGTCTGAGTTAAATATTTTCCGATCGGAACATTTTATTTCCGGCCAGCATGAAGACATCGGGAATTTTTTCTGCTCCACCACTCAGGCAGGGTAACCGCCCCCTTGTTTTCCAACCGCCAAGTCAAATTTACTTCCGCTCACCAAATCTGGGTGCCATCTCTTCCGGCCACTTGAATGTTTTTTTAAAATACATTCGACTTTCTTTAATTTCGATTTTCAACAAGTTATCTCAATTCTCAAGCAGTAAGGAAACATAAAAAACAATAGATTCTCTTTAATTTCGGTGTCTTCATTTTTCGGTAATCTCTAAAACAAGATTTATCTTTTTCCATGAGACTCAAGTCTGATTACATCAAAGACTCGTCTAGGAAAGGCTTCTCTCACTTCTGGGGCGTTCCGACCTACTTGAGATTTTACTCCGGCCACATCGACTGCCCGTCGGGGTCATTGCCGGATCGCCCATCTGTTTGTCAGCCGGCGCGAATTATATTCTGTTTTTTTTTCTTTCTTTCTTTCTTTCTTTCTTCCTAATTCAAAACCTAATCAGGTCACATCACACATCGCGCCTTGTAATTCTGACCAAAGCGATCGGAAGATTTTTACTTCCGATTTTTTCTTTCTTTCCTTTTTCTATCTTCCAAACCTGAATCAGGTCACAAACTGGGGACTCTGAAAAAGGTCCACGTGACTTCACATATTTGGCGGCTTCTGTAATTTTCCAATAGAAGGACCCGGCCATGGTATGAAAAGGGTCATCCCCCCCCTCAGAATTACAGGAGTTGACAATAATCTTATGCAACCTTGAGCTTGGAGAAGAGGGAAAAATCACATGGAGTCAGGTCAGGCGAGTAAGGATTTTGCTCTCCAGCACAGTGATGTCCTTCTGGGCCAGGAACTCTCCGATACTCAGGGCAGTGTTGGGTAAGTAACGTTGTCATGGTGAAGCACACACAAGTTGTCTTGCACATCTCTCGCCTCTTCTCGCACACTGAATGAAGCAAACGCCGCGGCAGTATCTCTTTGTAGATATGCTGGTTTGATCATCTGGCCCTGTGGCAACGAACCACAGTGGACAGTGGAACATTCAAGAATGCGATCAACTTGGAACTTTTCTGACATACCTCGTAGGTAAAAAAAAAAAAAAATGTTGAGAACCACTGCTAAATCTATATAATAATACTGGTGTTCTAAAAATATGATCACTATCATCTGCAATGCCTCTGGTAAAAATCAGACCAAGTCCAAGTCATCGAAGGTGAAATGCAAAAATGTAAAATCCTGATTATCTGGTGTTGCTTATCCATGAATTCCTTAATTTCCCTATGAATGCCGTCCCCTCAGCTAAATAATGAGCCATTCAGTTCTTATTATAAAGAAAGAAAGGGAAGAAAAAGGACATGCTAACAGAAAATATAATAAGAAAGAAAAGAGTAGGAAAGATAAGAGTATTTACGGGGATTGTTGTAGCCCTTAATTCTCCGTAGTTGGTCTATTGCGGACGAAAGAAACAAACAAATACAATATAAAATGCAGCACTTGTATTATCAAAAGGTACAGAAATGTTGTTGCAAATTTTAATGTATTTGCTACAAGACTTATCTGTGAGGTTCAATACTGTTCATTGGAGAAGGTGGTGAAACAGGGGTATTCTGGTGCACTGGTTGAATGCTTGTTAAGACACTTCGTCGGGTCGTTCTCGTTCATTGGAAAAGTGGTAACATAACAGGGGTATTCTGGTCGCTGTAAGGATTGTTGTTAAGTACACTCGTTGGGTGTTTTTCTCGTTCTTACAGCCTTCTGTTAGTATGCTATTGTATCTGCCTATCTTAAGTATGCTGATACAATGGCTAGAAAGAATAACAACAAGAAGGAGCCCCCACTTTAAACTAAGGATTTCTCCAAAATAAAAACTTTTAGAATATAAACTTGAAGTGAATATTGAAAAAAGAAATATATTTAATATTGTAAAATAATGGGTGGGCAAGAAAAATAAACAATTTATTGGCAATACATAATACACGGACATAATGAGGGTTCAGTTTATTTTAATGGTAGGAATTTAACGAGCAAATAGTTAAGATTACCAAAATTAATAAAAAAAAAGTGAAAAAATAAAATTTATAAGTCAAGGATGAATTTTCTTTTAACTTCTTTCTTTCAACTTTTAACATTATATCTTATTATAATGGAGATTGGTGGTTTTTCTGTCTGTAACCGAAACTATATTCCTACTCAAGTCACAGTTCCCTTAGTTATTTACATCACATTCCTCCATGTTTTATTTTTATCTAAACCTCAATTATTAATAAAAATTGTTCTTAGTCATTATTAATACGTTAACTATGTGTCTACATACTAACAACATGCAATTATATTTATAATATACAACAAAATAGCGTTTTACAATGTGACAGGAAGGCTAATTTGCATATTAATATTAAAAAAGTAAATTTAATAAATATGGCTTAGTATTATTAATTTCTAACCGTTTGGTTTATTTTAATGAATATAAGCAAAAATCTTTCTTCAACGAATCTTAAATGAATCCATTAACATGAAAAAATAAGTGTCATTTTATTCTTTACTTCCTATTTTAACTAAATACTTAAATTAGAAAAATAACAAGGAAAGGCGAGATGAATGGAAGAGTAAAGTTTCAGTGTTCTATTTATCTATTATCACACCTCTCTTTCAAATCTTTTTATCTGCATTCTTATTTAGTTTCATTAGCCTTTCTAATTTAATACGATACTTTATTACATAAAAACTTAAATACTTGCAGCCCCGGAGGGTGCGATATATTTGGCTGAGTGACTATTATAATAATAGGTAAATATATGATATATTAGTACTCGAATATCTATATTCAAAAGTAAGTAAGGGATAAGACACGTGAGACCTGTCTAATCAACTAATAGAATTTAATCTTCGAGCTACATTATTAATGCGGGTCATATATATAATATATTAAATGATTTAATAATGCTCCCACCAAATCAGTCTCTAATAGATGTGGAGAATCAAGTTATATTGAAAATGCAATAACTGAAAATTTTTACTCTCAAAAAATCACAAAATATAGATAAAATAAATACACAGGTAAATTGTAGAAAAAAATATAAAAATTAAATTTGCTTCTGTTATATTATATTCTAAAAAGTTATATTAACATATGAGCTCCTTTTTAGTGGAATTTTCAAAAATTCACTGTATTTTACAATACGTCGATGACATTACAATTAATAATAACAGTAGTGTTCACTTAGAATACAACATTAAGAATCAGCATCCTCAATTACTACAAAGTTTTGTGAGTACCTCTCAATATAATAATATATAGTATGGTATGTAATATTATAAGATTAATATATAGTAAGAACTACGCGAAAAGGCAACTTAAATCTGACAATATCTGAGGAACATAGAGTATAAGAAATAGAAATGTTAGATGGATAAAATGAATGTTACGATCTCACTTTCAGCACGTGTTTCGGTCCGCTTTATCAATTATGTATACGGATTTCCTATTCATTTAATATATATATTAATAAAATGAGTGTAAATCTGTATTATTCATTGTGATAAACACGACCGAAACATAGGAAGTAAAGTAATGAATATAATATGTCATATCATTATTTCAATATATCCTAAGCGTGTTGGTAAATCCTTTGCGTGTGAGAAAATAACCTAGCAATATAGTTTGCAATTGTAAAAAGATATCCACTACTCGACTCAAGATACAATCCGGGGGAAAAAATTTTTGGAAAAATAGAAAAGAACCAAGATAGTCGTACCAAAAAAATAATCTATTGGTACAGTATTTGGCCAAAAGAGAAAAACAATTTATATGTATATATATGTATATAAGATATATATATAATATAAATATATATTTATATTAACCGCTAGAGAATAAGCTAATAAGTAAAAAGTGGCTCAATACCAGTAGACGGCAAATAATAATTAGTTTCGCTTAATGCTCTTCAGGCTAAGCCCTGAAGAGGCATTAGCGAACTAATAGTAGGATCGTGCTGACTCATTAGATTATCTTTATTTTATATATAGTATATATATATATATATTATATATATATATATATTATATTAATATATATTAGTTATGCATTGCGACTAGACTGAACTGATTTATTCTCTCAGAACATTTTATGTATTTCATACATTATCATGACCGACTGATCTGGCCCCTTCTCTCTCTCTCTCTCCTCATCTCTACTCTCTCTCTCTCTCTCTCATCGCAGCTGGCAGAACCCTCCGTATGTCATCTAATATGTGATTGAATGTCGTCTGACTATAGCCAATTCATTTCATTTTTTTAAAAATCTACATCTACCCTCAAAATAATCAGATAACAGTTTAAATTCTAGCAATTTACAAATTGATCTCCGTTGTTCAGTGGTAGAGAAGCATCGGCAGCGTCTGATTCAGTTCATATATCGATTGGACAACAAAAAAAAAGAATTTACTAATTATTTTAATTTTCCATGGACTTACACTGGTAAAGCTCTGTCCGTCTGGGGCGTTAGAATGCACGAGCTGCACCTCTGCAAGAGGGGTAAGACTCCCGAATGGGGCCACCTAGTTGGCCGTGGGTGGCGAACCGTATGCTTAAAAAATAGAGCCCAGGTGGATGAGCACGTTCATGACATGCAATACTCCACTTTTAGCCTATCTTTGGGCTTCTAGACGGGCGGTCGGAGAGGCCCCTCCGATCATCGGCTGGTCACATCAAGCCCTAACACCTATATGATTTCTAACCCTATTGCCTTCATGGCAGCCCCAACCCCTTTTTTATCATATGGGTGCTAGAAGGCGGTGGCTGCGGTTACATGTCCTGGGAAATGACTTTAAACTTCTATTTGATGGTGAGGTTCCAGTTTTGGAGGTTTGGGCATGTGAGCACCTCCTTCAATCACACATTGCTCCTGGTCACTCTGACCCGGAGTGGTAGTACTGTTATGGTCCCATCTATGGGTTAAATAGAAAATGTATTTATAAAAAAAAATTGTTTATCCATTAAAGAATTGAATTTATTTTTCAAAACTTTAATCGGGCATTAAATGACCCACTGAAGGTTGAATATGCCGTAAAACAAAACAACCACCAAACCGGATAAAATTGCAAATCGTCGTCAAAAATTAAAACGGAGAAAATTTGGCATGGGCATAGATATTTAATGAATTTATTAATTACTAAGGACACGATTAATGGTATTTTTCTACTTATAATTTTAACCGTTAGTTGTGGTTTAAGGAAAAAATAGATAAAATGAAAACAGATGATGATAAGACCAGTCAGAATTAAATTAACATGTACAAACAAAACGTACTTTCTATCTTTCAAATATTACAGGCGACGCGTGCTTTTCTTGAAGTTGTAAGCCAAAAGTGTAAATAATCCGTGTTTTTATGATTTAATAATTCTCAGAAATATTTATCTCCTTTAAAAATTAGTTCTCTTGACGGCCTCTGTAGGAAATACGTCCAACGAATAAACGGTTAAAAAACACACTACGGTTAAATTTAAGTAAAAAATACGCATAAATCGTGTCGTTAGGGCTGTTGTGAGGTTTAAGGGTGTCACAATAAGACAAACAACGGGTAACAAATGGTAGAAAAATGTATTAAAGAAAGTAGACAAATACACATACAGAGATGTTGGGAAATTACGTCGGGCGACGAACATGTTATTGGCATACTCGCATTGGCTTACTGCTAAGCCACATTATCCCTGTTTTATATATAACCTGTCGGCGCCATATCATTAAAAGTCTTATAGGGTGTAATCATCTATATATTATAATAATTAAATTAATTAAAATCTATGCCCAAGCCAAACTTTTCCGTTTTAATTTTTGACGTGATTTGCAATTTTAACCAAATTCAAATAAAGTTTTAATAAAATAAATATCAAAACTCCCATGAGCCTTCACCGGAAGAACCCCACTTTTTAAAAATCTACACTACCCTCAAAATAATAGATACAGTTCCTCTACAATTTAACAAATCGATCTCGTTGTTCAGTGGTAGAGACAGCAGCGTCTGATTCAGTTCATATATCGATTAGGACAAAAAACACTTGAGAATTTACTAATTGTTTCATTTTCCGGTACTTACACCTTAAGATATGATCTATTAAAAGTCTTTCTTTGCAGAAGAGTTTTATTTTTTGATACTTTTTATTGATTAGATAAGAACAGATCCCCACACCTGCGTTATAGAGGTTGTGCAACAACTTGAAACAGATTTAAATTCTCCAATCTTTAAGATCAGCTACATATGGCTTCAGAAAGTATCGAGATTGAAGCTTTGTTTACCATGAGAGAAATGAACAAAGAACGAAACGTTCATTTTCTATTAATTATTTCCGACCATGACACCATTAGGCACCCCAGCCCAAAAAAGAAAATGAATTTTGCTTACCACCCGGTTGTTAGTAAACAAAACAGCCGGCCGATAAAAACCAGTAAATTTTTATACTAAAATAGTTTTTGATTTTAATTTTTTAAAAATTAGTTATTTCATGTTGTTGTTGTTAGCATATGTGAAAACATTGTAATGAAGGACTATTTGCTCGTAAATTCCTACCATAAAATAAACTGAACCCTCATTTTATGTCCGTGTTTTTGCAATAAATGTTTTTTTTTCTTGCACCCATTATGTTACAATACTAAATATATTTCCTTTATTTATTTTAATATTCACTTCAATGTGTATATTCTAAAGCTTTTATTTTGTGAGAATGGTAGTTTTAAAGTGGGGGTTCGTTTTTACACTTCAACTTTTTACTTGTAAATTCCTACGATAAAATGCCCAAGCCTAATTTTATGGTAGGATTTACGAGTAAAAAGTTGAATATTACTTTTTGTTGTTATTTCTTTTTTTTTTTTTTTTTTTGGCTTTGGTACTCTAAATAAAAACATCAGATTTTAATCATCGTCGACGAAAAAACAAAATTACGGTCATAAAAGAGAGGATCCAATTTATGCCTAAATTATAAAATGAGCCCCCACTTTTAAAATACTAGCATTCTCACAAAATAAAAACTTTTAGAATATACATATTGAAATGAATATTAAAATAAATAAAGAAAATATATTAGTATTGTAACTTAACGGGTGCAAAGAAAATAAAAATTTATACAAAAACACGGACATAAAATGGGGTTCAGTTATTTTTATGGCAAATAGTCTTCATTACCCATTAGGCACCCCAGCCCAAAAAAGAAAATGAATTTTGCTTTTCACGCGTTGTTAGTAAAACAAAACAGCCGGCCGATAAAAACCAGTAACATTTTTTAAACTAAAATAGTTTTTGATTTTATTTTTTTTTAAATAATTATTTCATGTTGTTTTGTTAGCACATATGAAAAAATTAATTTTGCACTAAAGATAAACTAATATTGTTATTTTTAAAAAAATAAAACTTAAAACAAAAGACATGTTTATTATTTTCCATGTGCCTCTACGGATAGTTAATATTAAAAATGTTGATAGGGTTAGGATTTAGGGTTAGCAGTTATTATTATAACCTTATAAATATACTTTTTTAGCCTTAATCATTCTCTTTAAACGTGTCTAACGTTAAAAGTTTTATAATTAAAAAAAAGAATTGCTATTGAATTATCAACAACACGTAATAAGTAAAAAAAAAAAAAAATAAGTGTCTTTAATATAAAATGTGTCTTTCGTTTATAGTTTTATTATTTTTTAAAATGCGTCTAAAAATCGTCTGTTAACAAACAACCGCATTTTGACATGTGAAAAGCAAAACATGTCCTTTTGAATCTGTCGCAAATGGGGTGCCTTAATGGTGTCTTGGTCCATTATTTCACAAGAAAAGCAATATCATCATCATCAGCAGCAGCAGCAACAGTCTCGTAATCCCCAGGAAGAGGTGTTTGTAGAGGCACCACTGATGCCTCCCCGATTACCGGCCACGATCTATCTCGTTGCAAGCTGTACTCTACAAATCATAAAAGACAGGATCTTTCTGCCACTTAGTCTTCTACCTCCCGTCTGGATTGAAATGAAAAAATGAATGAAACGTTAATTTTCTCCAAAATACGAGCTGTGTTGAAAAAGTATCAGACTGAAGCTGTATTTACCAAAACGAATGAACAATGAATGAAACGTTAATTTTCTTCAAAAACGAGTGTCGAAAAGTTATACGAGACTGAAGCTGTATTTACAAAGCAGAAATGAACAATGAATGAAACGTTAATTTTCTTCAAATACGAACTTGTGTTGAAAAAGTATCGAGTATGCAAACCAGATTCAGTGTGGTATATAAAAAGATGGACCGGGAAAAAATTGTTACCAAAGTATTTGGTATTTTTTGAAAGCTTAGGGTAGCCTGTTTTGAAATTTGAAAACTTCTTTTTGGCACCAGGGGAATTTTTTTTATTGGGGGGTGGGGGTTGAGTGCAAACCAGATCTAACCATTGCGCTACTGGGACTCCTTTCTGTGTGTGCGTGTGTGTGTGTGATTTTATTTTTGTTGTGATGCTTAAGGGTGGAACCCAGGTGGCGTGAGCAGTCCATGACAAGCAACACTCTACTTTGCCCTTATATGGGAAGCCGTGGTTTAATGTTAAAGTCTTGGAAATGGACTCGTCGACCCGAGTTCAAATCTGGACGTGGTAATTGCATTTCACTTAGCGCTAATACCCTTGGGAAAGGTATGAATTCTTTCCCTCCAGCTATGGTGTAATAGTAGGGCAGACTGGGCTCTTTAACCATGGTTAGGCAACCGGTCTAGGAGAAGGAAAACTCTGAATTCAAACCTGATAAACTCCGCTTGATAAATTGACTTTGTGTCGCATCCAGCTCGTGCGGAGGGTGTTGGTATAATATATTATATTATATATTATATATATATTATATTATATATGGGCTAGACGGGTGGTCGGAGAGGCCCCTCGATCAATCAGCTGGCCATTGTCAAGCCCTAGCGCCTATATGATTACCCCAACCCAATTTCATATGGTGTGCTAGAAGGCTGGTGGAGAGTCAACATGTCTGGAATGACGTTAACTCTACTGATAGTGAGTTCCAGTTTTGGAGGTTTGGGGAATGTGGAGCACCCTTCAACACCATTGCTCCTGTCCACTCTGGGGGTGTAGTTATCTATTAGGTGTCCTATCTATGATTAAATTAATTATAAAATTATATAATGATTTATATATAAATTAGATATTATATTATAATTATTTCAGACTTATCTTTATAGAAAAATTTTTAAATCGTGTTTTTATCCTTCATTTTTTCAGATTTCAAAAATTAAAACAGGGAGAGGGAAACCACGTAAAAAATATTTCCCCTAATATATTTTAGGGAAAACCTATTTCAAACATATTTCATTAAAAGGTAAGTAATTACCGAAATGTTCGTGAAAATTTGACTTAGTTGATTTTTCATTTTTAAAGCTGTAGTCATAACTTTGTTTTGGCTACGTTAATTCCAATTGCGAAAATTGAACATTGTTTCGTTCATAATTTTCATTATTTCCATAACTGAAAATCTTTAAAAATCATTAGGAGTTTGTTTTTTTTTTTTTTTAATGTTTTCTTTTGAATGGTCCAAAATTTGAAGATAATATCAACCTTTATGCAAGTTTCATTGTGTTAAATATAGGGGGGGGGGATTTGACAGTCAAATGGAGGTCCCTACCGAAGACATCGAGGACTTTCCAATTGTGTTGTGTGTGTGTGTGTGTGTGAGAGAGAGTATGGGTGTATGTGTGTGATGAGTGTATGTGTGTGAGTAAGTGTGTATGTTTGAGTATGTGTCTGTCTGTTTGTAAGTGTATGTGTGTGTGTGTGAGAGTGTATGTGTGTGTGTGTGTGTGTGTGTGTGAGTGTGAGTGAGTGTATGTTGTGTGTGTGTGTGTCTGTGCGTGTGTGAGTATGGGTGTGTGATGAGTGTATGTGTGTGAGTATGTGTGTATGTTTGAGTATGTGACTGTCTGTTTGTAAGTGTGTGTATGTGTGTCTGTGTTTGAGCAAGTGTCTGTGTGTGTATGTCTCTGTATGTCTCTGTGTGTGGAGTGTATGGTGTGTGAGTGAGTGTGCGCGTATGTAGCGTGTGGTGTGCGCGTGTGTGTGAGTGAGTTTGTATGTGTGTATGTGAGTGTTGCGTGTGTGTGCGTGTGATGTGAGTGTGTGAACCAAACCACTCGAGGTCGTGTCTAGTAGACTTTCACAATTGTGTGTGTGTGTGGTGTGTGTGTATGTTTGAGTATGTCTGTCTGTTGTTAATGTGTGTTATGTTGTGTATGTCTCTGTATGTGTGTGAGTGTGTGTGCGCGTATGTGAGTGTTGGTGTTGTCGTGCGTGTGTGTGTGAGTGAGTTTGTATGTGTGGTATTGTGACGTATGTGTGAGTTGGTGTGTGTGTGTGATGTATGTGTTAATGTGTGCGTGTAATGCGCAACACGCGCGTGTGTGAACCAGACCATTGATAGATAACTATGATAAGTCTTCTTATACATTTCCCACTTGATACTGACGAATTCAACCTTAAAGGAGTGTTTTACTATTCTTTCATTCATTAGTCACACCTAGTCGTAATACTACTATCCCATAATATGTATCACATTAGTTAGAGAATTGTTTATAAAAAGTATATAACTATTACGGACTGTTGTAACCTAATAAAGACTTATATATGAAATTATTGTGTTACAGTGCTCAGGTTATTGGGGATTAGAATAAAATCGGAAATAAAATTATAGGATTAAAAATCAATACATAACAGTGTGCGACGTTCACTCATGGCGGGGTCACTCTGAGAGAGATAGAAATCAATAAATACTAAGCACATATTTATTAAAATTACATTTTTAATATCAATATGCAAATTAGCCTTCCCGTTCACACTGTAAACTGCTATTTTGTTGTATATATAAATACAATTGCATGTTATTAATATGTAGATATGGTCAACAGTGGCTTCGGCCTCTGGACCATTGATATAATTAACAGCGTCGATCCCAGGGGGCCATCCCCCCAGGCAACACCTGCCCCCTTGATTTAAAGGGGCAGGGCTGGGTTTATTGCCCAGCGCCTGAGGCGCACCCCTTGAGGGGGAATGCCGACGGGATTGACGCAATTTTTCACCCGCCACCCCATGAGTCTCAGCTTGTGGGTGGTCCCACATAAATAGGGCCTTTGTGCCTGACCTGTACAAGTGGGGTACGTGGAAAATATCATGTAGATATGGTTAACAGTATAAATAATGTAAAACAATTTTATTAATAATTGAGGTTAAAACAAGGATAAATTCATGGTGAATGTGACGTCAATTACTAAGGGAATTGTGACTTGAATAGTGATTTAGTTTCGGTTACAGACAGAAAAACACACAATCTCCATTATAATAAGATGTAAAATCCTGGATGGTCTTGTTTTCATGAAAAGTTTTTTTTTCAAATTACTTGCTTGGTAGTATTTTGTTTGCAACTAGATCAAAGTCTACACACTCTAGCAGTATATGTTTCACTGTAAATCTCTCTTGGTATGTAGTGCATATTGGGGATTCTGTGCCTTCTAGTAAATGATGAGGGGTGATGTAGGTGTGGCCTATGTGAAGGCGGGTCAGTACAACCTGTTCTCTTCTATTTTTGTTGTATTTTAAGTTCCATTCTCCAATGGTAGGTTTAAGGGTTTGAAGTTTGTTATTAATGAGTGCATTCCAATGATTTTGCCAATTTTTAATAATTTTTTTTCACAACTGTTTTATAATCTGTATATGGTATTTTTGTTTTTGTTATTGTGTATTTCATAGCTTTCTTTGCTTCTGAATCTGTCCTGTCATTTCCAGGTGGCTTGGAATCTAACAAAAGATTGACTTTCATCTAAAACTCTATGGACTTATCAACACCACAAGTAATTTTGGAACTTTAACATCTTTCTTCAAATACGCTGTGGACTTTGTATATTATTTAACAGCTGAAATATATCCTAAAGAATTTTGATACCCACTTTACACTTTTTATATAACTTTACAACAAACTCTTTTGAGTTTTACTATAATGCTTCTAATTTTTAAAAATTAAAAATAAAATTAATTTAATTTTTAAAACAGAACACGCATTTTTCAAAATTTTCAACAAGAAACACTTGAAGAAGGCCCGATCGTGCATCAACTGAAACGCTGTGTATATCTCTTATTATAATGGAGATTGTGAATCTGTAACTGAAACTATATCACCACTGATGTCACAATTCCCTTAGTTATTTATGTTATATTCTCAATGATTATGAAATAATCCTTATTTAATCTTGACAAGGGCCAAGTTAGTTCAGTCGGTAGAGCGTTCGGCTAGAAACTGCAAGGTTTCTAGTTCGATAGGTGTGGCGGTCCACCTCAGACGTAAAAAACAATCTCCTTGGTCTAGCGCTAGTGAAAAGGGGATAGACTCCCTCGCTGTATAGCTCATACCGACATTAGGCCGCCCCGACGACGTATTTAATCTTAATTAGTATCTTATTTATTAACAATGTCTCGAATTAACTCTTAACATCCTGTTGAGAATTTTCTAAGTCCAGAGCATTCCTATAAGGATGTATTAAAAAAATGGCTAAAAATGACCTTTGCATCTAATGTTACCTATTATTTCCCTTAAATCAAAGACTTCTAAAAATGTTTAATATTACATTTAAACAAAAGCTATCATTTGGGGTGGATTAGGAAAACGAATGAGACTTCTGACTGGGTGGTATGAGGTGGTATAGGACTTTAAGAGTTAAGGTCTAGCCACGATAGGTTTGTCTCAAAACTGCCCATATCATTAATGTTTAAAATTCTGTGATATGTGCTATATATCATTAAGAAATAAATGTTTACATAGTATATGGTTTGAATAATTTGCATACTGGTTTAAACAAAACTGGGTTTAATAAATGATTACTTGGTGTTATTGTTTTCTAATATGAATGTTTTATTCCCAAATGTATTAAAAGCAATCCAATGTACAATTTATATTGAAATCAATTAGGATCCACAGAAACACTGCATCTTTCAAAGCCTCCATGCTTCCTGTAATCTGCCAACACTATACCTGATACCCCACTCCACACACATATATGTATATTATTACTGTACGCTATTCATGTTCCTGACACTAATAAATTATTCTATGTACTAGACAGGAGACTTTGATGAGTTGTGGTGCACCTAAGCACTGTACACATACATGTATATTATTACTGTACGCTATTCATGTTCCTGACACTAATACATTATTCTGTGTAGTAGACATGAGACTTTGATGAGTTGTGGTGCATAAATTTCATTATCATAATTAAAAAAGTAATCTTTTTTGTGTTCGTATTTAATTTCATTAGTCTTTCTAATTCAATATAATATTTGATTATATTAAAACTTAAATACTTGTGCCCAGATGCTGTATTTTTAAATTTTTTTTTTTTACTGGTAACAATAAAGACGAGGACAACAGTCTGAAAAATCTAAATAATACAAATTATATGCATCATTATAAATAGTGATGCTGATAGTTTTTTGATTTAGTGCGTCTGGGGACACACATATTTGCTTTGAATGAGTCCCCGGGAAAATTTATGGGTCCCAACTAAAGCTGTCTCAGTCCTCTACCTTGTAACCTATTCTGTGTAATTCATTTCTAAGAAACTATTGAAATGTATTTACAATTAGCTTGATTTGGTTTGGTTTGGTTTACGGCATATCAACCTCAGTGGGTCATTAAATGCCGACTCAGCTTGAAATGGCGAGGGAAGAAAAAAGAAAGACACTGGGACACAGACCTATCAGCATCTCTAGATATACATAGAAAAATATTGTATCTGCCATATTCTGATATCTCGCTGCCCTGGGAATGGATTTGTTGAAACTCCGGCATCTGGCAACTGACCTGGTAAACGCTCATCAGGTCATTAATCATCTTAACAACAGCAACATTGAGCACCTTTTTGCTCTCCATGTTTCTAACACGTTGGCATGCCTACAAAGTCAGCTCACATGACTTTCAGAAACATTTTTTCATGCTCAGAATTGCCGAGGCATGGAATAAGCTGCCTGCGTCTGTTGTGGGCTGTCGAAACACTGCATCTTTCAAAGCCTCCATGCTTTCTGTAGTCTGCCAACACTATACCCAATACCCCATCCACACACATACATGTATATTATTGATGTACGCTATTCATGTTCCTGACACTAATACATTATTCTATGTACTAGACAGGAGACGCACCTGAGCACTGTACACATACTACTGTATGCTATTCATGTTCTGACACTAATACATTATTCTATGTACTAGACAGGAGACTTTGATGAGTTGTGGAGCACTTGAGCACTGTACACATACATGTATATTATTAATGTACACTATTCATGTTCCTGGCACTAATACATTATGTACTAGACATTTATGGTTTAAATGTAGCTGGGATATTTTTTGATAGTAATTTTGAGTTTTTTGTTGTTTTTTTTAAGCAATACGTAATTAAAAACAACCTTAATCCCCAAACCGTAACCCAATTCGCAAAAAGTTAATTATATATTATTACTGTACGCTGTTCATGTTCTTGACACTAATACATTATTCTATGTACTAGACATGAGACTTTGATGAGTTGTGGTGCACCTGAGCACTGTACACATACATGTATATCATTACTGTACGCTGTTCATGTTCTTGACACTAATACATTATTCTATGAACTTGACATGTAACTTTGATGAGTTGTGGTGCACCCGAGCACTGTACACGACAAATTTTATTATTATTAAGTTACAGGGTGGGTGGGGGTTCTTTTAATTTTTTTTATCAAAATGTCTTACCAATGTTAACCAAAAGACATTAATGTTTCTAAAAGCCAAAATTTATCAGAGAAAGAATGTCTCTCAGAAAATGAATTCGAGACAGAGCAGCAAGCGGAGATTTTATTTAATTTTATTTTTTTTTATTTATTTAAAAAAAAAAAAAAAAGGAAAAAAGAAAAAGAAAAAAAAGACAAGAAAAATAGATTTAATCAGAATCAAAAATTGGAATGCTAAAGAACCCCCACCCACAAATATTGATTGCATTTCTTTGGTTCTTTCCCTTGCAAAATAATTAGAACAATATCCTCGTCCCTACTCCGTTTGAAACTTATATAGGGTGGGGGTGGGGGGGATGTGAATTGGAACAGTTGAGTGGGTAGGATAATTCTTAGCAAGTTTTATTGTAAGGAACATGTTTTCTTGCAAAGACCAATATTTTTTTTGTTTCTTACCAGAAATAATTTGAGGACTAGATTAATTTAAAACTATTTGTTAAAAAAAAAGAAAACATGGTACTAATATTAAGAAAATAATCTAACAGGAGAGAGAGAGAAGAGAGAAAATTATATATAATATAATATATATATATAATATATATATATATATATATATATATATGTGTGTGTGGGAGTAAATATGGAAAATAAATCCGACAATATAAAGAAAATTTGAAAAAACAAGTGTCCCGAAAATGGGATGAATTTAATTATCGATGTTTAAACATTTCGGTTTCATTATACCTTCATCAGGATGTATCTTGGCGTGAAGAAAATGATGGAGGTTTTTAAAGATGACAGGAGATGAAAATATTTTTAGTTGTGTAACTGTATTTGATCAGCGTTATATTTTTGAAAAGTTGCGATCCACGCATGCGAAGATGTCATGACGCGTGACGCAATATAAATAAATACAGTTACATAGCTAAAAAGATTTTAATCTCCTGTCACCTATAAAAACATCCATCATTTTCTTCACCCCAAGATACATCCTGATGAAGATTTAATGAAACCGAAATGCTTTAAACATTGATAATTAAATTCATCCCATTTTCGGAACACTTGTTTTTTCAAATTTTCATATATATATATATATATATATAATATATATACAATTTTCTCTTTTGGCCAAGTATTATAGTATTAATCGATTATTTTTGGTTGTTATGAACCTCCTGGTGTTTTTCTTTTTTTAAATTTTTTTTCCTTAGGTAAAATTTGGTAGTATATTTTTACTATTAAACTATTTGCCCTTTCTTTTTCTTACCACTAGAATTTATCAATAAGTTTAGTATATTATATATATATATCCTACATACAATTTAACAAAAATAGTTTTGTGTCCACTTGTAATAGACACAACTGGAGTTTGAACTCATACAATGTCACAGTTCAATGTGTTATCGAATATGCCAGGAATACCCCCCCACTTACATTTAAAAACTGGGGTAAAAAAAAAAAAAAAAAAAAAAAAAAAAATCACACACACTAATTTTTTACTGGATGATTTTACTTAAAAAAAAAACCAAAGTGTCATCTTCAAAATGTTTTCATATATAAAATGAAGAAGGGGAAGTACTCTGTTCCAATTCACCAAATCTGATTTTAAAATTTTTGCCCAGAATATCCCGAATGATTTTAATAACCATGAAAAACTTAAGCTTTTTTTTTTTTTTTTAAATTTTTTTTTTTATTACATATATAATCGAGAAATTCATTCTATAGACTTAAACGCTAATTTAAAGTTTAATTCCGTTTTTTTTTTTTAGATGATATTCAAAGAAATTCTCTTATTTAAAAAAAAAAAAAAAAAAAAAAAAAAAAAAAAAAGAATGTTCAGTGCTTAATATCTTTGTGGAGGGGGGGGGGAGAGACAATGCCTTAATTTCTTACAATAACTCAAAAAAGAAAAAAAGAAAAAGAAAAAAAAAAAGGAAAAAAAGAAAGAAAAAAGAAAGAAAAAAAGAAACCTTTTCTAATTTTACAATAGCAAAATAGAAACCTTTCCTAATATTATGATAGGAAAAAAAAAATGCCTTTCTTTATAATGATAGCAAAAAGCCTTTTGTAATTTTACGATAAAAACAAAAAACAAGTCTTTTCTAATAGATTAGAAAAATATTATTTTCCTAATATTCTGGTAGACGAAAAAAAAAAAAAAAAGAAAAAAAAAAAAAAAAAAAAAAGAAGACTTTTATAATAATAGATTAGCAAAAAAAATGCTTTTCCTAATATTAGGATAGCTAAAGAATGTCTTAACTAATATTAAGATAGGGGAAAATACTTTTCTTAATAATGATAGCAGAAAAAAAAACCAAAAAAACTTTTATAATATTACAAAAACAAGCATATATATTATTTTAATAAAAAAGAAAAAGCTTTTCCTAATATTAGGGTAGCAAAAAAAAAAAAAAAGAAAAGTCTTCCTAATATTACAGCAGAAATTTTTTTCTAAAACAATACATACTAAAAAATAAGTCTTTCTTAATATTACGATAGCAATTTTTTTTTTTAAATAAGCCTTTTCTAATACAATATAAAAAAATTTGCAGCCCCCCCCCAAAAAAAAACCTTTCCTAATAATAGCTAAGGAAAAAATATCTTTTCCTAATATTGTGGTAACAAAATAATATCTTTCCTAATATTACGATGGGGATTTTAAAAAAAGAAAAAAGAAAAAAAGCCTTTTCTAATAATATAAAAAAAATTAGGAACAAAAAAAAAACAAAAAAAAAAACAAAAAACTTTCCTAATAAGGAAAAAAATATCTTTTCCTGGTAGTGGTAGCAAAATAATGTCTTTTCTAATATTACAATGGGGATTTAAAAAAAAAAAAAAAATAAAAAAATAAAAAAATAAAAGAAGCCTTTTCTAAGAATATAAAAAAATTTCCTAATAATAGCTAAAGAAAAAAATATCTTTTCCTAATATTGTGGTAGCAAAATAATATCTTTCCTAATATTACGATGGGGATTTTAAAAAAAAAAAAGAAAAAAGCCTTTTCTAATAATATAAAAAAAATTAGGAACAAAAAAAAAACAAAAAAAAAAACTTTCCTAATAAGGAAAAAAATATCTTTTCCTGGTAGTGGTAGCAAAATAATGTCTTTTCGAATATTACGATGGGGATTAAAAAAAATATAAAAAAAGCCTTTTCTAATACAATATAAAAAAAATTAGGCACAAAAAACAAACACTTTCCTAATATTAGCTAAGGAAAAAAAAACAAAAAAACTTTTCCTAATATTGTGGTAGTAAAATAATATCTTTTTGAATATTACGATAAATTGTAAAGAAAGAAAAAGAGAAAAAATTGAAAGAGAAAAAAAAAAAAAATGACAAAAAAAAAAAATGTCTTTTTTTCTCCTTAAGTTTATAGAAACATTGAAAAAATGATGATCACAGTCATCTTTTAATTTTCATATATATATATATATATATATATGCGCATATGACATACAATTTTTTATTTTCTAAGACTCTGGGTAAAGAAAAATATTTAAAAAAAAAAAGAAGAAGAAAGAAATGGAAGTGTTTTTAAAAATAAAAGAAAATAATTGAAAAAGCAAAAATTGATTTTGGATGCTTTTTTTTGTTTTGTTTTTTTAAAGAACATAGAAAAAATTAATAGAGGAAAAAATCAATAGTGATAAACATTGCTTTTTTTTTGTTTTGTAGTTGTTATTTTGTTTTTCTTTTTTTCTTATTTTAATGAATATTCACATAATTAAATTTTGTTGTTGTTATTGTCATCTTTTTAAACAGAGTTGGCAGCCCAGACGGTTGTGGCATCGGCGGTGGTGGGTAAATGATAGACTCAGTTATAATAATAATAATAATAATAATAATAGTAGTAGTAAAGTTGTGGTGATGATGGTATTATAGTAGAGGCGGCAGTGATTTTAGAAGCGGCCATGATAATAATAATAACGTTAGCAGTACCATTGGCGAGTCTATGCAGTTAGAGACACGGTCTTAGGTTATTTATTCATTTTTGCCTTTTTTTTTTGGTTTAATATTTATTTTTATCTTTTTTTTTTAATATTTTCAATCTTTTTTTTAGCGTTTAAAAAAATGTTTTTTTATTTTGTTTATTACATAAAAACTTTGAAAAAAAGAAGAAAAAAAAAAAAAAGGCCAGAGATATAGATAGATAGATAGAAAAGAAGGAGCAAGGAAAAAAGAAACAAAAAAAAAAGCTTGAAGTAGTTACCTCCCTTGATATAGGAGTAAAATATAGAAATGAATCCAACAATATATATATAGAAATTAGAAAAAGATGAATCTATTTTGATGTCAATGTTTAAACGTTTCGGTTTATATCAAACCTTCCTCAGGGCAATATAATAGGAAATAAAAGGAAATTTTTTTGTTCAAAACGCTGTTGGATGTTTTTAAATAACTCATTTTAAATGAAATCATTTAAAAACGTCCATTACCGTTTTTAACAAAAAAATTTCTTTTTCTTTCCTTATTATTGCCCTGAGGAAGGTTTAACATAAACCGAAACGTTTAAGCGTCAACACCAACATCAAAATAAATTCATCTTTTTTTGAAACACTTTGTTTTCATCTAATTTCCCTTGGTATATATATTCTTCTTCTCGCTTCAACTTTCTTGAATTTTATTATTTTGTTATTTCACCACTGCCACTCTAGCTCTAGCCTTGCATCTACCCAACCAGTTATACATCCACCCTCCCACCCGAAACGTTCCACCCCAGTTCTCTGTTAGGCTCTACCCCCTTTTCAGGGGTTCTTCAGCTCGGAGCCGATTTTGTAACCAATGATTTTATTCCAGTCGATCTTGCTGCGGGTGACCGGCAACTGTCGTCGCAGAGCCTTAAATGTAGTGTCTGACATCGTCTGGTAATTCTCAGAGATAGCCCTCTGCAAAAGAAAACAAAGAGGAAACATTTAGTTAAAGATTTTCATTTTTATTACAAAAGGAATATATTTCCTAATATTATATATTTACCAACCCCTCCGTATGAGCAGGATGCGGAACAAGGTCAATTTCTTAAGCGGAGTTCAGCAGGTTTGAATCCAGAGTTTTCCTTCTCCTAGACTGGTTGCCTAACCAAGGTTAAAGAGCCCAGTCTGCCCTACTATTCACCCATAGCTGGAGGGAGAGTAGGATTCATACCTTTCCCAAGGATATTAGCGCTAAGTGAGATGCAATTACCATATATATATATATTATATATATATATATATATATATATATATATATATATACACACACACACACACACACACACACAGATGCTGAAAGGTACATGTCCTGCATCCCTGATGCACAAAAATCTAAAAAGACGCGGTAAAATCATATCCATGTGTCCTAGTGTTTTTCTGCTGTCAACATTTCAATAGTTTCTTAGAAATAAATTACACAGGATAGATTACAAGGTAGGAGTTAGACGGCTTTAGTTGGGACCCATGAATCTTCCTGGAGACTCATTCAAAGCAAATATATGTGCATTCCAGGACGCACTAAATCAAAAAGCTATCACCATCACACAAACTTACACACATACATATATATAGTTTTCCTTCTCCTAGACAGGTTGCCAACCAAGGTTAAAGAACCCAGTCTGCACTACTATTTACCCACAGCTGGAGGGAGTATAGTTGGATTCATACCTTTTCCAAGGTTATTAGCGGTATGTGAAATGCAAACAGCCTTGTCTAGGATTTGAACTCTGATCGTCACTACATTTACAAGAGACGGATTTTCTTTTTTCCCCTTTTCCAATGGACCTGCCTATGCGTGCGTGGATGTATGTATGTGTAGTATATTAGGAAAAAAAACAAAAAAACTTTTATAATATTACAAAAACAAGCATATATATTATTTATAATAAAAAAAGAAAAAGCTTTTCCTAATATTAGGGTAGCAAAAAAAAAAAAAAGTCTCTCCTAATATTACAGTGGAAATTTTTTTCTAAAACAATACATACTAAAAAATAAGTCTTTCTTAATATTACGATAGCAATTTTTTTTTTAAATAAGCCTTTTCTAATAATACAATATAAAAAATTTGCAGCCCCCCCCCCCAAAAAAAAACCTTTCCTAATAATAGCTAAGGAAAAAATATCTTTTCCTAATATTGTGGTAGCAAAATAATATCTTTCCTAATATTACGATGGGGATTTTAAAAAGAAGAAAAAAGAAAAAAAAGCCTTTTCTAATAATATATAAAAAAACTAAAAAAAAAACTTTCCTAATAAGGAAAAAAATATCTTTTCCTGGTAGTGGTAGCAAAATAATGTCTTTTCTAATATTACGATGGGGATTTAAAAAAAGAAACAGGTTTGAACTCTGAGTTTTCCTTCTCCTAGACAGGTTGCCAACCAAGATTAAAGAACCCAGCCTGCACTACTATTTACCCACAGCTGGAAGGAGTATAGTTGGATTCATACCTTTTCCAAGGGTATTAGCTGTATGTGAAATGCAAACAGCCTTGTCTAGGATTTGAACTCTGATCGTCACTACATTTACAAGAGACGGATTTTCTTTTTTCCCCCTTTTCCAATGGACCTGCCTATGCGTGCGTGGATATATGTATGTGTAGTATATTAGGAAAAAAACCCCAAAAAACACAGGTTTAAATGGGTTAAGTGGCGAGTTTATTGGCCGACGCTGCAGTGTTTCAATCTATTAATTAGATCATCTTCAGGGCATTTGTTGGTATATGGAAGGTGATAATAAATTATTTATCACAGAATAACGAGAAAAGCGAGTGGTAGTTATGTGTTATTAGATAGTGTTAGAATATTTGACGTCATAATTTCAAAACCGTTCTTCTTTCAAACTTCAAAAAATTTTAAACTGAATAACACATAACTACCACTCGCTTTTCTCGTTATTCTGTGATAAATAATTTCTTATCACTTTCCATATACCAACAAATGCCCTGAAGATGATCTAATTAATAGATCGAAACACTGCAGCGTCGGCCAATAAACTCGCCACTTAACCCATTTAAACCTGTGTTTTTTCATTTTTCCTAATATACTACATACCGTCGGATTCACTTCTTTTCTTCACATATGTATGTGTATGTGGTTATAATTTAGAAGTCCATCCAAAAGTTTGAAAAAGCAATGAAATCAAAATTTGATGAGTTTTTTAAAATTTTGACTGCAAAACTATTTTTATGTCTATATAAGATTTCAAAAGATATGTTTACATTTTTTTATTATGAAAGAGCGTGGCAAAATTAAATTTTACACTGCCGGAGTGTGTTCTTATTGTTTATTTATTTTTTTGCTAGTAACATTAATGACATTTCCAGTTAACAGTCCAGATCTAAATCGAATTGAAATTTTATGGTGGAATTTGAAAAAAAACCCCCCAAAAAACTCCATCCACCAAAGATATATTAACTGCCATTCGGGAAAGTTTATAGGTAATCTGAACATTAGCTACATAAATGAGAGTAACCTCCCCTTGCTTATTTCACTTTGAGGAAGCCCTATGTTTTGGTTGGCCATTTTCATTTCACCATAATCAATACAACTGCATGTTTTAACACGAAAATATCATAAAATGTGTTCTTAATAACAATTAAGTTAATTTCAAATAATGCACAAACACAATTAAGAACACATTTTATGATATTTTCATGTTAAAACATTTAGCTGTATTGATTAAAAAAAAAATCCTATTTTCAGTGTACATATATGGTGAAATGAAAATGACTGACCAAAACAGATGGCTTCCTCAAAGTGAAAGAAACAAGGGGAGGTTACTCTCATTTATGTAGCTAATGTTCAGATTACCAGTTTCTATGTGTCACCCGAAAACTGCAAATTAAACAAAGGGGAGGTAAATAAGTAAGGATTATTTACCGTATTTGACGGCATATAAGACGCACCCCCATTTCAGCAGGTCAGATTCAGGAAAAAAAGTTTTTTGTATATTTAAGCATATTATTGTTGAAAACAGTCTAGCTGTAAATTACACAAGCAGAAACATAGCTGTATAACAGCAATTTGGCTGTACAGGCAAGCAATAAGCAATTTAGGGTAGGTAAAAGTACCGAGCGTAAGCTGGGTTAGTGAGCATCATAGAGAAGATTAGCCTAGGCCCATGGGAGGTCACAAACTTCACCTACAATGTATAAAACGCAGGGCAATTTTTTGAGCCAAAATTTTGGGAAAAAAAAAGAAAAAAAAGTGCATCCTATATGTCGTCAAATACGGTACTTAAATTCAGTTTTTAGTCTTTAAAGGTAATTCAGTCATAGAATTCATGACTGATTTAAGTTTATTAAACTTACAAATAATGGTTTGGTTTGTTTTGTTTTATGGCATATCAACCTTAGTGGGTCATTTAATGCCGATAAAGTTTTGAAATAAATCAATTCTTAATGGATAATACAATTTTTTTATAAATACATTTTTCTATTTAACCCATAGGTGGGGCCCTAACAGGTACTACCACTCCGGGTCAGAGTGGACCAGGGAGCAATGGTGATGAATGGGGTGCTCCACATTCTCCAAAACTGGAACCTCACCATCAGATAGAGTTTAACGTCATTCCAAGGACATGTAGACCCGCAGCCACCGCCTTCTAGCACCCATATGATAAAAAGGGGTTGGGGCTTGCCATAAGGGCAAAAGGGTTGGGAAAATCATATAAGTGCTAGGGCATGACGTGACCAGCCGATTGATCGGAGGGGACCACCCGTCTAGCCTAAGTGGAGTATTGCAGGTCATGAACTGCTCATCCACCTGGGCTCTATCCTTAAGCATCACGGGTCGCCACCCACGGCCAACAGGTGTCTTACCCCTCTGTAGAGGTGCATTCTAACGCCCCAGCCGACAGGGCGGAAACTTACAAATAAATTTTTAACTATAAATAAATACCATATCTATTAAAAATTTGGTAAAATATGAAAGAATAATCAATACAACTCCTACCCCAGCTATGGTTACCAGAATGAGAACAGGATACCCCCGTGGACTCAAAGGATTAGGTTCAAAGTTCTGTGATGGCTCCCGATTACGACAAGAAAGTTCCCGAATTCAAAAAGAAGGTTCCCGAGTCCAACAAGAAATACCTGAAGAAGGCCGGAGGGCATATCGTCCGAAACGTTGTACAAATAACAATGAAGATGGGGACAATAGTCCGAATAAGGAAGAAAATACTAATATGAAAGAAATCTTTGCATAAACTAACCATATTTGTTTGACCTTGGATAATATATTTTGAAGAGAAAAAAAATGAAATTAAAAACATTGGGACACAAATAGATATCTGTAGATAAGAATCAAGCTGTTTTAAATATCTATATATGGGTGGAAGCATGGCCCACTAATATATACAGACCCATATGTCACATAAGTGGGCAGAATTCTAACAGGCCGTTTTATAGCCAATGTATGTCTGTTTTGAAAAAAAAAAAAGGTTAAAGATATACAAATTTGTCTTTTTTCTTCAGAAATGTAATCATAAAAGATTGTAAACAAACAAAAAAAAAAAAAAAAAAAAAAATAAAAGAAATAGTTAAAAAAATTATGGAGGCAGAGGGAAAGAGAGAGAGAACACTGTTAAATTACTGTATCCCGGACTAGGGACCAGAGGCCCGTCCGTCCCCCTAGGCTTCGGAAAGCAAAAAGAGGCCGGTATTTTTCTTCGTCGTTCCACGTCACCACGTGACTTCCGGTTCCGGTGTACACCCGAAACTTCCGGTTGGCTTTTGATTCTCCATTCGGGGGGGTCATGCCCCGGTCAAACTCACGACAACCTGTTTTATGTTCATCACTTTTTTTTTAAGCCTTTACTCATTCTTATTTCTTCTTCCTCCTTTTTTAATAGTAGTCCTCGCAAAACTCAGGACCTTCCATCTTGCTATACAGTTATACAAAACAAACACACCAACAATTTATCTATGATTTCAGGTTATATAAGAAAAAATTAAACCTTTTCGATGCGAAATGTATTCCCTTGTCATGGTAGGCAATGATAGTGATGATACTACAGAGAAACAGTATTTCTCGAGGAGAACTTATGGTTCCATCAAGCCAAATGTTTGTGCTTTAAGATTTTTTGAAACAGACATAAATTGACTATAAAATGATTCGGCCTGTTATAATTCTGCCTGCTTAGGTGACATGTGAGGCTGTATATATTAGTAAGCCGTGATAGGAGCCATGTCTGTTAGATAATGGCGGGCCACATCTGTCACCGTAGTCCTTGTAGCAGACAGTAATGATTTATCGCGTGGGGTGGGGTCAAGCAGCATGATTGTAACATTGTATAAAGTCTTATACACACACATCCTGCTCGTGCGGAGGGATTAATAAATATATATATATATATATATATATATATATATAAGATTGTAAACAAACTAACAAAAAATAAGTTAAAAAAATTATGCAGTTATAAAAAAACAAACACACCAACAATTTATCTATGATTTCAGAAAAAATTAAACTTTTTCAATGTGAAATGTATTCCCTTATCATGGTCGGCAATGATAGTTATGATACTACAGAGAAACAGTATTTCACAAGGAGAACTTATGGTTCCATCCAGCCAAATGTTTATGCTTTAACATTTTTCGAGACAGACATAAATTGACTTTTCTGAGTTATAGGTTGATCACGGCCCACTAATAGATACGGCCCTATATGTCACCTAAGCTGGCAGAATTCTAACAGGCCAAATCATTTTATAGTCAATTTATGTCCGTTTCATTATTAAAACTCTGCAGAAATATACAAACTGGTTGTCTTTTTTTCAGAAATGTAATAATAAAATACTGTAAACAAATTAATTAAAAAATAATTTTTTTAAAATACGCAAAACAAACACACCAACAATTTCTCTATGATTTCAGGTTATATCACAAAAAAATTAAACCTTTCGATGTGAAATGTATTCCCTGGTCATGGTCGGCAATGATAGTGATGATACAACAGAGAAACAGTATTTCTCATAAGGAGAACTTATGGTTCCATCTAGCCAAATGTTTGTGCTTTAAGATTTTTTGAAACAGCCTTGTTAGAATTCTGCCTGCTTATATAACATGTGATGGCGTATATAAATTAATAGACCGTGGTGGTGCATATTGGGGGAGGGGAGATAATTTAGCACTCCATACATTACAGGTTAGATTTTGAGAAAAGGCAGATCAGCCTGGGGTGGGTGGGGAATTGCTTATTTATGAAAGAATTAGCGTGTAAATTTGATTTTTCTTTTCCAAAACATTACCTGATATTCATTTTCAGCTTCTGATACCAACTGTGTAAATTCTTTAGCAGTTGGTTCTTCTTTCTGAAAGAGACAAAAGAAAATAACATTCATTTAATAATATTAAAATAGAGATTATAGGTCTATCAGTAACCATCGCTACTCACTACTAGCATTCCCTTAGATATTTGTTACATTCTACTTTATTTTATTAAGGAAATTGTTTCATATTAATACTGTTGGTCTTATCTACATATTACTAACATGCAATTGTGTGTGTGTATGTGTATATATATATATATATATATATATATATACACACACACAATTTTCTTTCTTTCTTTGAGAACATTCAATTGATAATATAATAATGGAGATTATGTGCATCTGTAGCTGAAACCAAGTCACAACTCCCTTAGTTATTTGTCATATGATCCAGGATTTTATCAAGAAAATTGTTTCATATTAATACTGTTGATCTTATCTACATATTACTAACATGCAATATATGAATATATATATATATATATGTGTGTGTGTATTTGGGCAGCATTCTTTCATCTATACATGTAGAATTAAACAAAAGGTACGTTTCCTGTTTAACAATTTTATTAACGATCTTTTCAGATTGGTGAGAAAGCTTGAAAAGATTGTTAATAAAATTGTTAAACAGGAAACGTGCCTTTTGTTTAATTCAACACACACATTTATATATAAGATGAACAAAAAATGATAATACAAACAGGAATATTTCTTTTATGTTATTTATTTTTGTGTTGTTCTCAACAAGTTTCGACCTTAGGTCGTCATCATCAAAAGAAAATTTCTTGTGAAAGAAATTGTTTTCAAAGCGTTTGACAAGCCACAAAAAAATTGGGCAGAAAAATGTGCATACATGGCATTATACAAAAACAGATGGGATGAAAGTCGTTTGGAAGTAAGAGTTCATAAAGAATATGAGAGTCACTGATAGTTGTGGGTGGGTGGTTGGGTGGAGGTGGACACTCCCCACCCACTTAATGGGCTGAGACAACACACATCTAATCCATCTTTTGTGGATGCTAGACCAAGAGAGGAGATAGCTTTCCGGGCTGATTGTTTTGTTTTGTTTTGTTTTACTGCATATCAACCTCGGTGGGTCATTTAATGCCGACAAAGTTGTGAAATAAATTAATTCTTAATGCATAATACAATTTTGTTTATCAACTCGTGTTTTTCTATTTAACCCATAGATGGGACCCTAACAGGTACTACCACTCCGGGTCAGAGTGGACCAGGGAGCAATGGTGATGAAGGGGTGCTCCACATTCCCCAAACCTCCAAAACTGGAACCTCACCATCAGATAGAGTTTAACGTCATTCCCAGGACATGTAGACCCGCAGTCCCCACCTTCTAGCACCCATATGATAAAAAGGGGTTGGGGTTTGCCACAAGGGCAATAGGGTTGGGGAAATCATATAGGTGCTAGGGCTTGACGTGACCAGCCGATTGATCGGAGGGGGCCTCTCCGACCGCCCTTTTAGCCCAAGATAGGGCCAAAGTGGAGTATATATATATATATATATATATATATATATATATATATATTATATATATAGAGAGAGAGAGAGAGAGAGAGAGAATGAGAGAGAGAGAGAGAAAGAGAGATATGAACATTCAACTTACTGTTACATTGAGGGTCAACTTGACATCCTTAGAACTTACTAACTGCACATTTCCGTCCTCATAGTAATGGACCTGATAGAAAAAGAACAAAAAGAAAAATTTAAAATTTAAAAAAAAAAAGAAAAGTATATTAGAAATTGTTATATCCCAAGATGTTAGAGATAACAAAATATGACAAAACAGTTAAATATGTTGGAATAATAAAATATGACAAAATAGTTGAATATGTTTTAAAATACAACAATATTCATTTTTATTTTCTCACCGACCAGGAATACAGCAGGATGGGTTTGGATAGACAATTAACTGTTAACAAGTAATGGATTCATCATGTTGTGGTCTGATACTACACTTTTTTCAATGAAGAGTCAATAGTTCATTAGGGGAGATAACCCTCCCTTAACAGAGACATTCTTATGTGTGAGAATATGTTTAAATACAAGATGAAACAATTGGCAAACTTACAATAAATGAATGGGGCCGGGTTAGCTCAGTCGGTAGAGCGTTCGGCTAGAAACCACAAGGTTCCTAGTTCGATTCCGGTCCCCGCCAACTCAGTGTATGAGTAGCACAGGGATCTGTGCGGTAAAGTAAGGAGCTGATGGTAGGTGTGGCGCTCCACCTCATATGCTAAAAACAATCTCCTTGGTCTAGCGCTATTGAAAAGGGGATAGACTCCCTCGCTGACTGGCTGATACCGACTTTAGGCCGCCCCGTCGACTTTACTTACTTTACAATAAATGATAAAGATTATATCTATGTGTGGTAGGTTATCTCCCTTGTGTTTTTTTGCAAGAGAAATATTTCTACTATAGTAGTAAGTAAGTAAAGGAAGTCTATCCCCTTTTCACTAGCGCTAGATGAAGGAGATTATCTTAGCGTCTGAGGTGGAGCGCCACACCTACCGTCAGCTCCGCACTTTACCGCACAGATCCCTGTGCTACTCATACGCTGAGTCGGCGAGGACCGGTATCGAACTAGGAACCTTGTGGTTTCTAGCCGAACGTGTTGTTTAATTATAACTGTCCTAAACAAAATGCCATTACTTTTTGACTCGCCCTCATATGTGTGTGTGTGTGTATATATATATATATATATAATATATATATAAATAAATGTAAGGTATCCAAAACTGGTAGTAAGGGATGATTCTACTTGAGATCTTCAAAATCTCACTGTATAACCATATAGCATGCTCTTGTAGGTACAAACATATATTCATACAAGTATTTTTATAAATCCCTAGAGAGAGCTCAATGTATAATCAATAATTTAGATTAAATACAGAGCAATATCTCTTCCTTGGCTTAAAATTGTAAATTCATACTTGCTGTCTGACCTACGTTTGATGAATTTTCTGGTAAGATTTTCTTTGGGTTAATCATTTTAATTTGTGATTCTGTCTGATGAGACTGAACTTTTAAGGAGTTTTAGAAATTTCTTAAAATTTAAAAGTTTTTGTCTGTAACAAAAACGTCACTGATTACATCACACTACCTAAAACGTCATAACGTAGAATAAATACACTCAAAATTTGAGCATGCTATGTTAGACAGTTCTCATTGGTTTTTTAAACAAGTTTTAATAAATACATACCTGGTATTATCTATCTATATATAGTTTGTTTTATTTTAATATATATTTAAAGTTATCAGAACTAAGTTTCCATTTCAATTTTTTTATTTTTTACGCCTTTAATAAATTTATTTTGTTTTTTACTCCTTTAATAAACTTGATGATTTTACTTTACTTATGATACAAAATCTCTGATATTAAATTTTCAACTCCCATCCCCTCAGGCAATATTTATTTTACATCGCCCAGAGGGCGTTTTTTTTTATTTTGCTAGTAATAATAATAATCAATGTATCTGTATATGGGGGGGGTCTAAAATGCATATTTACTATGATTAGAAGGCAAGAAATATGGGCACACAGCAAGCACTAAAATCTTTGGAATTAAATAACCCATAAAGAGTGATATGCCATTAAACCAAGAAAGTTAGGACTATATGACCTTTAGGCACACCTTTTTGATCTCGATTAAGAAAGGACATGTTTTTCATTTACACCGTCAATATCCGGTTTTTAGATTAAAATTTTTTTATTATAAAACTAACCCCTAACCCTAAGCCCTAACAAACAACCGGATATTGACAGTGTAAATGAAAAACATGTCCTTTCTTAATCGATATCAAAAAGGGGTGCCTTAAGGTCATATGGTCCGAAAGTTATACCATGCCAAAAGAGAAGTTTAAAAACTGATTGAGTAATGGAAAACTCACTGAATTGTATTGAATAGCATATTAAAGAAAATTAACTAAAGTGAAACTTTTAAAGAATAAAATAAAAATGTTATTTACTTACTTGAACTTTAAGCAAACCTATTAAGTCAACTTTTCCTCCATTTTCATTAAATGTTACTGTCCACTGAGAGCGCCAGCGCCCATTCCTGAAAATAAAACAAATACACTATAGATATATATATATAGATATATAAAAAATGTTGTTCTGGTTCCAACGGGAGAAAATTCAATATTTTATAAAAAATGAAGGTCCGCAAAATGTATTTTGTTCTCAGAAAAATTTTAAAAAATTCTTTTTGTTTTACATATGCAACACGTGTTTCAGATCTTCTGCTATCTTCTTCAGGCTTTGATTGATAATATGAAAATGAATTCTTACATGCATGTTTATATTATATATATATATATATATATATACACACACACACACACACGAGTATTTCACTCCCTCTTCCTGTTTTTGTGGGAGTGGAATATTAAGGAATTTCATTTTTAACATTAGTCTTTTAAACAGGTGTTTTTGTTTTTTGGGTGGCTTGCTAATAAATTCATTAGCTGAGTTTTATAACTTTTTTATTAGGGTTGTCTTGATAAAGTTCATCAGATGTTCATTTGATATATCAGGTGTGTGTGTTATGTAAGAATGGAAAGGGAATTGAATCCGACAATATGAGGAAAAAATGAGTAAAGAAAAGAAATGTAGATGGATAAAAATGAATTTTATTGATATCACTTTTAATTGATATCACTTACACATGTTTCGATCCGTTTATCAAAATGTATACGGATTTACACTATTATTATTATTAAAATAATCAGATGAAGTTATAATAATAATAATAATAATAGGAAAAATGTCAAAATATTCCGTACACAGAGAGATTTTTTACGACCTTCATCAGAGTGAATTTTTTTATTTTTGAGTAGAGACAAAAATCCGTTGGAGACAAAACAGAATTTTTTTTTTCGAACATTTTAAAATTCTGTTTTGTCTCATTTTTATCCATCTACATTTCTTTTCTTTACTCATTTTTTCCTCATATATAGATATATATTATTATTTATTTATTTATTTTTTTAATTCCTTAATTTTCTTTAAGTTGCACATGACTTTCACGATTAAAGTCAGTTGAATTTCAAACGATTACCATGATCGTATTTCAGATGAGTTACATCACACAATTTCAAAAGAAAACTAACGGCAAAAAAAAAAAAAAAAAAAAAAAAAAAAAGAAGAAGCCAAATCCGTTTACTTCATTTAATTAATTTTTTGCCCTCATATACAGCATCAGTCCTCATTGTTTTTTAAAACAAGTTTTATTAAATACATGACTGGTATTATATATCTATATATAGTTTGTTTTATTTTAATACATATTTAAAGTTTACATTTCAAATTGTAATGAATTTAATGAATTTGATGATTTTACTAACTTAGGGTACAAACTCGCCGACATTGAATTTTTTACTCTCACCCCTAAGGCAATATGTTTTAAAAATCTATTTTTACATCGTCTGGAGGACGTTTTTTTATTTTACTAGTAATATAAATGTCTATTTACACATAGAAGGGTTGGTTAAAAAGTTCATAGTCTTAAGCAGAAATAGCCAGGCCCCAAAGTGGTTTTTGATCAAAATATTATTTCATTATAGGTATCTATATCATATTTTTCCATTGGACTCGTCGCCCAGAGTTCAAATCCTGGATGTGATAATTGCATTTCACTTTGCGCTAATACCCTTGGGAAAGGTATGAATCCTACTCTCCCTCCAGCCATGGATAAATAGTAGGGCAAACTGGGCTCTTTAACCTTGGTTAGGCAACCAGTCTAGGAGAAGGAAAGCTCTGAATTCAAACCTGTTGAACTCCGCTTAAGAAATTGACCGTGTGTCACATCCTGCTCGTGTGGAGGGGTTGGTAAATATATATATCATATTTTTGTAAACAAGTCAACCACAAGAAAAGGTGTAAAACACTATATACATTGCAAATTGAACAGACTAAGTGGAAAATTTATCAATCTCAGTTGAAATCAGATATCGACTCGAAATGTTATCATTACACAATAAAATAGACGGTTTCCTTAGAAAGCAAAAATACTAAATTAAAAGCTGAAAAACCGAATCAAAAACCGTGGTATTAAGAAAGGAAAAAGAAATACCGGAACATGAATTGTCAAACTGCCCAACTCTAGTATAAATAACAAATAAAAAAAATAAAAATAAAAAAATATAAATATAGTAAATATATATATATATATATATATATATATATATATATATATATATTAAATTTGATAGAGGAATTATATATAATTGATAATTGAATCATATTACCACGACCAGACAACTCGGGAAACACCATTTGCAACATCTGGAGCACTGGACAGCTGTTTCGACCTCCTTTGGTCTCATCAGCAGCACATACCACAATCTCCGCCACTAGAGATTGAACCAACGGACTACAGCGGAGAATGCAAAATCATCTAGTCAATGGTAACATTAATTCAAACTGCGCAGCCACCTAACCTGTATTGCCGTGTATCCCATCGCAGGATTACAAAGGGCAAGGTCACCCCCAGGACAACAACTTCCCGAGTTGTCTGGTCATGGTAATATGATTCAATTATCAATTATCAATTATATATATATATATATATATATATATATATATATATATATAAATAATAAAATTCGAAGGCAATATAATGCGTAAAAAATAAAGACAAAAAGATGTTTTATATGTCTTCATATAACATATAAAACATCTTTTGTCTTTATTTTTTACGCATTGTATTGCCTTCGAATTTTATTATTTTATAACATACTTATGCTTCAAGCAAATTACCAATTACTTTATATATATATATAATATATATATATATATATATATATACACAAAAGAGAAAAAACTATATTAAACATAAATTCATTTAAAGGTAAATAAGTATTGAAATTTTCATGAAAATTTGACAAATATTTGATTTTTCATAGAATTTTAATATCTTCATGTTGTAATGATACTGACTATAAATTAAATACTCATTGAAAACTTACTTAATTCCAGAAATGACTGTAACGTAAGCGGTGATGTAGTTTCGGTTTCAGACAAATAAAGACTGAATCTATTATTATTATTAATAATATATATACATATATATAATTTGTTTTTATCCGGTTTTGATTTTGTTCTCTTATGATTTTTGCAATAGCTGTAGCTAGGTTGTAGAATCCTGGCCTCTGTTTCACCACTCTGCAGTTTGCAATGAGTGCCGATTCGCATAGACAGTGCAGAAAAGTTTCAAAACATTCAAAAAAAAAAAAAAAAAAAAAAAAAAAAGAAAGAAAAAAAAGATGAAAGAATCAAAACTTACCAAAAGTTCTTTGGCTGGAACTGATGGCTTTCAATACAAGCAATAATAGTTATGTTAGCGTCATTGCTGGTGCTATAGACTGAGGTCACACCATGTTTGTAGTGGTTATGTACATAGGGAGTAAAAGCTGTTTCAACAGCAGCTCGCCACGGCTCAGCAACTTTATCAATTTCAGCTGGTTGCAAGTCACTGGCTTCTTTCCGCAAATGGTCATATCTGAAATGGGAAAAAAATCATACATTGGTTTGGTTTGTTTTTGGGCATATCAACCTCAGAGGGTTATTTAATGCCAATAAAGTTTTGAAATAAATCAATTCTTAATGGAAAATACAATTTTGTTTATCAACTCATGTTTTTCTATTTAACCCATAGATAGGACCCTAACAGGTACTACCACACCGGGTCAGAGTGGACCAGGGAGCAATGGTGATGAAGGGGTGGTCCACATTCTCCAAGCCTCTAAAACTGGAACCTCACCATCAGATAAATTTAAAACAAAAACAAAACATTGCTTCTAGTATCATAAACTTGAAGTAAAAATGGTTATGTATATATATATATATATATATATATATATATATATATATAAAATTTTATCTAAAGTTTATGATACTAAGATTCTAGGTGTTTCCATTATTTAACACATACACACACACACATAAAGGAATAGGTTCAAGATGAACACTTATGGTAACAATTTCAAGTGGCCATACAGCTGCCTTTTTTGTAGGGTGAGGTGCTGCTTCCAAGATTTGTTTGGTTTAGTATTGTTTTACGGCATATCAACCTCAGTGGGTTATTTAATGCCGATAAAGTTTTAAAAAAATCAATTCTTCATGGATAATACAATTTTTTTATAAACACATTTTTCTATTTAACCCATAGATGGGACCCTAACAGGTACTACTACTCCGGGTCAGAGTGGACCAGGGAGCAATGGTTATAAAGGGGCGCTCCACATTCCCCAGACCTCCAAAACGGGAATCTCACTATCAGATTGAATTTAACGGCATTTCCAGGACATGTAGACCCTCAGCATGTGTACCTTCTAGCACCCATATGATAAAATGGGGTTGGGGCAATCATATAGGTGCTAGGGCTTGACGTGACCAGCTGATTGATCGGAGGGGCCTCTCCGACCGCCTGTCTAGCACAAGATAGGGCCAAAGTGGAGTATTGCAGTTATGAACTGCTCATCCACCTGGGTTCTATCCTTAAGCATCACGGGTCGCCACCCACGGCCAACAGGTGGCCCCATTGGGGGAGTCTTACCCCTCTGCAAAGGTGCAGTCGGTGCATTCTAACGCCTCAGCCAACGGGGCGGTCCAAGATTTGTTCAAGACAGCAACCATGTCTAGTTCCTATCTAGCTTTTTCTGTAAGTGTTTCATTAGAGTCCAAGTGGTGCAGCTATACAGTAGCACTGACACGGCTACTACTTCGAAGAATACTGATTTCCATATGATCAATAATCTGTTTATAGCAGTCCATGCCTTTGAATTCAGAGTTTTCCTTCCCCAAGATTGGTTGCCTAGGAAGCAAGTGGTTATACATCTACTCTTTTGTGGGTTGCTGCTTCCAAGATTTGTTCAAACAAAACAAAACCAAAATATTTCAAGTAAATGGCAATATTGCATGCAGGTAGATGGAATATATGAATAAGAATCAGGATTACCCCCACAATTTACTGTCAGATCTTTGCAGACAAGAGAAGACAGAATATATAAATAAATGAAAAAAAAAAAAAAAAAAATCAGGATTACCCCCACAACTTACTGTCGGATCTTCGCAGACAAGAGAAAACAGAATATATACAAATAAATGAAATAAATGAAAAAAAACACAACTCACTTAAAAGTAATTTTTGTTCGAGGATCTAGAAATCTTCCTGCACCTAAATCTCCATATTCAGTAATCAATACCTGAAATAATAAAATAAAAGAAGGAAGATAATCAACATGAGAATTTGGTTCATTTTAAAACTGTTAGCTGTTGGAAATAGAAATTGTTATATCCATATATATAAATGTATTTTAATTGTTCTTGTATGAGAC
>CM042175.1:11695471-11858288 GCA_023376005.1 Doryteuthis pealeii
AAAATTTATCTTATCTATATTGAAAATATAGGGTGTGCCCTTTCCAAAAATGTTTGTCTCATAGCCGTTGACCCGTTCGTTGTTTCACAGTAACTCTTTGAAAATTACCTGTGTTTTTCGAGCAGTCGATTTCAAGTGAAAATTTGGGTTCGCGAAACTAACAAGAGAAATGCTTACATGCGCAAAATTTTGTAACCTACCTACTATAGTCAAGTCCATGAAGATTTAGTAAGGTTAACATATTTAAATTTAAATGGTATCAGAATTGTCTTGTATTCTGTATGTTTCAAACAAATTCAAGTACCATTAGCGGACCTGATAAAATGCCTTTGCGGCGGCAGATCTGACCTATAGTTTGGTGACCCCTGTATTATAGCAACAAGGAAAAAAATTTTTTTTCTTTTTTTCTTTATATATTAAAGATAGGTTGGTGCTTTTAAAATCAATACAGATTATAAAGGACTAGGTTTAATTTCTTAGCATCTTGATAATTGGGGGGGGGGGGGGGGGGGGGGTATATTGCAAAAAAATAAAAAAAGGAAAGAAAAAGAAAAAATGATCTTTTTTCAAAAAGATCCCAAAATCATAGTAGGTAGAATAAAAAACTAAAATTTATAACATATATAAAAAAAAAAGAAAAAAAGAATCTATATGGCTCTTTTTGTTACCTCTAGTTAAACTTTGAATGAATTCTCTGATATAAAAGGAAACCCCCCCCCCCAAAAAAAAAATATAACCTAAATTAATTGTAGTTAAAATAAAAAATTAATGCTGACTATAAAATAATAGGCTTCATCTCTTAGCATGCTAATATATTTTTTTTTACATTTATTTTGCTCGTTTTGTTAACTCTTGTAAAAATGAATTTTTTGAAAAAAGAAAAAAAGAGGAAAAAAAAGAAAAGAAAAAAAAGAGAAAAAAAAGACAAAGAAAAAAGAAAAAAAGATAAAAAATAAAAAAAAGAGAAAAAAAAAGAAAAAGAAAAAGAAAAAAGAGAAAAAATAAAACAATAAGAGAAAAAGATAAAAAAAGAAAAAAGAAAAAAAAAGAAAAAGAGAAAAAGAAAAAAGAGAAAAAATAAAACAATAGAGAAAAAGATAAAGAAAAAGAAAAAAAAAGAAAAAGAAAAGAAGAAAAAGAGAAAAGAAAAAAGTAAAAAGAAAAAAAAGAGAAAAGAAAAAAAGAAAAAGAGAAAAAGAGGGAAAAGAAAAAAAGAAAGAAAAAGAAAAGGAGAAAGAGAAAACATTTTTTTTAAGAATCCCAAAATCATTGTAGCTAAAATAAAAAAAACTAGAAAAATCTATAACAAAAAAGAAAAAAAAAAGACCCCCCCCCCCAAAAAAAAAGAAAAGAAAAGAGAAAAAAAAAAGAAAGAAAAACTTTTTTTTTTTAAATCCCCAAATCATTGTAACTAAAATAAAAAAATCTAGAAAAATCACAAGAAAGAAAAAAAGAAAAAGGAATTTTCAAGAACGCACTTGAGGAGAAGTGTTGTCCATAACCCACACGAAATATCTGGTCATCAATTAACGTATTCCATAGAGCTCCATCCAAAATAAAATCGGATCGGGACGTTTTCTACTTGCGACATTTTGGCCGGCTATTTTTACTTTGTTTTTTTTTTTTTCTTTCTTTCACTTCTTCCTTTTACAAAACATCAACCATTTTTATTTTGATAAACATTATTACAACTTGTTTTTTTTTTTGTCTCTTTCTTTATAAAAATCCACTATTAGAAAAGTGAAAAGCAGCCAAATCCTGAAGAGAGACAAGTCCAATATGAGTGGACCAAAGTTGATGGCTGCTGCTCCATTTAAACCCACGTCACCTGACTTTCAGCGATGATGACAAACCAAGACAAATACATTGTTGCCTTTCATAAAAGGCTGATCAACAATTAAAAACAAAATAATGCTCATTGTTTAATAGAACCTTCAACTATTTCCAAATGTTGTAAAAACGTAGAATCAAGTTTGAAATATTTTCTACACTAAATCATATAATAATTTGGATTATTTGGATTTTTTTAGACTGTTAATTAATTATTATTCTATGTTATGAATCATAAGGATAGGCTAAACAGACAACAAAAATTACCAAAATGTCATCTTTAAATATGGCTAACTTTGATATGGAAAACAAAGAAATAAAAACAAACTGATTGTACACACATTCAATTTGAAAATATAGATTTTTACAGTTTTCCACAAAAGTATTTTTTTGAAAGTGTAAAAGTAAAGTCGTCGGGGCGGCCTAAAGTCGGTATCAGCCAATCACTTGCGCTAGACCAAGGAGATTATTTTAGCGTCTGAGGTGGAGCGCTACACCTACCATCAGTTCCTTACTTTACCGCACAGATCCCTGTGCTACTCATAACGCTGAGTTGGCAAGGACCAGTATCGAACTAGGAACCTTGTGGTTTCTAGCCGAACGCTCTACCGACTGAGCTAACCCGCATATTTCCAAGTGGTCTCATTGAGCAATAAAATAAGAAAAGGAATAAGAATTGTTAACTATTGGTTAATGGAACAAGCCAAACACCTTAACTTAGAGGACTCATTATGAGACTGAAAGTGTAGTTTTCCAGGTGGCCTCATTGAGCAATAAAATAAGAAAAGGAATTAGATTACTATTATCTGCGTTATTCGGACTATTGTCCTCATCTTCATTGTTATCTGTACAATGTTTCAGCCGAAACAGTGTACAGATAACAATGAAGATGAGGATACTGACTCTACACTAAATAGCAATTTGTATTATTTGGATTTTTCGGACTGTTGTCCTTGTTACATAATTTATGAGCAGTCATAATTTATGAACGTACCTGTAGTTAGAATTTTAGATAAGGTCTGTTTGACTTAAAATCATGGGCTCCATGGAAAATTACTGACAGTTATGGACAGTTAATAAACTTTGACCCCTTAAAAACACACCATTACAGAGGCAAGAGAATAATTTTAGTAAGCAGATTTGACCCGGCTTTCAAGGAGCGTAGACGTTGTTGTCAGCTCCCAGGGTCCATCTCACCTGCGGCGGAATCATGGGCAGGGTTGTTTTGTTAAACTGAAATGCCATTAATTTGTTCCAGCCCCATCACAAAAAAAAAAAAAAAAAAAAAAAAAAAATTTTTGAATACCACTTGTAATGAATTATGTGCCGTAATATTTTTTTTATGAATATTTTTCTTTGGCATGATAAATTTGGAAACTTAAATGGGTTTTTTCCTATAACTCCAACCTAAAAAAAGGGGAACCACTCTGAATGAATTTTATCTGTTAATTAATCTACCTGTTATTTTCCCATTAAACTAACTCTAAATCAGTCTTCTTTTTTCCTAGTAGATCAATAAATAAATAAATAATTTATAAAATTCATTCAGAGTAGTTTCCCTTTTTTTATGTTGGAATTATAGGAAAAAGGGAGTCTAAGTCGCTAGAGTACAAACTCTCGGCAATTCAATACAAGCGTAGCACATCTTGGGACTGTGTGGTCAAATTGGAAGCTGGTGTTAGGTGTGGTGCTCCAACTTAGATGCAAAAATAATGTTTTTGTTTTTTTAATGAATATTTTTCTTTTGGCATAATGAATTTGGAAACTGTTGAGGGGGTATTACCAGGAATACAGTCAGTGTATTCCAAGCCCCCTCTCCCCATTGAATTGGATAAGTGTAATAAATATATCAATGGCTGTGATTAATAAAGGTTAATTAAAAAACATCCAATAAAAAAATGAATTCTCACCTGTTCTTCAGTGCCCTCTATTCTACATGGAGTAAATTGGTCTTTATTGTATTGGGCAAATGCTCTGAAAAAATCAAACAAAAACAAAAAAACATTAATAATGAGATGAACAGTGTTTATTATAGACACTAGTAAAAAAAAAAAAAAAAAAAAAAAAAAAAAAAACACCCACCAGGCAGTGTAAAAATAATTTTTTGAAAAATATGATCAGTCATAAATTATGAACGTACCAGTAGCTATAAATTTGAATTAGGGACGTTTAAAATCATGATATTTACCACGTACCCCATGTGTATGGGTTAGGCACAAGGCCCTATTAATGTGGGACCACCCACAAACCGAAGCTCATGGGGGGAGATGTGTTGATCCTGTCGGCATTCCCCCTCAAGCACTGGGCAATAAACCAAACCCTGCCGCTTTAAATCAAGGGGGAAAGTGTCATAATAGAAAAAAAAAGTTATTTATTGGTTACTTGGTCCCAACATCCTTTTATTTAAATAAACATAAAAACTATTTTCATTTAAATAAACATATCTGCATTTCTCTTCTGATTAAATAAAAAACTATTTTAATATAAAACTGCATCTTTCATATAAAAACGTTTCTTTTGTTTAAAGATTTTAAAACTTAAGAAATTTCCTATTGAATTAACAACATGAAATAACTAATTTAAAAAAAAATTAAAATCTAAAACTATTTTAATATAAAAAAAACATGCCTTTGGGTTGTAAATATACATGAACAAACTTTTAAAAATCTTACAGTGAAATTCTAACACAAAAAAATCACCTGTTGTTTGTAAACAAACAACTGGGAGTTTACAGTGAAAAGTAAAAGGTGTTCCTTTCAAAACAGCTCTCACCTGGGGTGCTTATTGGTTACATGGTCCCAAATAGCCTGTCACGGGACCACTTAACACCCCTACTAGAGAAATGTAAAGAATCAAGTGTAAACAAGAAATGGGGGATCAGTTTATTTCTTTTGTTTTTTCTCTGACCGTATTCTCACTTAAAACTCTTAACGTCCTATACCACGTCATTCCATAACAGGTAACTTTAAATGAAAAGGCCATTTTTTGATAAATCCTTACAGGAATGGGGCCCTGGACATTGTTTAAAAGTAATATTAAACATATTTAGAAATCTTTGATTTAAGGGAAATAACAGGTAACTTTAAATGAAAATGCCATTTTTAGCCATTTTTTGATAAATCCTTATAGGAATGGGGCTCTGGACTTAGAAAATTCTCAACAGGATGTTAAGACTTAACCATTGTGTCACAATAATACAAATTTGATCCCTTACTTTATGTCCATATATTTATAGTTTGAAACTGAATGTAATAACACTTCTAGAGTTTGAACTTGCTTATTACCATGTTGCAATCCGGCCAGACCCCCCCCTCCCCGCATTTGCCCAGATTACTTAGAATTTGAAATCTAGAAATTTAACAAGTTGAACGATTCAGTAGGTAGGCAATAAAAAGTCAAAGTTGATTGACTTTTTGATAAACAAATCTAAGTCAAATACTTTAGTCGACCTGATAAGTCTGTTACTATTGTCTTCCTTTGATAAACTATTTGTTTATACTGAGGATGTAATCTATATATCTATCTATGAAAGTACGCAAACAGTTTGTTTGATATGGCTATGCCGACAATTTTCGGGAGAATATCTTATTATAATGGAGATTGTGTGTTTTTCTGTCTGTAACCGAAACTATATTCCTACTCAAGTCACAATTCTCTTAGTTATTGACATCACATTCTCCATGATTTTATTTTTATCTAAACCTCAATTATTAATAAAATTGTCTTACATTATTAATACTGTTAACTATGTCTACATACTGACAACATACAATTATATTTATATATACAACAAAATAGCGGTTTACAGAGTGAACGGGAAGGCTAATTTGCATATCAATATTTAAAAATTGAATTTAATAAATATGTGCTTAGTATTATTGATTTCTAACTGTTTGGTTTTATTTTAATGAATATAAGCAAAAATCTCTTCAATGAATCTTAAATGAAATCCATTAACAAGATAAAATAACTGTCATCTTATTCTTTACTTCCTCTTATAACTAAATACTTAAATTAGAAAAAATAACAATAAAAGACGAGAGTGATGGAAGAGTAAGTTTCAGTTGTTCCATTTTTTATTATACTCCCTCTGTTTCAAATCTTTTTATCTGTATTCTTATTTAGTTTCATTAGCCTTTCTAATTTAATACAATATTTTATTACATTAAAACTTAAATACTTGCACCCGGAGGGTGCATATATTTGCTAGTGTGCTTAATTGAAGTCATACCTAATTTGAAAATTAATTAGTTGATAATTAATGAATTAGGCGAATATATCTGTTCAAATGTAAAGCATAAACAAATCGAGAAAAATCAATCTCTGTATGTACATTTCGGCCTATTAGGCCTCATCAGCAGAGCTATAGATAGGAAGACCACCTTGTGCGTGATTCGAAACCCAACTGTCAAGCTGACAGGCGAGCATCGTAACCCCTACACCAACCGGACGTTCTTTAGATTTTTCGTTTTTTGTTTAGAAGTAGGTTTCTATTCCTCTTATAGTGACTTCTTCTACACGACAGTATGAGAAGTAAATACACAAGCGATGTGTTTATGATATGGCTTTTTTTAGCCGACAATTTTTGGGAGAATATGTGCTTAATTGAAGTTGTACCTAATTTTGAAAGTTAATTAATTAATAATTAATTAATTAGTCCGGTTGGTGTAGGGGTTACGATGCTCACCTGTCAGCTTGACAGTCGGGTTTCGAATCATGCACAAGGCGGTCTTCCTATCTATAGCTCTGCTGATGAGGCCTAATAGGCATTGAAATATTCTCCCAAATATTGTCGGCTAAAAAAAGGCAAATCATAAACACATCGCTTGTGTATTTACTTCTCATATATATATATATATATATATATATATATATATATATAAAAAGGTCTATCATTGGCATTGAGCACTCCTCTTATGATACAAAAAAAAAAAAAAAAAAAAAAAACTTGGTCCACCATTAACTCACCTTTTCCACAAATACCATATATATATATATAAAAAGGTCTATCATAAACACATCGCTTGTGTATTTACTTCTCATATATATATATATATATATATAAAGGTCTATCATTGGTATTGAGCACTCCTCTTATGATACCACAAAAAAAAACTTGGTCCACCATTAACTCACCTTTTCCACAAATACCATATATATATATATATATATATATATATATATATATATATATGGAGGCGTGTGGGCTAGTGGTTAGAGTCGTGGAAAATGGACTTGTCGATTCGAGTTCAATTCCTAGACGAAGCTGTTGGCATTTCACATGGAGCTAATACCCTTGGGAAAGGTATGAATCCATATATTCTCCCTCCACTATGGGTTAAATAGTGGGGTAGACTGGGCTCTTTAACCTTGGGTAGGTAACCAGTCTAGGAGAGGGATAACTCTGAATTCAAAATTCCTGAGGTCAGTTGTTGATTGGGTTTGTGGCATTCCGTGATGCACCAATTCATTCCTATCGACTGTGCCAAAAAGTGTGGAATGGTCCTACACAAGCCTTCACCACAATAAACAAATCACTGTGTTGGTTGTTCACTGGATGAACAATCATGCGTCGAAAATCGACAAGAGAGACCATTTATATATATATATATATATATATATATATATATATATATTATTACATTAACACTTAGATAATGGCACTCGGAGGGTGCATATATTTGCTAGTACACAATACTTCAAGTAAATTATAAAACATTTATTAGAACCTATTTCTTATTTTTTTTGTGAAGAGAAAATTTAAAAAAAATTTCTCTTCAATTCAACCACAATCTCTAATGATAAACACATTTTCAAATAGTGTACAAACTGCCAAAAATAAAGCTTTTAAAAAAAAAAAAAAAGAAAAAAAAAAAGAAAAAAAAAAGGCTTTTGAAAGAAAAAGAAAACAATTAGAAAATATATATATATATACATATATAACAAAAATATTAGCATAAGAATTTTTTTTTTTAAATGAAGAGGAAGGGGGAAAAATAAACAAAAAGAAAAAAACTATTTGGAAAATGTACAAAGTTTCATTCAGCAAAAAGATAATTTGTCGTTGACTCACACAAAAGAGTCATTGAAAATATCTTAGCCAAAAATCTCATTATATATATATATATATATATTTACCAACCCCTCCGCACGAGCAGGATGTGACACAAGTTCAATTTCTTAAGCGGAGTTCAACAGGTTTGAATTCAGAGTTTTCCTTCTCCTAGACTGGTTGCCTAACCCAGTCTGCCCTACTATTTATCCATAGCTGGTGGGAGAGTAGGATTCATACCTTTCCCAAGGGTATTAGCGCCAAGTGAAATGCAATTACCACACCCAGGATTTGAACTCGGGGCGACAAGTCCATTTCCCATAACTTTAACCATTACACCATGCGCTTCAAAAAATCTTATTATAATAGAGATTGTGTGTCTGTCTGTAACCGAAACTATATCACTCAAGTCGCAATTCCCTTAGTTATTTATGTCACATTCTCCATGACCCAGAGTGGTAGGGTCCTATCTAAAGGGTAAATAGAAAAATGTGTTTATGAAAAAAAATTGAGTACCCATTAAGAATGAATTTATTTCAAAACTGCCCTTTACATATGTTTAGAAGATAGATAGTTTGGTTTGGTTTGTTTTGTGGCATATCAACCTCAGTGGGTCATTTAATGCCGATAAAGTTTTGAAATAAATCAATTCTTAATGGATAATACAATTTTTTTATAAATACATTTTTCTATTTAACCCATAGATGAGACCCTAACAGGTACTACCACTCCGGGTCAGAGTGGACAAGGGAGCAATGGTGATGAAGGGGTGCTCCACATTCCCCAAACTTCCAAAACTGGAACCTCACCATCAGATAGAGTTTAACGTCATTCACAGGACATGTACACCCGCAGCCACCGCCTTCTAGCACCCATATGATAAAAAGGGGTTGGGGCTTGCCATAAGGGAAATAGGGTTGGGGGAATCATATAGGTGCTAGGGCTTGATGTGACCAAAGTGGAGTATTGCATGTCATGAACTGCTCATCCACCTGGGCTCTATCCTTAAGCATCACGGGTCGCCACCCACGGCCAACAGGTGGCCCCATTGGGGGAGTCTTACCCCTCTGCAGAGGTGCATTCTAACGCCCCACCAACAGGGCAGAAGATAGATATAGATTTATAGCAAGTGGACAAGGCAGAAGATCAGTTTTTATATCTTATTATAATGGAGATTGTGTGTTTATCAGTCTATCTGTAACCAAAACTATACATTACTACTCAAGTCACAATTCCCTTAGTTATTTACTTAACATTCTCCATGGTTGTATTTTTATTTAAACCTCAATCATGAATAAAATTGTTTTACATTATTATTGAACATATCTACATACTAATACAGTGATGCTGATAGCTTTTTGATTCAGTGTGTCCTGGAAAGCATATATTTACTTTGAATGAGTCCCCGGGAAAATTTATGGGTCCCAACTAAAGCCGTCTAACTCCTACCTTGTAACCCATCCTATGTAATTTGTTTTCAAGAAACTATTGAAATGTATTTACTGTTAGCTTGAAATGGTGAGGGAAGAAAAAGAAAAACACTGGGGCACATGGATATGATTTCACTGCATCCTTTTAGATTTTTGTGCGTCAGGGATGCAGGATGGTTACCTATCAGTATCTCTGCTAATAACATGTAATTGTATTTATATATACAGCAAAATAGCAGTTTACATTGTGAATGGGAAGGCTAATTTGCATATTGATATTAAAAATTTGATTTTAATAAATATATGCTTAATATTATTGATTTCTAATTGTTTGGTTTTATCTTGATGACTATGAACAAAAACTTTGGGGATAAATCTTTTAAAAAATCCATTAACAAACAGAAATAACTGTAATTTTATTTTTTGCTTCCTATTTTAACTAAATAGTTAAATTAGGAAAATCTAGCATTGAAAGACAGGAGTGATGGAAGAGTAGTTTCAGTTGTTCTATTTTTCGATTATATCCCTCTCTGTTTCAAATCATTTTATTTGCATTTTTATTTAGTTTCATTAGCCTTTCTAAATTAATGTAATATTTTATTACATTAAATCTTAAATACTTGCACTCTGTTTCAAATCTTTTTATCTGTGTTCTTATTTAGTTTCATTAGCCTTTCTAAATTAATGTAATATTTTATTACATTAAAACTTAAATACTTGCATATATTTGCTAGTATACAGTGATGCTGATAGCTTTTTAATTTAGTGCATCCTGGGACACATGGATTTGATATTTGAATGAGTCCCTGAGAAATTTGATAGGTCCCAACTAAAGTTACTTAATAAATTGTAGAGTTTTTATCTATGAACAACTAAAGCCATCCAACTCCTACCTTGTACCCCATACAGTGTAATTTGCTTCCAAGAAACTATTGAAATGTATTTACAGTTTGCTTGAAATGGTGGGGGAAGAAAAAAGAAAAAAACTGGGACACATGGATATGATTTTACTGTGTCTTTTTAGATGTACCTATCAGCATCTCTGCCACAGTAAGTAAAGTCGTCGGGGTGGCCTAAAGTTGGTATCAGCCAATCAGTGAAGGAGTCTATCCACTAGCACTAGACCAAGGAGATTGTTTTTGCGACTGAGGTGGAGGGCCACACCTACCATCAGCTCCTTACTTTACCGCACAGATCCCTGTGCTACTCATACGCTGAGTTGGCGAGGGCTGGTATCAAACCAGGATCCTTGTGGTTTCTAGCCAAACGCTCTACCGACTGAACACATTATGATTATTTAATAATTACAACATTTGATATGTTTACTTAAGAGATATTGCTAAATAGTTCAATATGTAAAAAGTATAACAATCTTGACTAGCAGGACCTGAGTATGATGATTTAATTATTACAACATTTGATATGTTTACATAAGAGTTATAGCAAAATACTTCAATATGTAAAAAAAAACCAAAAAAAAAAAAAAAACCTGGGATGCATAGATATGATTTTCATGTGTCCTTTCAGGACGTGTACCTATCAGCATCTTTGAGTATATATAACAAAAATATTAGCATAAGAATTAGATTTTAAAAACTGATGGGGTGGGGAAAAAAAAAAAAAAAATAATAATAATTTGGAAAATGTACAAAGTTTCATTCTGCAAAAAGATAATTTATTGTTGACTCACATAAAAGAGTCATTGAAAATATCTTAGCCAAAAAATGTTTTATTTATTCTTAAAAAAAAAAAAAAAAAAAAAAAAGGGGTGTGGTGGTGGTGGTGGTGACATCATTTATTGTTATCACATGACTAATTTGAAGCCAGAAAAATAAAACAATAAGTTCAATTAATAATGTCCAGATGTTTAATAGAAACAGAAAAAAAAGAGAACTATGAAAGTTCAAACATAAACACTGTACAGAACACAATGTATAGGATAGGTGTTGAGACCAGGGCTATGGAATCGGAACACAAAACATTTGACTCCAACTCCCTATTCAGGTGTCAGTACAAATAGCTTGTCACGGGACCCCTTAGTACCCGGGTCACAAACCACTCAGCCACCATTCCCAACCCTTGAACAACCAACATAGAGCTGCCTGTGAGAAAAGCAGTCCCATCAGATGAAACCCAGTTACTTTCAATAAGGGGTCAGTACAAATAGCTTGTCACGGGACTACTTAGTAGCTGGGTCACAGGCCACAGCCACCATTCCCTTGAACAACCAACATAGAGCTGACCATGAGAAAAGCAGGGTCCCATCAGATGAAACCCAGTTAATTTCAATGATTGTCCTTGGGTCTTATTGATTGACATTGCATACGTCACTCTCAGTGGAAACTGATATCTTCTGAACTCAATCTGGAGGAATTAAGGGGATTCTTGCTGTTCTGCCTTCATCATAAGCAACCCTTCTTTCTCCACATACATAAAATGAAATCCTATTCTTCAGACAATTTGCAACATAATTAAACAATTTACAGAAAATTTAAATTGAAAAGAAAATGGTTTGGTTTGGTTTACGGCATATCAATCTCAGTGGGTCATTTAATGCCGATACAGTTTTTAAATAAAGTAATGCTTAATGGATACTCAATTTTGTTTATCAACTCATATTTTTCTATTTAACCCATACATATTTCTATTTAACTCTAACAGGTAATACCACTCCTGGTCAGAGTGGACCAGGGAGCAATGGTGATGAAGGGGTGCTCCACATTCCCCAAACCTCCGAAACTAAGAGTTTAACGTCATTCCCAGGACATATAGACCCCCAGTCACCGCCTTCTAGCACCCATATGATAAAAAGGGGTTGGGGCTTGACATAAGGGCAATAGGGTTGGGAAAATCATATAGGTGCTAGGGCTTGACGTGACCAGCCGATTGATCGGAGAGGGCCTCTCCAACTGCCTGTCTAGCCCAAAGTTGAGTATTGCAAGTCATGAACTGCTCAACCACCAGGGTTCTATCCTTAAGCATCATGGGTCGCCACCCACAGCCAACAGGTGGCCCCATTGGGGGAGTCTTACCCCTCTGCAGAGGTGCAGTCAGTGTATTCTAACGCTCCAGCCGACAGGGCATGGAAAAGAAAAAGTTTTTAGGGACTAAGATTCTAAAGGCACTTAATATATGTCACTGATCAATCACCCCTGAATAAGATAAGTAAACGGAAATCCAAAATTTTCTGCAAAAGAGCAGAAACATATGTATCTTCCCTGACCCCGGGATGACAAGCGGAAGTAAAGGGACTCATCCTCTTTTGCTGGGTATCTCAAAAGGAGACACACGTCGACTTTTAGTGCTCCGCTATGGGGGAGGGGGTTAACTGATCTCATAAGTTGCAAGATAATGGTAATGGATGGAATTAAACATCTAATTTAATATAATATTTTATTACATTAAAACTTAAATATTTGCACCCTACGGAGGGTGCATATATTTGCTAGTAAAATGTAAAGTTGCGAGAAATTTGTTACTTACCCAGATGCTCCTTCTCTAAGTAGATTGTCATCATTCAATAATATACGTACATCTGAAATGAAAAAGAAAAAAGAAAATTAAAATCAATTCATGTTTTACAATTGTTCTTATTTTAATGATTTCAATTGATTGTTTGTTTTGTTTTACGGCATATCAACCTCAGTGGGTCATTTAATGCCGATAAAGCTTTGAAATAAATCAATTCTTAATGCATAATACAATTTTGTTTATAAACTCATGTTTTTTCTATTTAACCCATAGATGGGACCCTAACAGGTACTACCACTCCGGGTCAGAGTGGACCAGGGAGGCAATGGTGATGAAGGGGTGCTCCACATTCCCCAAACCTCCAAACTGGAACCTCACCATCAGATAGAGTTTAACGTCATTCCAGGACATGTAGACCGCAGCCACCCTTCTAAGCACCATATGATAAAAAGGAGTTGGGGCTTGCCATAAGGGCAATAGGGTTGGGGCAATCATATAGGTGCTAGGGCTTGACGTGACCAGCTGATTGATCGGAGGGGATTTTAATTGAATTACATTTTATAAATCACATAGAGTTGAAACAGAAGTTTTTTAGCACAATATCTACCATTGTTTTTCTATATTTAGGTTCGGGTTAGCTCAGTCGGTAGAGCGTTCGGCTAGAAATCACAAGGTTCCTAGTTCGATACCGGTCCTCGCCAACTCAGCGTTATGAGTAGCACAGGGACCTGTGCGGTAAAGTAAGGAGCTGATGATAGGTGTAGCGCTCCACCTCGGATGCTAAAAAAACAATCTCCTTGGTCTAGCGCTAGTGAAAAGGGCACAGACTCCCTCACTGATTGGCTGATACCGACATTAGGCTGCCCCGACGACTTTTTACTTAAATACATACTAGCAGGACCTGTAGATATACCACAGAATGATAATCTAATTATTACAATGTTTGATATGTTTACTTAAGAGCTATCGCAAAATACTTCAATATGTAAAAAGTATAATCATCTTCATTTAACTACCTCTCTCACTCTTTTTTCTTTATTTCCTTCTGTTCATCTTTTCATTAGGTTCGATTGAAACAGATTAGCATTATCGCTTCCACACACTCACTCCCTCTATCTAAATTTTGCAAATCAGAAATCATTAATAACTTAAAATTGGTTAACTTGAAGACTTTTTTGATAGCTTTTTTTGATTCCTTCGTCTAAAATGCCTTTTATAAACCAACTTTTAGGAATAAGGAAGCTCTAGAACTCATTTTACACACAAAAATAGGCTACAAAAAGTCACCATAATTCGTGACCCCCCCCCCCCACCTCAAATTTGGAGAGCTAAAAATCGACATATCTCTCCCAATTTTTCGAAATCATACCCAGGACATTAAGGTCCTCAGCCACCGCCTTCTAGCACCCATATGATAAAAAGGGTTGGGGCTGGCCATAAGGTTGGGACAATCATATAAGGGTTTTAGGGTTTGCTCAACGTGAAGTGTTGCAGGTTATGGACTGCTCAACCACTAGGGTTCCATCCTTAAGCATCATGTATTGCCACCCCTGGCCAACAGGTGGCTCCATTGGGGGGGGGGGGGGGATTTTACAATGTTTGGTTTCTTTGTTTAATGGTATATCAACCTTCATGGGTTATTTAATGCCAAAGCCATCCATATAGAAGAGAAGTAGTGGTACTATTTAACCTATAACTTGGGGGATGATGGGGTTCATACCTTTCCCAAGAGTATTAGTTAAAAGTGAATGTAATATCATTATTAATGCCAGAGTCATTCTCGTAGAAGAACAGTAGTAGATATTGGTAATTTATGAGGAAGTGCGTCCTGGTCTCCTGCCTCAAAACTTGCTCCCGGTGATTGCTGAAAAACCAACCCAGCTACGATTGAAGTCCAATAGCCAAGGCAGTGTCACTTGAGATCACTTGAAAGTAAACAACCACTTGGGGCGTTTTGTTTTTTTCGATATTCACTTACATATAAAAAATCCAAAACGTTTATTTTTTTCGGTATTTTTATTTTATTTATTAATATTTTTATTTAACAAATCAATTACAAGTAATAAAAAAAAATCAAAAATATTTAGATATTCTTGTTTATTTAACCTAAAAAACGACATTAAACAAACATGAATAAAAGAAAATCTGAGTATTTAGATATTCTTTTATATTTTTAATAAATGAAAAATAAAACTATCTATCTATCTAGTCATCTTCATATCTATCTATTGCTTCGGACTTCAATCATAGCCTGGGGTTGGTTTTTCACCACTCACCGTTAGCAAGTTTTGAGGCAGGAGACCGGGACGGTCTTCCTCAAAAATTACCTAGATATTTACCACGTACCCCACTCTCATTAAACTTCTTTTTTTCAACACAAAACAATATGATGGACCTATTTGAAAAATGACAACATATACAATAAATTCTTCCTAATAAACCCATATTTAGAAACTGGAGACCAGCCTTTTTAGAAAGTCCAGAATGGAACAAGTCACTCTATCCAGATTGCACATTGGTCAAACAAGACTTTACACAGTCCTTTATACTCAAAACACAGAGGAACAACACAGTGTATCACTGTTAAAACATTTTCTGGTTTTGTATTTTCCCAGTATCCCACTCGTACCGGGTCAGGCACAAAGGCCCTATTAAACGTGAGATCCACCCCAAACCGAAGTTCATGGAATGGCGGGTGAAAATTGCGTGTATCCCGTCGGCATTCCCCCTCAAGGGGGGCGCCTCAGGCACTGGGCAATAAACCCAGCCCTGCCGCTTTAATCGAGGGGGGCAGGTGTTGCCCAGGGGAATGGCCCCCTGGGATCGACGCCGTTAATTATAGCAATCCCTCCCCCGAGGGTGGGCGTTAAACATTTTCTGGTTATTTCCTCTAACTAAAATTATTTATTATTTATTGATCTACTAGGAAAAAAGACGGGGTTAGGGTTAGTTTAATGGGAAAAATAAATATCAATTATAAAATAATTCATGTCAAAAGTGGTTCCCCTTTGATCATGTTAGACTTATAGGAAATAACCCATTTTCTCATAAGTCGTCCAGAAATGAACAAGTCACTATATCCCGATTGCACATTGGTCACAGAAAGACTTATGCATCATTTATACTTAAACAAGCGGTCGGAGAGGCCCTCTCCGATCAATGGCTGGTCACGTTCAAGCCCTAGCACCTATATGATTTTCCCAACCCTATTGCCCTTATGGAAGCCCAAACCCTTTTTTATCATATGGGTGCTAGAAGGCCGGCTGGCTGAGGGTCTACATGTCCTGGGAATGACGTTTAAACTCTATCTGATGGTGAGGTTCCAGTTTTGGAAGTTTGGGGAATGTGGAGCACCCCTTCATCACTATTGCTCCCTGTCCACTCTGACCCGGAGTGTAGTACCTGTTAGGGTCCATCTATGGGTTAAATAGAAAAACAGAGTTGATAAACAAAATTGTATTATGCATTAAGATGAATTTATTTCACAACTTTGTCGGCATTAAATGACCCACCGAGGTGATATGGCGTAAAATAAACAAAACCAAACCAAATCAAATCATTTATACTCAGACAAAAACTCAGAACAACCACTGTGCATATCATGTCAAATACTCTACACTTTAAATATTTCTCATAGAATGCAGAGATGGTTAGCTCAGTCGGTAGAGTGTTCGCTAGAAACCACAAGGTTCCTAGTTCGATACGCTCCGTCGCCAACTCAGCGTATGAGAAGCACAGGGTTCTGTGCGTAGAGTAAAGGAGCTGATGGTAGGTGTGGTGCTCCACCTCAGACCGCCAAAACGATCTCCTGGTCTAGCGGCTGACTGGCTGATACTGATTTAGGCCGCCCGATGACTTTACTTACTTAGCTCTCATTGGAGATTTTTTTTTTTTTTTCACTGCTAAGTTGGTGAGGGCCGGTATTGAACTCTGACCTTATGGTTCCTAGTCTGATGCTCTACCGACTCCTTCTTGACACTTTATATGGCATTCAACAATTGCTTTCTTTTTTATTACCTTATTTTCAGCAACTACTAACTTCCAGCATTCCAAAGTTTTTCACAAGAAAATCTGCCCTAGTTACAGACAGTCCCCCCCCACACACACACAGACAATATATATATACACGCTTTTTTTTTTAATTAAATATCTCTATAATCATTAATGAATTGTGACTCATTGGTTGGCAATTTAAGAATTAATAGCCCCCCCCCCATATTTATTAACATTCAAATAAGTTACATTACCAAGGTAACATCATTATAAAATTTTTGACACAGAACTTATTAAAATCCCCACTACAGGAGGTGGAGTCACCACGTGTTGGACTGCCGGCATCATAGTAAGTAGCACACCAGATTGTTTCGTTGATTGTGTTGGACATTTCTAATTCTGAACCTTAATCGGTTTTAAGTCGCAATTTCTCAGGTTCTACTGGTCTAATCTTAAAAATATTTATATGGTTGGAAAGAAAATGAAATGTTTCTATATGTAATTTTTATTTGTTTTATCCAGCATTTTAGAATGGTGTTTTGTTTAAAAAGGGGGGAAAATGTGTGCAAAAATTGATTCCCGTGCTTGAAGAGAGAGAGAGAGAGGAGGGAGAAGAAGAGAGGGGAGAGTTAGAGAGAGAAGAGAGAGAGAAGAGAGAAGAGAAGAGAAAGAGAGAAAGAGAGAAGAGAGGGGAGAGAGAGAAGGAGAGGAAAGGAAGAGAGGGGGAGAGAAGAGAGAAAGAGAGAAGAGAGAGGAGAGAGAAGAGAGAGAAGAGAGAGGAGAGAGGGAGAGAAGAAGAGGGAGAGAAGAGAGAGGAGGGAGAGAGAGGAGGGAGAGAGAGAAGGGGAGAGAGAAGAGGGGAGAGAAGAGAGAAAGAGAGAGAAGAGAGAAGAGGAGAAGAGAGGGAGAGAGAGAAGAGGAGAAGAAGAGAGGGGAGAAGAGAGAAGGAGAGAAGAGGGAGGGAGAGAAGAGAGGGAGATAAGAGAGAGAAGAGAGGAAGGGAGATAAGAGAGAAGAAGAGAGGCGGGAGATAAGAGAGAGAGAGAGGAAGGGAGGGAGATAAGAGAGAGAAGAGAGGAGGGAGAGAGAAGAGAAGAGAGAAGAGAGAAGAGAGAAGAGAAAGAGAGAGAGAAGAGAGAGAAGAGAGAAGAGAGAAAGGAAAGGAGAGGAGAAAGAGAAGAAAGAGAGGAGAGGAGAAGAGAGGAGAAGAGAGAAAGGAGAGGAAAAGAGGAAAGGAGAGGAGAAAGAGAGAAAAGGAGAAGGAGAAAGGAGAGGAGAAAAGGAGAGGAGAAAGGAGAGGAGAAAGGAGAGCGAAAAGAGAGAAAGGAGAGGAGAAAGGAGAAAGGAGAGAGAAGGAGAACAGGAGAGGAAGAAAGAGAGAAAGGAGAGAGAAGAGAGAAAAGGAGAGGAAGAAGAGAGAAAGGAGGAGAAAGAGAGAAAGGAAGGAAAGAAGAGGAAAGAGAGAAGGAGAGGAGAAAGAGAGAAAGGAGAGAGAAAGAGAGAGAGAGAGAAGAGAGGGAGAGAGAGAGAGGAGAAGAAGGAAGAGAGAGAGAGAGGAGAAGAGAGAGAGAGAGAGAGAGGAGAGAAGAGAGAGAGAGAGAAGAGAGAGGTAGAGAGAGAGAGAGGAAAAGGGAGAGAGAGAAGAGAGAGAGAGGAGAAGAAGAGAGAGAAAGAGAGAGAGAAGAGAGACGAGAGAGAGAGAGAGAGAGAGAAGAGAGAGAGAGAGAGAGAGAGAGAGAAAGGAGAGAGAGAGAGAGAGAGAGAGAGAAAAGGAGAGGAGAGAGGAGAAGAAGAGAGAAAGGAGAGGAGAGAGAGAGAGAGAGAGAGAAAGAGGAGAGAGAAGAGAGAGAGAGAAGGGAGAGAAAGAGAGAGGACGAGAGAGAGAGAGAGAGAAAGGAGAGGGAGAAAGAGAGGAAAGAGAGAGAGAGGAACAGAAGAGAGAGAGAAAGAGAGAGAGAGGAGAGAAAGAGAGAGAGAGAGAGGGAGAAAGAGGAGAGAGAGAGAGGAAGACAAAGAGCAGAAGGAGAGAGGAGAGAAAGAGAAGAGAGGGAGAAGAGGGAAGAGAGGAGGGAGAAGAGAAGAGAGAGAGAGGAGAAAGAGAGAGAGAAGAGGGAGAGAGAGAGAGAGAGGGAGAGGAGAAAGAAGAGAGAGGGAGAAAGGAGAGAGGGAGAGGAAGAAAAGAGAGAGAGAGAGAGAGAAAGAGAGAGAGAGAGAGAGAGGAGGGAGAAAAGAAGAGAGAGAGGGAGAAAGAGAGAGAGAGAGAGGGAGAAAGAGAAGAGAGAGAGAGAGAGGGAGAAGAAAAAGAGAGAGAGAGAGAGGGGAGAAAGAAGAGAGAGAGGGAAGAAAGAGAGAGAGGAGAAAGAAGAGAGGGAGAAAGAGAAAGAGAGAGGGAGGAAAGAGAGGAAGAATAGAGAGAGAGAGAGAGAGGGAGAAAGAGAGAGAGAGAGAGGGAGAGGGAGAAAGAGAGAGAGAGAGAGAGAGAGGGAAGAGTGGAAAAGAAGGGAGAGGATAGAGAAGAAAAAGAGGAAAGAGAGAGAGAGATAGAGGCGAAGAGAGAAAGAGAGAGAGGAAGACGGAGAGGGAGAGAGAGAAGGATGAGTGAGGAGAAGAGAGAGAGAGAGAAGGAGAAGAGAGAAAGGAAGAAGAGAGAGACGAGGAGATGGAGAGGAGCAAAAAGAGAGGAGAGAAGAGAAGAGAAGAGAGAAAAGAAGAGGAGGAGAGGCAAAGAAAGAGAGAGGAGAAAGAGAGAAAGAAAGAGAGAAAGAGAGGAAAAAGAGAGAGAGAGAGAGAGGAGAGACAGAGAGAGGAAGAAGAAAGAGAGAAAGAGAGAAAAGAGAGAGAGGAGAGAGGAGAAAAGAGAGAGAGCAAAGAGAGGAGAAGAGAGAAGAGGAGGAAGGAAGAGAGAAAAGAGGCGAGAGAGAGAGAGAGAGAGAGGAAGAGAGGAGAGAGAGAGCAAAGGAGGAGAAGAGAAGAAGAGAGAGGGAAAAGAGGAGAGAGACAAGAGGGGGACAAACAAAAACTGAGTAATTAATTGATTTATTCTAACTTTCTTTTACATATTGCAATGATGTAATTGCAAAATGAAGCCAAAAGAATCTAAACAGAATTATTCTTAATTGATTTTTTAAAATTCAAATTCAATAAGAGAATTCTATATATTATTCAACAAGTCCACCGACACCATTAGGCCGTTTTGTTTTTATTCAGTTTTTAACGCTTATCTAAACTTTTCTATCCTTGCATGTTAAATCTTGTCTTTTAAATATGAAATCTACCCCCCCCCCTCCGCCATTCACCAAAGCTACATTTATCTCTCCAATAACATTAAAACTGCTTTTAGAAAACAAATAGTTTACACACCAAATCTGCACTTAATATTCATGGTATAGGGTCTACATTTCATTCTCGAATCCAAACTATTTTACGGGGGAATCCTCAACTGGCAAACGTTATGTCAGTTGCAAACTCAAAAGTGAGGTTTAAGGACTGCCTCAAGGAACACTCTGGAGAATTGCTGGTATCCGCTGTGGAGGAATGGGAGAAGCTAGCTTGTAATAGACCCAGCTGGAGAGCGCACCATGCTACCTGTCTGTGGAAGAATTTGAGTCTCAACGCGAATTAAACACCTCAAAAATTGAAGCGGGCATATTAGAAAGGGGCCGGGTTAGCTCAGTCGGTAGAGCATTCGTCTAGAAACCACAAGGTTCCTAGTTCAATACCGGTTCTCGCCACTCAGCGTATGAGTAGCACAGGGATCTGTGCGGTAAAGTAAGGAGCTGAGATGCCAAAAACAATCTCCTTGGTCTATAGCGCTAATTGAAAAGGGGAATAGACTCCTCGCTGATTGGCTGATAGCGACTTTAGGGCCCGAACGAACATTTTAACTTTTTTACTTACTTATTAAGAAAAGGGTGGATTTTCAGCCCAGGGCAAACATTCAAGGCAAGTTCCAACATGTAAGTTTATGTGTGTTATCATTAGCCATATAAACCACGGATTTAAGATTCTATATTTATCCAAGTATAAAACTTGACTCATTGCTGGGAAAAGTAAACAGTTTGATACGAGTTAATTATCCTCATCTCCAAAGGAACTGCAAAGAGGAGAAAGAGAAAAAGAAGAGAGAAGAGAAAGAGAGAGAGAAGAGAAAGAAGAGAGAAAGAGAGAGAAAGAGAGTAGAAAGAAAGAAAGGAGATAAAGAAAGAGAGAGAAAGAAAGAAAGAGAGAAAATGAAAGAAGAAAGAGAGAGAAAAGAAAGAGAGAAGAAAGCAGAGAGACAGGAAAGAAGAAGAAAGAGAAAGAAAGAGAGAGAAAGAAGAGAGAGCAAGACAGAGAGAAAGAGAGAAAGAAAGAGAGAAAGAAAGAAAGAGAAAGAAAGAAGAGAGAGAGAGAAAGAGAGAGAAAGAGAGAGAGAGAAGAGAGAGAAAGGAGAGAAAGAAAGAAAAAAGGAAGAAAGAAGGAGAAGAAAGAAAAAGAAGAAAGAAAAGAGAGACGAGAGAGAAAAAGAGAAAGAGAGCAGAGAGAGGAAGAGAGAGAAAAAGAAGAAGAGAGGAGAGAGAGAGATGAGAAAAGAAAGTTAGAAGAGAGAGGAGAAAGAAGAGGGGGAGAAGAANGGGGGAGAAAGAAGATGAAATTCTCAACTGGCAAACGTTGTCAGTGCAAACTCAAAGTGAGGTTTAAGGACTGCCTCAAGGACACTCTGAAGAATGCTGGTATCGCTGTGGAGGACTGGGAGAAGCTAGCTTGTAATAGACCCAGCTGGAGAGCCACCATCTACCTGTCTGTGGAAGAATTTGAGTCCAACCGAATTAAACACCAAAAATTGAAGCGGGCTATTAGAAAGGGGCCGGGTTAGCTCAGTCGGTAGAGCATTCGGCTAGAAACCACAAGGTTCCTAGTTCAATACCGGTTCTCGCCAACTCAGCGTTATGAGTAGCACAGGGATCTGTGCGGTAAAGTAAGGAGCTGATGGGTAGGGGTGCCGCTCCACCTCAGATGCCAAAAACAATCTCCTTGGTCTAGCGCTATTGAAAAGGGGATAGACTCCCTCGCTGATTGGCTGATAGCGACTTTAGGCCGCCCCGACGACTTTACTTTTTACTTACTTATTAGAAAGGGTGATTTTCAGCCCAGCAACATTCAAAGGGAAGTTCCAACATGTAGTTTATGTGTGTTATCAACTTACCATAAACCACAGGATTTAAGATTCATATATTATATCCAAAGTATAAAACTGACTTCAATTTTTGCTGGGAAAGTAACAGTTTGATACGAGTTAATTATCCTTCCATCTCCAATGACTTTTCTCAATTTTGACAGACTTTAACTCTTCAGAAAAATAAGAGGGGAAAAATAGATATTTGCTTCAACAAGTTCCTGCTTCCTGCCGGGGACACACACACACACACACACACACACACACACACACACACACACACCAAAGAAGCAGCAGTTCACTGCCTTCTCGCAGGCCAAACTTTCTTTTGGTCAACACAGTCTTCGACCAGCAGCTGAAAATCCGTCGCCGTCGTCAAAATAATATTTTCTGACTGCCGTCTCACGCAAGCCGAAAGCTTCTCTGCTTGTTACACCACACTCCACTCGCTTTGGTTATTTTATGGGCATATTACCCAAACATCCGGGCACATCAGTCGAACCTCGCGTCCGTCCAGTGCCTAAATCACATTTGTTTTTGCATGCGGTAGGATGCGAGTTCGATCCCGGCAGGCAAGACAATGTCTTGCTATTTTTCCTTTCTCGTTTACCATCATAAGAAGATAGTGAATCAAGCATGTACTGCAACCATTCAATACCACAAATTGTCTTGGTACATTCAGTGTCTACAATTGCTGTATTACAGGCCTCTATTACCAAAACATCTTGATTTGAGATTTCATCCAATAGTTTAGCTTCTCTCATTAAAGTCATATGGACTGTCTCTTCTGAATGTTTCTCTATATTTTCCGTCATATTAATATTTTTGTTGGTATGTGGACAGTCTTTTGCTACCAACCTAGATTTTAACTTCATCTTGTCACCATTATTTTTCACTATCCACCTAGATGACACATTTTTGTCGTTTATCCTCCATTTCTGAATAAACTTTTAGATCTTTCCATTTTCTGTTTATTTAAAAACAGTCCACTAAGTAGAGGAGGTGTTTGGCTTGTTCCATTAACCAATAGTTAACAATGTGGAAGAGTATGTCTCTCCAGGGCTGGCCTGGTGAGTCATCTGAGAAAACACAAGGATAGAATGTCAAATACTACTGACACTCGAGTATGAAAAAAAAAACATTATACAAAGACAATTGAGAGAGAGAAAGAGAGAGTAGAAAAGAGAGAGAGAGCAAGAAACCAGAGAGAGAAGAGAAGAAAGAGAGAGAGAAAGAGAAGAGAGAGAAAAAGAGAGAGAAAGAGAGAAAAGAGAGAGAGAGAAAGAGAGAAAGAAAGAAAGAGAAGAGAAAGAAAAGAGAGAGAAAGAAAGAGAGAGAGAGAAAGAAAAGAGAAAGAAAGAAAGAGAAGAAAGAGAGAGAAGAGAGAAAGAAAGAAAGAGAAAGAGAGAGAAAGAAAGAGAAACAGAGAGAAAGAAAGAGAAAGAAAGAGAAGAGAAAGAGAGAGATAGAGAAAAGAGAGAGAGAAGAGAGAGAAGAGAGAGAAAGAGAGAGAGAAAAGAAGAGAGAGAAAGGAGAGAGAAAAAGAGAAAGAAAGAGAGAGAGAGAGAAAAAGAGAAAGAGAGAGAAAGAGAGAAGAGAAGAGAGAGAGAGAGAGAAAAAGAAAGAGAGAGAGAGAGAAAAAGAAGAGAGAGAAGAGAAAGAAAGAGAGAGAGAAAGAAGAGAGAGAGAGGAGAGAGAGAGAGAGAGGAGAGAAAGAGAGAGAAGAGAGAAGAGAAAGAGAGGAGGGGTGAGAGAGAGAAAGAAAGAGACAGAGGGGGAGAGAGAGAAAGAAAGAGACAGAGGGGAGAGAGAGAAAGAAAGAGACAGAGGGGGAGAGAGAGAAAGAAAAGAGACAGAGGGGAGAGAGAGAAAGAAAGAGACAGAGGGGGAGAGAGAGAAAGAAAGAGAAAGAGGGGGAGAGAGAGAAAGAAAGAGAAAGAGGGGAGAGAAAGAAAGAGAAAGAGGGGGAGAGAAAGAAAGAGAAGAGAGAAAGAAAGAGGAGGGGGAGAGAAAGAAAGAGGGGGGAGAAAGAAAGAGGGGAGAGAGAGAAAGAGAGAGAGAGAAAAGAAAGAGAGAAAGAAAGAGAAAGAGAGAGAGAAAGAGAGAGAGATAGAAAGAAAGAGAAAGAGGGAGAGAAAGAAAGAGAAAGAGGGGGAGAGAGAGAAAGAAAGAGAAAGAGGGGAAGAGAGAGGAAAGAAAGGGGGGAGAGAGAGAGAAAGAAAGGGGGAGAGAGAGAGAGAAAGAAAGAAGAGAGAGAAGAGAGGAAGGGGGAGAGAGAGAGAAAAGAAAGAGAGAGGAGAAAGAAGGGGGAGAGAGAGAGAGACACAGGGGGAGAGAGAGGAGAAAACAGGGGGAGAGAGAGAGGGGAAGAGAGAGAGAGAGAAAACAGGGGGAGATAGAAAGAGTGAGAAGAGAAAAAAAGGAGAGAGAGAGAGTGAGAAGAGAAAAAACATGAGAGAGGGAAGAAAAAGAAAACAGGAGAGAGAGAGAGAGAGAGAGAGAGAAAGAGGAGAAAAAACATGAGAGAGGGAAGAAAAAGAAAACGAGAGAGAGAGAGAGAGAGAGAGAGAGAGAGAGAGAGAGAGAGAGAGAGAGAGAGACTAAAGATAAAAAGAAAGAGAAAAAAAGAAAGTGAAAAAAAAGAAAGATAATGAAATAAAATGAGAGGGGGGGGGAGGAGGAGTTTAAAAGATTAAATCCTTCTTTATCTTCAAAACATAAATAAAATGAATTAAATAATTTGTTTTCCATGCCCTCAATTTGTATAACGTTTTAAGATTATCAAAATAAATTATTTTTTCTTTTTGCTTCAACTTCAATACAAAAACAACAAACAAACACACAATAGACTATTTGCTTTTAGGTTGTTTTTTTTATTTAAATTCTTCATCCGATAATCAATAGGGATTTAACAGGATTAGACATTAAAATTTTCTATTTGAACAACACACAGCGTATGTTTCGAGTTAAAAGCAGAAAAAAAAAGAAAAAAAAGAAAAAGGAAACCCAGGAAGACCAGTTTTGATTATGATTCAATCAAAAACTGTTTGAATGACAAAGCACAAAGATGATTTCTTACAGGAATCAGGATATATAACTTTTTATTTTATTTATTTTTTTTTTAAATAACCAAGCTTGTAAAATAGTATACTAGCAAAATAAAAAAACACCCTCCGGACGATGTAAAAATAATTTTTTTGTTTTACGGTATATCAAACTCCGTGGGTCATTTAATGCCGATAAAGTTTTGAAATAAATCAATTCTTAATGGATAATACAATTTTGTTTATAAACTCATGTTTTTCTATTTAACCCATAGATGGGACCCTAACAGGTACTACCACTCCGGGTCAGAGTGGACCAAGGAGCAATGGTGATGAAGGGGTGCTCCACATTCCCCAAACCTCCAAAACTGGAACCTCACCAAGACCAGTTTTGATTATGATTCAATCAAAAACCGTTTGAATGACAAAGCACAAAGGATGATTTCTTACAGGAATCAGGATATATAACTTTTTCTTTTTTTTTTTTTTTTTTTTTTTAAATAACCAAGCTTGTAAAATAAGTATTATCTATACTAGCAAAATAAAAAAACACCCTCGGGCGATGTAAAAATAAATTTTTGAAAGATATTGCTTGAGGAGGTGGAAGTTAAAAATTAAATGTCGGAGAGTTTGAACCATAAATCATCAAATTTATTAAAGGAGTAAAAAAAATAATAAAACAATTTGAAATCGAAACTAAGTTCTATTAACTTTGAATATCTATTAAAATAAAATTTCCCACCTTCCTTTGAGGTATTAAAATATCGATGTTAAACCTATGCTCTTATATTATGCTCAGTCTATAAACATAAAACATGGTCTTTAGTATGAAAATCCTATGCTCTTATATTATGCTCAGTCTATAAACATAAAACATGGTCTTTAGTATGAAAATCCTATGCTCTTATATTATGCTCAGTCTATAAACATAAAACATGGTCTTTAGTATGAAAATCCTATGCTCTTTATATATGCTCAGTCTATAAACATAAAACATGGTCTTTAGTATGAAAATCCTATGCTCTTATATTATGCTCAGTCTATAAACATAAAACATGGTCTTTAGTATGAAAATCCTATGCTCTTATATTATGCTCAGTCTATAAACATAAAACATGGTCTTTAGTATGAAAATCCTATGCTCTTATATTATGCTCAGTCTATAAACATAAAACATGGTCTTTAGTATGAAAATCCTATGCTCTTATATTATGCTCAGTCTATAAACATAAAACATGGTCTTTAGTATGAAAATCCTATGCTCTTATATTATGTTCAGTCTATAAACATAAAACATGGTCTTTAGTATGAAAATCCTATGCTCTTATATTATGCTCAGTCTATAAACATAAAACATGGTCTTTAGTATGAAAATCCTATGCTCTTATATTATGCTCAGTCTATAAACATAAAACATGGTCTTTAGTATGAAAATCCTATGCTCTTATATTATGCTCAGTCTATAAACATAAAACATGGTCTTTAGTACACCTTATAGCCACAAAATAATCCAACAGTAATGAAAGATCACATTCTCCTATGGACTCCTACACATGGACATACCAGGGTTGGCCAACAAACAAACAACCTAGATTCATCAGTTCTGTGCATACACTTGATGCTGCTTTGAGGACTTGCCAAGGGTGATGGTTAATAGGGATGGATAGTGAGAGATTGTTAAGGGAATCCATGCTGTACTCATACCTTGATGATAATGATGATTTTGTCAATTTGAACCTGTTATGATACAGGTTCAAACTGACAATCAATCAGTAATGAAGTGGAGCACCAGACCTACCCTTAGTTTTGAGATACTTTACAACACAGATCAAATCACCCGAGCTGTGCTACTTATGTGCTGAGTTGACGGGGACCAGTATTGAAACTGGAACCTTGCTGTACACATGCCTTGATGATGATGATGATGATGATGATAATTTTGTCCATTTTGAACAATGGACAAAATCATCATCATCATCATCATCATGGCATGTGTACAGCAAGATTCCAAGTTATGATACAGGTTCAAATTGACAAAATCAATCAATCAATCAATAATGAAGAAGCACCACACCTACCATCAGCTTTCAGATATTTAACCACTCAGATCAAATCACTCAAGCTGTGCTACTCATGCGATGAGTTCACAGGGACTTGGAACCTTGTGATTCCTAGGCAGGTGCTCTACCAACCAAGCTAAAACCAAATAACTACTGGGGGGGGGAGTGTGGGGTGGTGGTGGAATGGGGGATCTGATGTTAAATTTACCATGTGTAATCTCCCCACTCCCCCTCATCCCTAGGAGGTTTTATAATATCAACACTAAAGTTACTTAGTAATGAATGATCACCACTGGAACTAATAAATTAAAAGAAAGGTCAGACAAGATTAAGGGGGGGGGGCACACACACACACAAAAAAATACCCCCCCCCCACCAAAAAAAAAAAAGAAAAGAAATCTGAGTTTAGTACTTGATCAGTTAGATTATTCAATAGAGATTAAACAATTGACATTTATTCTTTAATACTTGATCACATAATCTATTTGTAAACAAACATGAATGTCAAATTACCTTTTATTATCTACTAGAAAGGTTTGTGTGTGTGTATAGCGGACTCTCCTATCTTGAACAATAGATGAGGGTATATATATATATATTTGAAAATGGTTTTGAAAAGCGTGTGCATTGTGAGATGTTATAATAAATACAATTTCACAAATTTTTTTTTTCTTCTGAAAAAGATATCTTTTTTTCGGTCACGTCTCATCAGAGAAGCATACCGTGACACTAATGTTTGTACGAGGAATAATGTGTAAAATTAGCAGATGTGGAAGTAAAAAAAAAAAAAAAAAAAAAAAAACGTAGCAGAGTTGTGAGAACAGGCAGAGTTATTATCAGCAATATTTTTGTTGGAGGAGTGGTTGTTGGATCGAATAACAGTAAATTGAACAACCACTCCTCCAACAATAATATTGCTGATAATAACTCTGCCTGTTCTCACAACTCTGCTACATAATATAATTTTTTTTTTTTTTTTACTTCTACATCTGCTGATTTTACACATTATTCCTCGTACAAACATTAGTGTCACGGTATGCTTCTCTGATGAGACGTGACCGAAAAAAAGATATCTTTTTCAGAAGAAAAAAAAATTTGTGAAATTGTATTTATTATAACATCTCACAATGCACACGCTTTTCAAAACCATTTTCAAATTTTGCTCGTACCACAATCTATTCACACACACACACACATATATATATATATATATATATATATATGAGAAGTAAATACACAAACGATGTGTTTTGATATGGCTTTTTTAGCCGACAATTTTTGGGAGAATATGTGCTTAATTGAAGTCGTACCTAATTTTGAAAGTTAATTAATTAATAATTAATTAATTAGGCGGGCATACCTATTCAAATGTAAGGTTAAACAAATCGAGAAAAATCAATCTCTGTATGTACATTTCAGCCTATTAGGCCTCATCAGCAGAGCTATAGATAGGAAGACCGCTCTGCTGATTAGGCCTAATAGGCCAAAATGTACATACAGAGATTGATTTTTCTCGATTTGTTTAGCCTTACATTTGAATAGGTATGCCCGCCTAATTAATTAACTTTCAAAATTAGGTATGACTTCAATTAAGCACATATTCTCCCAATATATATATATATATATATATATATATATATATGGCGGACTCTCCTATCATGAACTATAGATAAGGATATATATATATATATATATATATATTATATATATATATTTATATATATGGCGGACACTCCTATCATGAACTATAGATGAGGATATATATATATATATATATATATATATATATACACACACACACACACATTTGCTATGTTCTATCAATCAAAAGACTGTTGTAAAATGTTCCTGATCATATTTGACATTTTGCTAATTTCAACCAGCCTCACTATATGTGTATCTTGTTCTTAATTATATTTTACTCAATATATGGATACTTATGGATATATATATATATATGTGTGTGTGTGTGTGTGTGTGTGTGGTTATTTACTAAGCATAGCTTAGATGCGACACAAAACCAGAAGTATGGGGCACCCAGTGAGAATCGAATTCACTAACAATGGTCTATTAATCTAGCTTGCTGGATGTGTGAATATATGTGAGTGTATGTATATATCGAAATGTACATTCAGGGATTGACATTGTCTCGATTCGTTTAGCCTTACATGTGAACATATATGCCTGCCTAAAATTCATTAATTATTAACTAATTAATTTTCAAAATTAGGTGCGACTTCAATTAAGCACATATCCTCTAAAAATTGTTGGCTTAAAGCCATATAAAAATAAACACATTTGTTTGTTTACTTAACTTCATATATATATATATATATATATATATATATATATATATATATATATATATATATATATATGGGATTTATTGCCAACTCAACCTCAGCATTTTTGTCTAAACTTGGACTTTCTCTACCAGACAAGAGGAAATACTTAAAAAAGATTGAGGAGAAAGCTCTAACCGCATCAGCGTGGATATGGCAGTCCTATATTGTAACATCAAACCGACAAAGTCTCGTGGTATCGTGAGATACTGCTGGGGCGCTCTGGGTTAGTGGTAATGATGCTTCGGGCCAGAAACCATACCTGAACCCAGAGTCATCATCTGGTGAAGGCTTTGTTGGTTGCAATGCTACTGTGTAAATAGCAGTCATTGTATGAAGATATATATATATATATATATATATATATATATATTATATGTGTGTGTGTGTGAATATACATGTGGATGCGTGTATATTGTGGATATATGAATATATGCCCTGACTATAAAAAAGCATTGGACAATGATTTCTACTATAAAAAAAAGCATTGGACAATGATTTCTACTATAAAAATGCATTAGAAATTATTTTTACACATGTCCTATTAGTTCATATAAATCTGGTTCAGAATTATTCTTTAGGCAGAGTCATAGAATATGAACTCTACTGAAGAGAATATTGGATTTCATCTAAAATTCCAAGAATGTTACCAAATACAAAAACCACCTGTGGAAGGGAAGAACATACAACAGATGAAATGGTGATTATAACAACCAAAATAAGGATAACTGTTCTATTGAATTGGTGTATAATCCTGCCCATATATATATATATATATATAATATATATATAAACCGGCACACCAGTCAACAAACCAACCAATCAACCAACCCATCTATCCATATATCTATTAAATTCTATCAAATTGTGATAATATCTATCCATCTATCAATCTATGATAATATCTATCCATCTACCAATCTATGATAATATCTATCCATCTACCAATCTATGATAATATCTATCCATCTACCTATCTATGATAATATCTATCCATCTACCTATCTATGATAATATCTATCCATCTATCTATCTATGATAATATCTATCCATCTATCTATCTATGATAATATCTATCCATCTATCTATCTATGATAATATCTATCTATCTATCTATCTATGATAATATCTATCTATCTATCTATGATAATATCTATCTATCTATGATAATCTTCATACAATGATTGCTATTTACACAGTAGCATTGCAACCAACAACGCCTTCATCAGATGATGACTCTGGGTTCAGGCATGGTTTCGGGGCTGAAGCATCATTACCACTAACCCAGAGCACCGCAGTATCTCACGATACCACGAGACTTTGTCGGTTTGATGTCACAATATAGGACTGCCATATCCATGCTGATGCGGTTAGAGCTTTCTCCTGAATCCTTTTTAAGTATTTCCTCTTGTCTGGTAGAGAAAGTCCAAGTTTAGACAAAAATGCCGAGGTTGATTTGGCAATAAACCCCCGACATCCGACCTCAATGGGAAATACATCCGTTATCCATCCGTTTCTGACGCATTGTTCACGTAGGTCTTCATATTTTTCCAACTTCCGCTGATGGGCCCAATCCAGATTTTCTTCAAATGGAACTGTCAACTCAAAAATCTATCTATGATAATATCTATCTATCTATCTGTGATAATATCTATCTGTGATAATATCTATCTATTATTTATTTATCTATCTATCTATCTATCTATCTCAGCTCGTATGTATGTATGTTGGGTTTAAACATAACACAATTGCCTGGTGTGGTTTGTTGGATTTTACGGCATGTCAAATCTTGTTGGGTTATTTTATGCCAAAGACATTTTGTTTCATTCATTCTTGATGGGTACTCAATTCTTTTAAACTCTTTTTTTTCTATTTAACCCAGATGGGAGCTTAAAAACTACTACTACTCCGGGTCAGTGGACCTAGGAGTAATGGTGATGAAGGGGTACTCCACATTCCCCAGAGCTCCATAATTGGTTTGGTTTGTTTTACAGCATATCAACCCCAGTGGGTCATTTAATGCCAACAAAGTTTTGATATAAATTCATTCTTAATGGAGACTCAAATTTTTTTTATGAACACATTTTTCTATTATAGCCATAGATGGGACCCTAACAGGTACTACCACTCTGGGTCAGAGGGGACCAGGGAGCAATGGTGAGAATGGGGTGCTTCACAATGCCTAGAGCTCCAGAATTAGTACTTCCCCATCAGATAGAGTTTAACGTCATTCCCAGGACATGGAGACTCTCAGCCACTGCCTTCTAGCACATATATCATAAAAAGGATTGGGGTGTAGGGAATTATCTTCCCTTTGCCTGGAAGAGTTATCTTCCTGCTGTGTTGCCATTTGTTCCCACTAGGGGACCTCTGGTATATAAGCGGCTAATTCAAATGCTTCTGTCTCTCTTTCCTTACTGCCTCTGAACGAGCACATGGGTTAGACATATGTCTTTTGCCACTGCCATTACATTAAGTCTTTTATACAGCATGGACTATCCTTTAATTCCATGTCTGTAACATTTATTTTATGTACATTTGGATATCTCGTTTATACCTAAATATCGTATCTTGTATTTACCATTGTGAGACGACCTGTTCTGCACTCTGCTCTTTAGATGTACTCGTCTAGATCCCAACGTTGTGAATTATGTGCCGGCCGAATTTAAGCACGAGTCAGAAATACAGGCTCACAAGGATTAAAAACAAAACAACAACAACAACCACAAATGTGTGTAAACAAGACACGGATGGAAGAAGAGTGTGTGTGATCTTCCGCTGTCTATCCAGCTGGCTACTACTGCTGCTATCCCTACTGGCGAACTTAACCCTTCAATCCCCGGGTGCTAACTAACTTAGGGCTCGAGTTTAGTTGTATTTATGTCAAATTCCCCTACCCAAACCATCTTCTCCGGACCACACAAATGGCCAGAACTTAAATAAATCGCAGACTTCGAGTCGCCATTAACCCTTAAAATTAAAGTACTCAAATATTTTTCCAGACAATCCGTCTTCGATATGTTGATCATTAATTTCTTCAAAAGAGAATTTCTCCTAAAAAAATCCTTTTTGCTTTTAATACCTGGGTGCCTAAGATATTATCACCAAGTGGTCCCATTTCATGGTGGCATACAGGTCTCTTTAAACTTTACGACCTAATCTTTGGATTCGTAAAAAGGTCAGCCACCCACCCCTTTTACTTATGCCGGACCTTAACCTACTCTCTTTCTTATTTATTTATTTATTCTGACCATGTTCGTCTTCAACCATAGTATCGCAACCATTCATGAATGTGTCCTTTTATCTCTACTCTTATATCTTATTTGTATCTTATGTATCTATGTACATTATGTATCTTATCGTTACCATGTGCTGTAGACCTATTAAATATTTTGTCTCACAACGTGTCGGAGCTGTTGTTCAATTTTTAACTTTGAATCTTACAGGGAGTTTGCCATAAGAGCAATAGAGTGGGGACATTTATATAGGTGCTAGAGCTTGAAGTGACCAGCTGATTGATCGGAGAAGGTCTCCCCGACTACTCGTTTAGCCTAAGTAAGGATCAAAGTGAAGTGATTCCGTCCTTAAGCAACATTGGGGGGGGGTTCTTACCCCTCTACAGAGGTGCAGTCTGTGTATTCTAAAGCCCCAGCCAACAGGACTGGAATGTCATATCAAAATAAAATGATAATAAGACTAATTTTCTAAGGTGGAAAAAACTGATTAAAATATCTTTAAATTTTTAAATAATTTTTCTTTCATTTTTACATATTTATGTCTTTGTGATTACTAAAACTAATAAAAAATAACAGTTTAAAAACTTCATGCATGAAAAAATATTATTGCATTTAATATGTATTTATTAAAATTTTTATAACAAAATGTGCATATAGTAATAAGAATGTAGGTATATACTGAACTTGGTTAAATCGAACTTAACGGACTGAAATTCCACCATCATATGTCACTCCGCCGAAGGAAAAAAAAAAAAAAAAAAAAAAAAAAAAAAAAAAAAAAATCAGGAAATTAACCGAATTTAATGAAATTTTCAGTATTGATATATTAATGAATAAAAGATATAATGCACCAGTTATTTTATTTAAAAACTTTTACATTTTTTCAGGTCAGTTAATTTGAACCAAAGTAACTTTGAGAATCTATGTTATGCCTCAAAGATATGTGGCCTTGATCCAGAATTTAAAAAAGTAAGTAAAGTCGAGGTGGCCTAATGTTGGTATAAGCGATATAGTGAGGGAGTCTATCCTCTTTTTCACAAATACCAAAATCAGGGAATTAACTGAATTGAATGAAATTTTCAGTGTTGATATATTAATGAATAAAAGATATAATGCACCAGTTATTTTATTTTAAAACTTTTACATTTTTTCAGGTCAATTAACTTTGAACCGCGTATGTTTGTGAATCTGTGTTACGCCTAAAAGATACGTGGTTCAAAATTAACCGACCTGAAAAAATGTAAAAGTTTTTCAAATAAAATAACTGGTGCATTATATTGTTTATCCTTTAATGTATCAACACTGAAAATTCCATTAGATTTGGTTAATTTCCTGATTTTTTCTTCTTCTTTCGGCAGGATGACATACAATGGTGGAATTTATGTCCGTTAAGTAGGATTAAATCCTGAACTTGTTTACTACTGTCAGGTTGTTGATGGGTTGGATTTTAGGGCATGTCAATACTTGTTGGGTTATTTTATGCCAAAGACATTTTGTTTTATTCATTCTTGTTGAGTATTATTTTTTTTTTCAAACTCAATTATATACAAACTCATTTTTTTTATCTATTTAACCTATATATGGGACCCTAACAGGTACTACCATTCTGGGTGAGGGTGGACCTGGGAGTAATGGTGATGAAGGTTTGGTTTATTTTGTTTTACGGCATATCAACCTAAGTGGTCATTTAATGCCGATAAAGATTTGAAATAAATTCATTCTTAATGGATACTCAATTTCTTTTTTTATAAACACATTTTACTATTTAACCAATAGATGGGACCCTAATAGGTACTACCACTCCGAGTAAGAGTGGACCTGGGAGAAATGGTGATGAAGGGGTGCCCTACATTCCCCAAACCTCCAGAATTGGAACCTCACCATCAGATAAGAACGTGGGTATATATCAAACCTGTTCACCACAGGCAGGTTGGTTGGTTGGTTTTTACAGCATGTCAACTCAAATTGGGTTATTTTATGCCAAGGACATTTTGTTTTATTCATTCTTGTTGGGTATTCAATTCTTTTTGTTGGTTGGTTGGATTTTACGGCATGTCAACCCTTGTTGGGTTATTTTATGCCAAAGACATTTTGTTTTATTCATTCTTGTTGGGTATTATTTTTTTTTTTTCAAACTCAACTATATACACATTTTTTATATTTATACATTATTTAACCCAAATATGGGACCCTAACAGGTACTACCACTCCAGTTTAAGAATGGACCTGGGAGTAATGGTGATGAAGGGATACTCCACATACCCCAGAGTTCCAGAATTGGAACTTCACCATTGAATGTAGTTTGAGGTCATATCCAGGGCACTAAGACCCTCAACTACCACCTTCTAGCACCCATATGATAAAAAAAAATGTTTAAGATTGGTTTTAAATTTGTTTCGCCCAAAAACTTGTAAAATTTACAAAATAAATTCAATTAGGAAAGGGTTAAAAAAATAACATCCTGGTTGATATAAGTATTTAGCTAATTTTAGGATGTTCCTAAATTCATTTTTTGTTCCGATCTCACTGTCTTTTTTGTCTATTTTTTTTTTTTAAAGCAATTTTAGCCCAAAATTTTCAAGTGCTACTTATGATTTGAATGGAAGACAATAACACTTTTTACTTAAGGTCCCACTCCCATAAGTAATTCAAGAAAAAATAATAAGAGAACAACTAAAGCAAACATGACGGATTGGTTGGTTGGTTGGTTTTAAAAGGATTTAATTATTCTATGTCAACATTCTTTTTTTTCTTCTTTTTTTTTTAAAACAATTATATAGTTTCAAGCAAACATTTCTATTTCATAATACTCATTTGCATACAGTTGTGTGGTTTCAAGTATTTGAAATATCTTATTATAATGGAGATAGTGTGTTTTTCTGTCTTTAACCGAAACTATATTACTACTCATGTCACAATTCCCTTAGTTATTTATGTTACATTCCCCGTGACTTTATTTGTATCTAAAACTCAATTACTAATAAAATTGTTATATGTTAATACTGTTGGCCATATCTACATAGTAATACCATGCAATTGTATTTATATATACAACAAAATAGCGGTTTACAGTGTTAACGGAAAGGCTAATTTGCATATTGACATCAAAAATGTTATTTTATTAAATATGTGCTTAGTATTATTGATTTCTAATTGTTTGGTTTTATTTTAATGAATATAAGCAAAAATCTCTTCAATGAATCTTAAATGAAATCTATTAACATGAAAAAATAACTGTCATTTTATTCTTTACTTACTCTTTTAACTAAATACTTAAATTAGAAAAAATAACAATGAAAGACGAGAGTCATGGAAGAGTACGTTTCAGTTGTTCTATTTATCTATTATCACCCCCTCTGTTTCAAATCTTTTTATCTGCATTCTTATTTAATTTCATTAGCCTTTCTAATTTAATACAATATTTTATTACATTAAAACTTAATTTCGGCATAGTGAAATAAAGTTGTTTTTTTTATAGTATCTTTGAAGCATTGTGTGTATGTGTAATATAAAGATTTTTGAAGGCAATTTACAATGCAATATGTGTTGAAAATTATATTTATTTAACTTTTGTTTAATCTTTATATTACATCTTATTATAATGGAGATTGTGGGTTTGTCTGTCTGTAACCGAAACTATATAAGTCACAATTCCCTTTGTTATTTACATCACATTTACCATGATTTTATTTTTATTTATACCTCAATTATTAATAAAATTGTTTTACATTACTTACACTGTTGACCATATCTACATACTAATAACATGCAATTATATTTATATATACAACAAAATAGAGGTTTACAGTATGAATGGGAAGGCTAATTTGCATTTTGATATTAAAAATTTGATTTTAATAAATATATGCTTAGTATTATTGATTTCTAATTGTTTGGTTTTATCTTATTGAATATGAGCAAAAATCTCTTCAATAAATCATAAAAAGAAATCCCTTAACAAGAAGAAATAACTGTAATATTATTCTTTACTTCCTACTTTAACTAAATAGTTTAATTAGGAAAATTACCAATGAAAGACGGGAGTAACGGAAAATGATGGAAGAGTTAGTTTCAAAGTTGTTCTATTTTTCAATCATACCCCCTCTGTTCAAAATCTTTTTATCTACATTCTTATTCAGTTTCATTAGCCTTTCTAATTTAATATCATATTTTATTATAAATTTAACTAAAATACTTGCACCCGGAGGGTGCATATATTTGCTAGTATATATAATTATTTACTATATATAGTATAGGAAATATGATATATATCTATTATCTATCTTCTATTATTATACTAAAGCTGAGATTTTCAGCGTTCAATGTCTTAAGGCTTTTTTGTTGGTGACCTTGATAACACAAAATTTGTCTTTAATTATTCCTTAGTTTTAGGACTACTTAATGTTTGAAAACAAATCCACTTTAATTGATTTAATTAGTCATAATTTGCAATTAAGTCAAATCTTGACCCTTCTGTCTTTACATCCTACGTACCTCCCCTTTTTATTCTCTATATGCTAGTGAAAGGGAGTGAAAGTGATCACATGTTATAGTTTTATTACTAAAAAGGCAGCAGTCAAGTCGCTCCTCCCCTTCGCTTGTCTTACATTATACTCTCTTTTCCTCTCTAGACTAAAGGGGAGATGAAAAACACCCGCCCGCAATAAAAATTCTAATGTCTATTTCAATTGTCTAGGTCAATTCATTGAAAAATCTGTGTTTTTTTTTTTAATACAATTCTAACCCTCATGTTTGAAAAAAATGTACCAAAACTCAGGGAAGTATTCGGTTTTAATAAATTTTCAGTGTTGATTTAGCAATGAATTAATTTTTATTCTATTTTAAAACTTTCTGATTTTTTTCAAGTCACTTAACTTTGACTTCCCTGTTTTTCGGGTACAAATGACAGAGTGTATATATGTTATTGATACTATTTTCTGCATAAATAAAAAGACCCCTGCCTCAAAAAATGCTTGCTGGTGGCTGCTGTAAAATAAAAAATAAAAAAACACTAGCTATGATTGAAGTCCGTAGCCGAAGCGGTGTTAGTTGAATAAAAAAAACTCGGATTAGGGTTTGGATTTGAGGTTGTTTAGGATTAGTTTAATGGGAAAATAAATAATTTGGGCTCCGTTTTTTCTAACCCAGAAAAAACAGAACCCGGACATTTTGTAATAAAACTGTTAATTTTAAGTAACCGTATTAATGGAAGCTCGTGGTGTAATGGTTAAAATCATGGGAAATGGATTTGTCACGCCGAGTTCAAATCCTGGACATGGTAATTGCATTTCACTTAGCGCTAATACCTTTGGAAAAGATATGAATCCTACTCTCACTCCAGCTATGGGTAAATAGTAGGGCAGACTGGGCTCTTTAACCCTGGTTAGGGAACCGGTCTAGGAAAAGAAAAAACTGAATTCAAACCTGTAAAACTCCGCTTAAGAAATTGACCTTGTGTAACATCCTGCTCGTGCGGAGAGGTTGGTAAATAAAATAATTATATGGTTTAAGGGGCTGGTTTAGCTCAGTTGGTAGAGGTTCCGCCTGGGAATTGCAAGGTTCCGAGTTCAATACGAGTGTAGTTTGGGTAAATCATCTGGGACTATAGATGTAGTGCCCAACCACAGCAAAACAAACTCCCTGACTTAGCGCTAGCAAAAAGGATATAGACTCCCTCACTGTTTAGTTGATACCAACAATAGATAACTCCACATACTTTTTTTTTTTTTTTTTTTTACTTATATGACTGCAATCGACTATTCCTATTATATAATAATCATTTCTTTAGTATTATCTGTGTTATTCGGACTATTGTCCTCATCTTCATTGTTATCTGTACAACGTTTCGGCCGACGTACCCTCCGGCTTTCTTCAGAGGGTACATTGGCTGAAACATTGTACAGATAACAATGAAGATGAGGACAATAGTCCGAATAATACAGATAATACTAATCATCAAGCCTCATCTCAAACATTCAGAGAAAATCATTTCTTTGTCATGATAGACCTGGGAGTAACGGCAATGAAGGGGTAGATGCGGTTTACATCATATCCACAACACTTGCAGTTCCGAGGCGGATGCTCTATCGACTGAGTTAAACTGGCCACATATATATATATATATATATATATATATATATATGCGAATCTATTTCTTAACCAGTTAAGAGGATCAAGCCACTATTTGTCTGGTTTGCACCTAATTGATTAGCTATCGGTTTTATACTTTAATAATCAATAATACCCTCACACAAATGATTTAACTTCCTACATTATAAGGTACTGTTAGTTATATACAGGGTGATTGAAAAGTAACTTCCTATTTTAAACTTTTTATAATTCACAATTTGAATGGAAGCACATGGTATAACGGTTAAAGTCATGGGAAATGGACTCGTCGTCCCGAGTTCAAATCCTGGATGCGATAATTGCATTTCACTTAGCGCTAATACCCTTGGAAAAGGCATGAATCCTACTCTCCCTCCAGCTGTAGATAAATAGTAGGGCAGACTGGGCTCTTTAACCTTGGTTAGGCAACTGGTCTAGGAGAAGGAAAATTGAATCCAAACCTGTTGAACTCCACTTAAGAAATTGACCGTGTGTCACATCCTGCTCGTGCAGAGGGATTGGTGAAAATATATATATATATATATATATATATAATTCACAATCTGGCCAGTTGTCAATACTTGGAAGAATACTGAAGACTTGATTTTTATGCAACATTTTACTATTGTTGTTTGTGAATGGCTGGGTAAACATGGTCTGCATGAGTGGCCAGTCAGAAGCCCTGATTTATCACCCTGCAACTTTTTTTGTTTGGGTTTGATTGAAGGAACAAGTCCACTCTATGAAACCAACGACTTTGGACAAATACAAGAATTAATTTCTGCCATTCCACAAAAGTTCCAAGGAAGATCAGTTGATATGATTCCCAAGCCGTTTGAGAGACTAGAAGCAAATGCTGGTGCTCATAAAGGATTTTAAATAAAACTCCACGTTCTGTGTGTTCTTCTCGTATTCATTTTTTGTAAAAATAATGATTCAGAAATAAATAAGATTTTTAAAATAGGGAGTAACTTTAAAATCAGACATAGGCTCCATCCCAACAAGATGAAGAAGTAAGCATGACATCAAAAACACCACCAACCAAAAGACTATTGAAGGGAAGGAATACACAATATCACCCCTGGGGGCAGGGAAAAATGTATAAATGTAAGCTGAATTTGGCTATTTGCCAGTTTGAATAAAGAAGTGATCTGACGAAACTCGGTGGGCCTCAGATAGCAACGAGTGGAAATGGTCCATAATCACGATACCCCCGGTATTTAAGGCCTTTTTATTCACAAATTAATTTGCTCTGTTTATTAAACTAAACATTGAGCTCCCATACGGGACCTGAACTCTGCAGCAACATACTGTTAGAGAAAAGGACCAGCTTAGAATCACCCTTATACCAAGAAACTTGGTACCCCACCAAAGAATATATATATATATATATATATATATATATATATATATATATCGCAAAAGATTTATACAGACATGCGCAACCACACACACAAAACACCTAAAAATGCACAATGCCTTTTTTTTCGATACACACACTCTCATACTCACACCGTAAAAGAGAATATTTGACATCATATTTCGAACCGTCCACTTTTTCCAGTGTCATTTCTCCAGATTTCAAATTTTGAACAAATTGATAAACAAGGACTATCACTTGCTTTTTTCGTTATTCTGTGATAAAAATTTGTTATCACCTTCCATATACCAACAAATACCCTGAAGATGATTTAATTAATAGATTGAAACACTGCAGTGTCGGCCAATAAACTTACCACTCAACTTATTTAAACCTGTTTTTTCAATTTTCTTAATATACTACATACCGTCGGATTCACTTCCATCTCTTCACACACACATATATATATATATATATATATATACTAGCAAATATATGCACCCTCTGGGTGCAAGTATTTAAGTTTTAATGTAATAAAATATATTAAATTAGAAAAGCTAATGAAACTAAATAAGCATGCAGATAAAAATATTTGAAACAGAGGGGGGGGGTATAATCGAAAAATAGAACAACTGAAACTTACTCTTCCATCACTCGTCTTTCATTGTTATTTTTTCTAATTTAAGTATTTAGTTAAAAGAGGAAGTAAAGAATAAAATGACAGTTATTTTATCTTGTTAATGGATTTCATTTAAGATTCATTGAAGAGATTTTTGCTTATATTCATTAAAATAAAACCAAACAGTTAGAAATCAATAATACTAAGCACATATTTATTAAATTCGATTTTTTTATATCAATATGCAAATTAGCCTTCCCCTTCACACTGTAAACCGCTATTTTGTTGTATATATAAATGGAATTGTATGTTGTTAGTATGTAGATATGGTTAACAGTATTAATAATGTAAAACAATTTTATTAATAATAGGTTAAAATAAAAATAAAATCCTTGAGAATGTGATGTTAATAACTAAGGGATTTGTAACTTGAGTAGTTTCGGTTACAGTTAGAAAAGCACACAATCTCCATTATAATAAGATATATACACACACACACAAGCATAGGCTAAAAGATTTATAGCCTAACCAAGATATTCTCATTAAATGTGACCAAATGGGGTTGTTTTTTGTTTTAACAAAATTGGTAGGGGTGTATTTTTTTATGGAAGACATGATATCATAGTCCAGCAGATTAGCAAGTATATAAAGTAAAGTTGTCGGGGCGGCCTAAAGTCGGTATCAGCCAGTCAGCGAGGGAGTCTATCCCCTTTTCAATAGCGCTAGACCAAGGAGATTGTTTTAACATCTGAGAGGGAGCGTCACACCTACCATCAGCTCCTTACTTTACCGCACAGATCCCTGTGCAACTCATATGCTGAGAGTTGGCAAGAACCGGTATCGAACTAGGAACCTTGTGGTCTCTAGCCAAACGCTCTACCGACTGAGCTAACCCAGCCCCTTCTCGTTAAAGGTAAAATAATTCTGGAAAAAAAAAAAAAAAAAAAAAAAATTACTTCATTTTGATACCAATACCATTATTCCATCTGGTCTAAAACTTATTTTGTTGTATACCGTTCTTCACTTCTATATCTTGGACATCTATTCTTCTGGCCGTCTTTGGTATTTCTAACATCTTGTCTTGGTCTGGAATCTTCTAAGGTCTGGACTTTCTTGGGGACTTCGGGTCTGGTCTTTCATGGGGGATTTCTCTTTATCAGAAGCCCTGTGTCATTGTTAGTTTTTAGAGGTAATAACACAAGACTCCGATTTGCTCTGATCTTACTTTATTTTTAAATCCCCAACTAGACATCTGCGCAGATTAAGACGGGAGCATGTCGAGCTCGGCTGCTAGTCTCTAACTGACTGAAACTTACTATCTAAACCGGAAGAGAGGGTCCTCTCTACCGGTTCTCATGGCTATCCCCGGAAGATAGGGTTAGGACTGAGGTCAAGCTTGTCACTCAATCTTCAAGGCCGTCAGCTGCACTTAAAACGCCATCTTGTTTTCTACACTATTGCACATAAATATTAGGTATCTAATAATTATGTAACAGTTTTATAGCATTGGAGACCTTATTTTTCAATCTTCCCCTTAAATTTCATTTTGATGAACAGTCTAATTATTGTTTAAATCAATAATATTTTCAAATGATGTAACTTCCTACATTACAAAAATAGTTACGTATGACAATAAAGAATCATGTAGCTGTGAATTTGAAAGGATTAAAGAAGATTAGGATTAAAATAAAAAATAAAAAAATAAAAAAAACAAAAAGATCACTACATACCATTGAATACTTCATTGAACTCTCCAGGAGGGGCATGTAGGATGAAATCCGATGTAATCCTCACCTGTAAAAGATAACGAGAAAATTATAATTGCTGTCTACAGGTATTTTAAGGTGTCCTAACCACATGGCATTACTAGTGGGGAAGATAGAAAAGTGTTTGAACACAGTTCAAAGTAGGAATAAATTTAGTCATGAGTACAGTCAAAATTGAGCTCACATTAGACAAGGTTTTTTCAATGCTAAGAATATAGGTAATAAGGTTGGGACAATTATATACGTGCTAGGACTTGACCTGACCAACCGGTTGATAGGAGGCGGTTTGGGCCTCTCCGACCAACTGGTTGATAGGAGGGGGCCTCTCCGACCAACCGTCTAGCTCAAGTAAGGGCCAAGTGAAATGTTGCATGTCATGGACTGCTCAGCCACGAGGATTTCATCCTTAAGTATCACTGGTTGCCACCAATTTGGTGTATTTCTTAGTTAGAAGGTTACTAAGGTGTATGCAGGATTTCGAATCTGAGTGACCTCCCGTTTCGGAGTTATATGTCGACACGTACATACCAAACTTCTTTATATATATATATATATATATATATATATATATATATATATATATAGAGAGAGAGAGAGAGAGAGAGAGAGAGATGTGTGTGTAGATTAGAGATACCGGATAATATGTATGTATGTGTGTATAAGTGTCGATGGGAAGCCAGGAGGACCATTAAAATAAGGTAGAGACAATATGTCTGGCTTTAGGCAAAGTTGGAAGGTAGTTAACGGTCTAGTAAGCAATAAAAATGCAGTAGGGGTCAATACTGTGGTTGGTCTTTAACCAAAGATTTCAATTCACATAGGTGGGGTTGACAAAATTTTGGAGGATGAGATTTGGAACGAGAATGAGAAGTGGGAGTGTGGTGGAAAATTTGAAAGAGTTAGAAGTTGGGAACCAGACAAGTCAATTGGAAATTGGCTGGGTGGGTCCCATTTTGAAAAAAAAAACAAATAATGTTATGTAATTGTTGAAAGAAATCTGTTTCGACCAAATCGATAAACTGGTCTTCATCACGAGCAACCCGTCTATGTTGCTCGTGATGAAGACCAGTTTATCAATTTGGTCGAAACAGATTTCTGTCAACAATTACATAACATCATTTTTTTCTTCAAAATGTTAAATTTCATACTGTCAGATTAATTTACATCTATTTTTCATATATATATATATATATATATATATATTAGCAAATATATGCACCCTCTGGGTGCATATATTTAAGTTTTAATGTAATAAAATATTGTATTAAATTAGAAAGGCTAATGAAACTAAATAAGAATACAGATAAAAAGATTTGAAACGGAGGGAGTATAATAAAAAATGGAACAACTGAAACTTACTCTTCCATCACTCTCGTCTTTCATTGTTATTTTTTCTAATTTAAGTATTTAGTTATAAGAGGAAGTAAAGAATAAAATTACAGTTATTTTATCTTGTTAATGGATTTCATTTAAGATTCATTGAAGAGATTTTTGCTTATATTCATTAAAATAAAACCAAACAGAAAATCAATAATACTAAGCACATATTTATTAAATTCGATTTTTTAATATTAATATGCAAATTAGCCTTCCCGTTCACACTGTAAACCACTATTTTGTTGTATATATGAATATAATTGCATGTTCTCAGTATGTAGACATAGTTAACAGTATTAATAATGTAAGACAATTTTATTAATAATTGAGGTTTAGATAAAAATAAAATCATGGAGAATGTGATGTCAATAACTAAGAGAATTGTGACTTGAGTAGGAATATAGTTTTGGTTATAGACAGAAAAACACACAATCTCCATTATAATAAGATATATATAAAAAGGGCAGTTGTGTGAATCTATATGTCTGGAGGAAACTACAAAAATAAAACAATTAACGACAAAGTGTGTGTGTGTGTGTGTGTGTATATATATATATATATACACACACACACACACATTAAATATCACCAGGGCTTGGGTTTTGACCAGAGATTTGATTTATATTCATGAAGATAATTAAAAAATAAACAATATGAAAATGGAACGAGAATGAGAAGTGGGAGTGTGGTAGAAAATTTGAAAGAGTTAGAAGTTGGGAACCAGACAAGTCAATTGGTAATTGGCTGGGTGGGTCCCTGGCAAACTCTCTGATAAAAAAAAAAAACTGAATGTGTCCAAATAAAATTTGTTGAAAGAAAAGCCACAATAATTATCCACCAACCCAATAATCATTTTAAAAAAGAAACGCAGAAAGCTATTTCAATGTATTTTCTTACAGAGATCAGAAAAGGGGATATTTTAGGAGATTTTTTCTTAAATTTAACTCTGAAAAAAAAAAAAAAAAAAAAAAAAAAAAAAAAAAAAAAATAATAGATAGCCTTATCTATTTAACTGATTCCTTTTTGACCAACACCCAAAAATTTTAGTACAAATTTCAGACAAGAATGTTTCAACCTCTGTGCAAAAAGCAATCCTAACTTATTATATTTACTAACAGTAACATTAAAAGCAATAAAAATAGTTGGGGGGGGGGGCTTAATCCGCCCTCTGTCCCCCTCCACACAAAATGAAAGACATAGCTTGAAATTTGGCAATGATCCTCGGAATTTGTTAGGACATGTCAGAAATAGGTTGGGTTAGTGGATACGTTTGCAAAAATCTATTTAGGTATTTACTTTATATATATATAAAGGGTAGTTGTGTGAATCTGTATGTCCGGAGGAAACTACAAAAATAAAACAATTAACGACAAAGTATATTATATATATATATATATATATATTATATATATATATACACACACACACACATTAAATATCACCAGGGCTTGGTTTTTTACCAAAAATAATGAAGATTTGATTTATATTCATGAAGATAATTAAAAAATAAAATTTAAATGATAACAGCATGGAATTTTTTTTTTCATTTAATATTTTAGATAGTAGACATTAACATTTCTTTTCAGAGTAGCTAGATCAATGCAAGGTCTATTTTTCTTACATAGGGATTTAAATGGGGCATTTAAATGAGGATTCAACTCACTATTAAGTAATAATGGATCTGCGGGACTAACTTAAAAAAATCCCCCTTTACCCAGGCGACGCCGGGTAGCCACTGCTAGTTCACACTATGAACAAATTACAGTAAATTTAAGCATTAAGACAGGCTGTATTTATAAAATGTTTTACGGCATGTCAACCCCCTCGGGTCATTTTATGCTAAAGACATTTTTGTTTTATTTATTCTTGATGGGGGACTCAATTTGTTTTAACCATTTTTTTGTATTTAACCCACAGATGGGACCCTAACAGATACTACCACTCCGGGTCAGAGTGGACCTAAGAGGAATAGTGATAAAGGAGTGCTCCACATTCCACAGACCCCCAAAACTGGAACCTCACCATTAGATAGTTTAACGGGAAACTGTTCCCCCCATATATATATATATATATATATATATATAAAATGGACTCTCCCGTCGATTATCGACATATGAGGGTTCATACACACAATGAACTCCCACACATGTCGGTATCAGCTACACAGCGAAGGAGTCTAAACCCTTCTTACTAGTGCTAGACCAAGGAGATTATTTTAGCATCTGAGGTGGAGCGCCACACCTACCATCAGCTCCTCACTTTACTGCACAGATCCCAGTGTTGGCAGGGGCCGGTATCGAACCAAGAACCTTGTGATTCCTAGCCGAACACTCTACCGACTGAGCTAAACAGGCCCCCTACTGCCTCTTCAAGTGTAATAGTGCAAACCATACACATTGATAGATAGATATATATATATATATATATATATAATATATATATATATATATATATATATATATATAAAAGAATAAACATATTCATTGCATGGAAGTGATTTTTTGACCCCAGGTTTCATACCTTCTATGCATTCTGAGGTTACAAAATTACTTCCATCCAATAAATTTTATTTTTTAAAATTGTCCTGTGTTCCCCTGTGTAGACCACTCCTGAAGGTAATTAACCACCGGTAATAATATAAATATACTAATATATATATATATATATATATATATATTAGTATATATATATTTGCATGGAAACAATGGTAGCCGACTTGTTTCCATACAAATAAATATATTCTAAAACATATATTCATTATTTATTAATGCTCTATCACAGATATTAAGCACTCTCCTAATAATACTGTATGTTGGCTTACTTACTGCCTCTTCAAGTGTAATAGTGCCAACCATACGCATTGATTATTATATATTTATATATATGTAAAAGAATAAACATATTCATTGCATGGAAGTGATTTTGTGACCCCATGTTTCATGCCTTCCATCCAATAAATATATCTATGAGCAGCAGGTGGTGACAATGCTATCAACAGTCACATTCTCAGTTCTACTTAGTAAAAGTAAAAACACACACACATATATATATATATATTATATTATATATAATATATATATATTTAAATTCCTGATTACACATTACACAATGGGACAGGCAGACAATACTTCCAAAGTCGCCAGTGTCTACAATGAAGTCACAGCAGCAGCAGCACAATTAAGTTTTACGCAGAATCTCTGTATGTATGTGTGTGTGGTTGTTGAAGCAAATCTTGACTAAATATGGGAAATGGGACACAGCAGTTTAGAGAAGAGCTAATACAATGCAGCTGTGTGGGAGACTTCACACCAACATAAAAAAATAATAAAAAAATAATAAAAAAGACAAATCAGATAGTGCTCAACAGAAGAGAACAAATTGTAAAGTCCACATTTTTTTTTTTTTTTAGTGGGATGCGTAACCAAAGGTCAATTTAAAATTAACCAAATAGGCACCACATCCTATTTAGGGGAGGTTTATAAAAATTGGTTTGGTTTGGTTTGTTTTGTGGCATATCAACCTCAGTGGGTCATTTAATGCCGATAAAGTTTTCAAATAAATCAATTCTTAATGGATAATACAATTTTTTTATAAATACATTTTTCTATTTAACGCATAGATGGGACCCTAACAGGTACTACCACTCCGTCAGAGTGGACCAGGGAACAATGGTGATGAAGGGGTGCTCCACATTCCCCAAACCTCCAAAACTGGAACCTCACCATCAGATAGAGTTTAACGTCATTCCCAGGACATGTAGACCCGCAATCACCGCCTTCTAGCACCCATATGATAAAAAGGGTTGGGGCTTGCCATAAGGGCAATAGAGTTGGGAAAATCATATGGGTGCTAGGGCTTGACGTGACCAGCTGATTAATCGGAGGTTCATAAAAATTGGGGTATTCTAGATTCAACTAGAAGCAGTTACCCGGCTCTGCCTAGGTAGAGGGGAGGGGAATAATAAAAAGTTAGTCTCGCAGATCCATTGATTGTTTTGGTCTCTTACATAATCGATTTATGTTTTAATCACGAACGCAACCAATGACTTTCCCTTTTCTTACTATTCAAATCCTAATTTTCAAATACCTTCCCAGATATAAATCCAATCTTCATTATTTTTGGACAAAAAGCAAGTTCTCGTGATAGTGAATGTGTATATACAATTGTATAATGGTTTCATTTTCGTAATTTCCTCCGGAAATACACACATATATACATACATACAACTCCAAAATATCTGATAATCCTGATACCCCAAAATACCCCCCCCCAATCCCAAGACTCAGAAATACCCAATGCCCCCCTCACATCCCGATACTCCGAAATACTGTCCCTCCTCATCCTGAGATTCCAAAATGGCCGGAAAGGGGTTCCTACATTCCTTAGATCTCTAGAACTGGAGCCTCACCATCGGATGTAGTTTAGTGTTAAACCTAGAACGCCCCCCCCCTTTTTAGGGTAGGGTGCAATGGAGATATCTTACCCCTCTGCAGGAGATACAGTCAACTTTTTCTAAGCCTTGCCAACAGGGCGGAGTAATATATAGATTACATTTTGGCTATTATAGATATCAGTTATACTTGAAATGTTGAATTTTGATGAGAGAGAGAAAGAGTGTGTGTTTCCCCTCCCACGCGTTTGGTGTCTCCCTCAGATGAATTCTTAGGCGCACATTCCCAACACCGCTGATATATATACCCTTACAGTGATGCTGATAGCTTTTTAAATTAATGCGTCCTGGGATGCATGAATCTGATTTGAATGAGTCCATGGAAAATTTGATGGGTCCCAAATAAAGTTTCTTAATAAATTGTAGAGTTTTTATTTATGAACAATAAAAGCCATTTAACCCCTACCTTGTACCCCATGAAGTGAAATTCGATTCCAAGAAAATATTGAAATGTATTTACAGTTAGTTAGGGGGGTAAAAAAAAAATCATTGGGACGCATGTATATGTTTTTCTGCGTCTTTTTAGGTTTTTATGCATCAGTGACGCAGGACGCGTACCTATCAGCATCTCTGACCTTAGTGTAATAGTTATAAATACCCTTGTGGTGTAATGGTCCGACAGTATATGGAAGAGTAATAAATAAATGTGAAAAACAAGAGTCGTGAGGATGATTTATTGACATTTGAAAATTATTGTCGGTAATTTTCACTTTTAGTTGTCAAAATTCCTAGCATAAAATTGTGTGTGTGTGCATTATCTGAAATGAACTTAATTGCTATTAAGAACACATTTTATGATATTTTTGTGTTAAAGCATGCAGTTGTATTGTTTTCGAAAAAGTTTCTAAGATTTGTTTATTTCGCACAAAGACTTTCAAAATAGCTACCGGCTTGGTTCAAAGTGAAAGTCAATGGAGGTTACTCTAATTGCCTTATTTGCTATGAATTTTGCTAACTAAAGGTGAAAATTACCTTATTGCCAATGTTTAAGATGTTTGAATATTAAATATACTAGCAAATGTATGCACCCTCCGGGTGCAAGTATTTAAGTTTTAATATAATAAAATATCATATTAAATTAGAAAGGCTAATGAAACTGAATAAGAATGTAGATAAAAAAAGATTTGGAACAGAGGGGGTATGATTGAAAAATAGAACAACTTTGAAACTAACGCTTCCATCATTTTCCGTTGGTAAATTTTCCTAATATAACTGTTTAGTTAAAATAGGAAGTAAAGAATAATATTAGTTATTTCTTCTTGTTAGGGGATTTCTTTTAAGATTTATTGAAGAGATTTTTGTTCATATTCATTAAGATAAAACCAAACAATTAGAAATCAATAATACTAAGCATATATTTATTAAAATCAATTTTTTAAGATCAATATGCAAATTAACCTTCCCATTCATACTGGAAACCTCTATTTTGTTGTATATATAAATACAATTGCATGTTATTAGCATGTAGATATGGTCAACAGTGTAAGTAATGTAAAACAATTTTATTAATAATTGGGGTTTAAATAAAAATAAAATCATGGTAAATGTGATGTAAATAACAAAGAGAATTGTGACTTGTATAGTAACATAGTTTCGGTTACAGACAGACAAACCCACAATCTCCATTATAATAAGATATCTATAATCTTCATCAGGACATTCAAATATCGCCTGGTGATGTTGGCGTGTTTATTTATGAAGTGATATGAGAAAAAAGGGGGTTGGTTGGGTCGCTGGTTGACTTTACGACACGTCATTCCTTGGGTTAATTTATGCCAGGGGTCACCAAACTTTTTTCACAGTGGTCCACATAATTAAAAAAATTACGAGCATGGACCACATTATTAATTTGTTCAATACTTGCTAGCCAACATAAAAAGGCTACTGAAACTAAATAAGAATACAGATAAAAGGATTTGAAACAGAGGAGGGTATAATCGAAAAATAAAACAACTGAAACTTACTTTTCCATCACTCCCGTCTTTCATTGCTAAAATTTCCTAATTTAATTTAGTTAAAATAGGAAGTAAAAAATAAAATTCCAGTTATTTCTTCTTGTTAATGGATTTCTGTTAAGATTTATCCCCGAGATTTTTGCTCATATTTATTAAAATAAAACCAAACAATTAGAAAACAATAATACTAAGCATATATTTATTAAAATCAAATTTTTAATATCAATATGCAAATTAGCCTTCCCATTCACACTGTAAACCGCTATTTTGTTGTATATATAAATACAATTGTTATTGTATTCAATACTTGCTAGCCAGAACAAAAGCTCTGATTAAAAGATGAAAAAACAAAATATATCTTTCCGTGTTATATTCATGGATGAGTGGCATAAGAAGCACAAAAACAAATTTACCCAACATATTTATTTTCAAAACTTTATCAAAGAATGCAACATTAGCAGAAAGGTTTAGTGGGATTTGTGAAATTGAATTCAAGTAGCGCCGGCAGGCCTGATGAAATGCCTTCACGGGCCAGATCCACATTCCCCAGAGTTCCAGAATTGGAACCTCACCATCAGGGTTGGGACAATCATATAGGTACTAGGGCTTGAATGTGACCAGCTGATTGATCGGAAGGGGCCTCTCCGATTGACCGTCTAGCCTAAGGATCAAAGTGGAGTGTTTCATGGACTGCTCAGCCACCAAGATTCCATCCTTAAGCATCACGGGTGGCCACCCATGACCAATAGCTGGCAGCAAGCTTTTTCTCCAAACGTTTTGTTCAACTCCAAATGGTGCAGCCATACAGTAGCACTGACACAGTTATGGTTTGGAAGAATTCTCAGTTTGTCTTTAGCGTGCTTAAAAATTGACCTTGGGTCCCATTTTGCTGTTTGTGGAGGAATAGTTGGGTAAATCCCAACATATTCGTGCACTTGTGATGGGTACCAAGCATGATTGTCTTGAAATTAATCACACCCTGACAACATGTCAAATCACTCCCCCATGAGGTTGGCTACAGTTTCAAAGATGGAATGCAATTTTTTTTTTTTTTATAGAACATACTGTTCTGACAAAGTTGGGCTGTTTTGGGGAATTTTGGTTTTGGTATCGATTTCGTTTTTTTTTTTTTTTTTTTTTCTTTCACTTGATACTTCGGTTTCTGATTCAGTATCAGATTTTTAATTTATTAGTTTTTTTCTTTCTAAGGAAACCGTTCATTCTCTGATAATGATGAGATATTTAGGGGGCTATTTTTCAGACATCATATTCAAATATGATATGGTTATAAATATTATTCATATGATTATAATATAAATGTAAATATAAATAAAATATATGAATATATATTAATTATATCTAGATAACTAAAACATATAACTAAAGGAAACTGGAAAATTTCCACCTCAGATGCCTACGCTGCATCCTATGCATAGGTTGGCAGGACAAAGTGCCAAACAAAGAAGTGCTGGAACGAGCAAACATGAATAGCATCTGCAAGAGCCGCCTGCATTGGCTTGGCCACGTCAGGACGATGGACAAAGGCCGGCATCCCCAAAGACCTACTGTATGGTGAATTAGCAGAGGGCACCTGACCAGTAGGGAGACCACGCCTGCGATGTCTCCCTACTGGTCAGGTGCCTGTAAGAGAAAGATGAAGGCATGCCACATTAATACCAACACATGGGAGGCTTGTGCAGAAGACCATGCGATCTGGCGACAAGGAACGAAAAGGAGCGAAAAAGAGAAGAAAGAAGCCGCAACGGAAAAGAGAAGGAGAGACAACAGCAACTCCAGCAAGCATCACTGTTTGTTTGCAGTCACTGCTCCAGAGACTGCCATTCAAAAATTGGTCTGTTCAGCCACTCACGCAGTTGCAGATAAAGAAAAAAAAAATTTTTTTAAATGGACACTACGCCATTGTCAAAAAGGCTACAATCTTCTGACAAAAGGATTTTTCATCCCGAAACATCTATCTATCTATACATATATAAAGGGCAGTTGTGTGTATATATACGTCCGGAGGAAACTTCGAAAATAAAGCAAATAACGACAAAGTTGTTGAGCTTTTGTGATATAAGGTGTGTGCTAGTTCCCCACCTATACTTATAGACTGGCCAAGGTCATGTGATTGACTCTTCTAACCAATCACTGGCAGTACTTCTGGCCTAATAAGATACTTAAACTCCCCACATTGGTCATAATTAAAACTGCTCTCTTTAACAACGGACGCACATAGGATTGCCAGGATCTTTACCAATACTCACAAAGGACTTATACGATTACCAGTAACTGAGGATACTTTAGTAACCAAAGGATTCACATTGTCGACGGACTCTTTACCAAGGATTCCACCAGATAAGCTCTTCTGCTATAAGGCCCCGGAATGGCCCTTAAAAACTTAACAAAAGTAAATATGTATACACATTAAATATCACCAGGGCTTGGTTTTTGAGCAAAAATAAGAGAGATTTGATTTATATTCGTGAAGATAATTAAAAAATAAAATTTAAATGATAACAGTATGGATTTTCTTATTTAATATTTTAGATAGTAGACATTAACATTTCTTTTCAGAGTAGCTTGATCAATGCAAGGTCTATTTTTTTTTTTACATAGGGATTTAAATGGAGCATCCCACAGTAATAATGGATCTGCGGGACTAACTTAAAAAATCCCCCTCTACCCAGGCAACACTGGGTAGCCGCTGCTAGTTAAGACAATAAACCCAAGGTAAATGAATATAGTTACCTTGATTTTCTTTACACTTGTATTGTGGTTAGCCTTCAAAACCAACAGCCAGCAAAAAAATTGGTTAAACCACCCATCTCTACTGTTAAAGATATTTTTTTTTTTTTTTTTTTTTTTTTACATGCCCCACCGGTTTTATAACAAATGTTTTGTAGCTACCAAAATAAATAAAAACTGGAAGGTTTACCATCAATTTTCTAGCACCTGCGATTCCGAAAACCTATCAAAACAAATAATTTTACAAGCAAATATTTATTAAAAAAAATAAGCGATTCTTTTTCAGCTGCCATTCTTCCTGCTTATAGAATGCCAACAGCATTGCCACAGACACAATGGTACTGCAAGTAGCCATCCGACTGCAAGTTAGTTTCACAGACTGTTTTGAGTATCCATTTTCAGGATGCTGCGTGCTGTTTCAAACAGATCTTGGAAGCTGCACTCCATAAAAATAGCAGCTGTACAGTCACTTACCCCCCCATCACACTAAGTAAGAGGAACAAGACACTGCTAGAGAAACAAGGACAAACTTCTGTGGACACCTACACATGGACACCAGTGTAGGCTGACCAGGAAAATCTACACAATCAGCACTGTATGGAAGTACTACCAGGAGCAATGACTGATAAATGGAAATCTAACAGGTACTACCACTCCAGATCAGAGTGGACCTGGGAGTAATGCAAATGAAATGGAACTATACTCCCCAGAGCTCCACAACTGGAATCTCTCCACTAGATGCATTTTAATGTCATACCCAGGACACTAAACACTTAGCTACCAACTTTCTAGCACATATATGATAAAAAGGGATTTCGAATTTGCCACAAGAGCAATATGGTCGGGATAATCATAGAGATGCTAGGGCTTGATGTGACCAGTCAATTTATCAGAGGAGTTCACTCTGACAGCCCATTTAAGCTTAAATAAGAGCCAAAGTGGAGTGTTGCATGTCATGGACTACTCAGTCACCAGGATTCCGTCCTTAAGTATCACGGCTAACAGGAGTGTGGGGGTTGATGTCTTACTCCTCTGCAGAGGTCCTTTTTTTTTTCTTTTTGAATATCTTCAAATTTTTAATATCCTCGAAGTGTTAAGCTGCGTTAATATTATTCTTTGTTACTGGATATTTACCATGTACCCACGTGTACAGGTTAGGCACAAGGCCTATTAATATGGGATCACCCACAAGCAGTGACTCATGTGTGCAAAAAATGCATTGATCCCGTCGGCATTTCCCCCTCAAGGGAGGCGCCTCAGGCACAGGGCAATAAATACAGCCCTGACCCCTTAAAAATCAGTGTTGCCTGTGGGGATAGCTCTCTGGGATCAATGCTGTTAGCTTGTAAGGTCCAGGGCCGAAGCCACTGGACCCCCCCCCCGGCGTTGACCAGGCTTGAACCTGCAGCCTAGAAATAACTGTTTGGTTTGTTTTGTTTTGTTTTACGGCATATCAACTTCAGTGGGTCATTTAATGCCGATAAAGTTTTGAAATAAATCAATTCTTAATGGATAATACAATTTTTTTATAAACTCATGTTTTTCTATTTAACCCATAGATGGGACCCTAACAGGTACTACCACTCCGGGTCAGAGTGGACCAGGGAGCAATGCTGATGAAGGGGTGCTCCACATTCCCCAAACCTCCAAAACTGGAACCTCACCATCAGATAGAGTTTAACGTCATTCCCAGGACATGTAGACCCGCAGCCACCGCCTTCTAGCACCCATATGATAAAAAGGGGTTGGGGCTTGCCACAGAAATAACTGTCACTTAGAACTTTACCAACGCCTCTATCCACTACATCATGTGTCCAATAAAAAAAAGAGAAATAAAACAGCATATGTGTTCGTTTTACTCAAAAACCAAGCCCTGGTGATAGTGAATGTGTATATATATTTACTTTGTCGTTAATTGTTTTATCTTCAAAGTTTCCTCCGGACATACATATACACACACTGCCCTTTATATATGGATAGATAGATAGATAGATAGATAATCATGTGTTCGTTTTCATTCAAATTCATGAGTAGCAAATTAGATTTGTGACTTAATCAGTGTTACATTAAAATAATTATTTATGGTATGAGATTATATAATTAGTGCAAGAAAGGTCATCCGATGTTGGTCAGGCTAAAATAAACCTACAACAAAAGATTTAATTAACTTTATTAGATAATTTATCCATTCTACAATAAATGAGCCATTTAATTACGATTGAAATAGAAAAAAAAAAAAAAAAAAAAAAAATTCTGAAATAGACAGAAAAGTTAACTCTTAACATCCTTTAAGAATTTTCTTAAGTCCAGAGTCCCATTCCTATAAGGATCTATCAAAAATGCTAAAAATGGCATCCTGTTATCATTTAAATTTTATTTTTTAATTATCTTCACGAATATAAATCAAATCTCTATTATTTTTGCTCAAAAACTATGCCCTGGTGATATTTAATGTGTATATATATTTACTCTGTCGTTAATTGTTTTATCTTCGAAGTTTCCTCCGGACATACATATACACACACGGCCCTCGCCAACTCAGTGTATGAGTAGCACTGGATCTGTGCGGCAAAGTGAGGAGCTGATGGTAGGTGTGGCACTCCACCTCAGATGCAAAAACAGTCTAGTGCTAGTGAAAAGGGGATAGACTCCCTTGCTGATACCAACATTAGGCCACCCCATTTACTTACTTTACAACAAATGAGGTATTTAATTACGATTGAAATAGAAAAAAAAAAAAAAATTTCTGAAATAAACAGAAAAGAGGGTTATCTTAAAGTGTATCGGTTTTCTTATACCTTACCCAAGATGTTGATAGGATGCGTCCTGTGTACCTGACGCATAAAAAATCTAAAAGGACGCCGTAAAATCATATCCATGCATCCCGGTGTTTTTCTTTTTTCTTCCCTCACCATTTCAAGCTAACTGTAAATACATTTCAATAGTTTCTTAGAAGTTAATTACACAGGATAGGTTAGCCAGCTTTAGTTGGGACACACAAATTTTCCCGAGGACTCTTTCAAAGCAAATATGTGCGTCCCAGGAACAACAAGTTCTGGGTTTGATTCCAGCCCTTGCAAACCTGGCACATGTGTAGCACAGCTTAGATCATACACACACACACACACATATATATATATATATATATATATATATATATACACACACACACACACGCATTGATACATATATATATTTGCTGGCATACATATACGTAAACACACACACACACACACACTCAGATGCTGCAGCACTGATGCATAAAAATCTAAAAGGACACAGAAAAATCATACCCATGTGTCCCAGTGTTTCCTTTTCTTTCCCCACCATTTCCAGCTCACTGTAAATACATTTCTATATTTTCTTGGAAACAAATTACACTGTATGGGATACAAGGTAGAGGTTAGACGGCTTTAGTAGTTCATAGATAAAAACTCTACAATTTATTTAGAAACCCATAAAATTTCCTGGGCATTCATTCAAACCTGTGCGTCTCAGGACGCATTAAAATTTATCAGCAACACTGTAAATGTAAACACACGCATATATATATATATATATATATATATATATATATATATATATATATATATATATATATATACACACACACATACATATACACACACATACATACATACATAGTGATAGATAATGAATGAAATAAATCAGATTATGTTGAATTCTAAAATATATTTTTGTCTTCATTTTGTCTCTCCTGGATTTCTTTTAATGCAATTATCTTGAAATAAATTTAACTTGTGCTAAGCACACAATCCTGAATTGTTTAAAGAACACATCAGATGAAGATGATGAGAGAGATGGAGAGACAAGTCGACTTTAAGAGAGAGAGAGAGAGAGAGAGAGAGAGAGAGAGAGAGAGAGACACTCAAGCACTTCTGTGGCTTATCAGGAGGAGGAGGAATAGGGTGTGGCACAAAATCATTGAGACATGCACTGTAATTCACTGTTTGGTGGGATTAGGCCAAAACGGAGGCCAAGAAAATTAACTTCCAAATTTCACTGTTCATTTCGGTTGTACAAAATATCCACTCAAGAAAATACAAGAGATAACTTCATTAGATATCTGGTTGAAATAAGACAAATAGAGATATCAACATTAATTTATAGAGGTAAGTAAAGATAATGATATCTTCTTTGGTATTTTGTAGAAAAGAATAAAAAAACAGCAAGTTAGAAAAAGGAATATATATATATATATATATATATATATATATATATGCAAATTCCAGGAGCAAACAATGTCTTGTGCAATCTGTATCAAAGTCTGTAAGTTAGCTTCTGGTCTTAAGAGACATATGGTGGTGCATAAGCATCAAATTTTATCATCTGATTCAACGGGAAGGACGTCCTTTCTATGTCATCTTTGCATCAAACTTTGTGGTTCTGCAGCGGGTTTGATGAGTCATTTGAGGGCTCATGAGAGGAAAGGTCCTGGTGGTGGAGTTATAGGATTGTGAGGGACGGCAACGATCTGTAAAGATTATGCTATATATATATATATATATATATATACATACACACACACACACACAGAGATGCTGATAGGTACACTTCCTGCATACCTGATGCACAAAGATCTAAAAGGACACAGTAAAATCGTATTCATGCATCCCAGTGTTTTTCTTTTTTCTTCCTTCACCATTTCAAGCTAACTGTAAATACATTTCAATAGTTTCTTATACACGATTTACAGAGGATAATTTACAAGGTAGGAGTTAAACAGCTTTAGTTGGGACCCATAAATTTTCCCAGGGACTCATTCAAAGCAAATATATGCATCCCAGGACGCACTAAATCAAAAAGCTATCAGCGTGTTTATATACATTAGCAATCCCAGCACTTTAGTTGATTTTGGTGGACATTGACAAATTCGAAGCATAATCGGTTCAACTTGCAATTTGATGCGAGAAGGGGAAAAAAAAAGGGAAATGCCCAAGGAAGCAAAACAAGCAAATAGTTGTAGTTGTGTGGTTAGAGTTGTAGGAAATGGACTCGTCAATCCGAATTCAAATCCTTGACGAAACTACAGTTCACATAGCGCTAATACTCTTGGGAAAGGTATGAATCCAACTACTCTTTCTACAGCTATGGGTAAATAGTACGGCAGACTGGGCTCTTTAACCTGGGTTAGGCAACCAGTCTAGAGGAAAAACTCTGAATTCAAACCTGTTAAACTTCGCTTGGGGTGGTCACTACTAGAATAGGCTCAGTTCTAATTAGTGATCTACTTCACTATTCAAATAAAAAAAAGAACGAAAAAATGACTGAAAACATTAGTATGACTAGCAAAAAAAAACAAAAAAAAAAAAAACCCTCTGGGCAGCGTAAAAATTAAGTTTTGAAAGATTTTGATGGAGTGGATGGGAGTTTTAAGTCTCATTTGAATCATAAATAAAATCATCAAATATATTAAAGGAGTAAAAAAATAAAATAATCTGAAATGGAAACTTAGTCCTGTCACCCCCCCTTAAATAATATGTTGCATGCATTTATTAATTAAATAATTATTTTGAATATTTTGCACATAAATTTTACACAAAATCATAGGTATTTATTTATTTGTGAACATTTTAGTTAACTTCTTGATACTGAAAAAAAAAAAATGAATACTTCTTGTTTGCAAATAATTCTCTCATAAAATTCTATATGTTAGATAACTTTAAATATATATTAAAAAAAAAAACAAAAAACAAATATACATATATAATACCAGGCATGTATTTATCAAAACTTGTTTTAAAAAAACAAAACAATAAGGACCGTCTTAGTTTGCACACTCAAATTTTAAGTGTATAACATAAGGTTGTTCTTTATTTTATGTATTGATGATTTTAGGTAATGCGTTGTAAGCAGTGACATAGTTTTGGTTACAGACAAATTGAGACCAAATATCCATCTATCTATCTATCTATCTATATATATATATATATATATAAGGGCAGTTGTGTGTATGTATGTCTGGAGGAAATTATGAAAATAAAACAATTAATGACAAAGTCAATATATATATACAGATTCACTATCACCAGATCTTGCTTTTTGAGAAAAATAATGAAGATTTGATTTGTATTCATGAAGATAATTAAAAAATAAAATTCAAATAGTAACAGCATGGATTTTGTTGCATTTAATATTCTAAACAGGAGAAATTAATTTTTCTTTTCAGAATGTCACCACAGTTTTTTTTTTTTTTTTTTTTGTTTTTTTTAACAGACGCCCGACCAGGCAGGATCAGCACAAGGTCTTTTTAACATAGGGATTTTAATGAGGCATTCTGCGAGGATCCAACTTGTGATTCAGTAAAAATGGATCTGCGGGACTAACATTTTTGTCCCCACTCTACCCAGGTGACGCTGGGTAAATACTTCTAGCTATTAATAGATTTCTACTAAGGTCCCAATTAGTCTCAACAAGAAATTCACGTTGGTAACTCCATATACCAGTAATTGAAATAAATAAATGATTAACTTACAAAATAAATAAACAAATCATAAAGTATTAGTTTTTGTTCGTATCAGATTTCAATTTAACAGAAAGTAGCAACTAAATGTGTTATGGGCATCAAATATAAAAATCCAGCCTGAATTGTAAAGATCACTCGTATAGGACTGATGTAGTAAGATAAAGGAAACCATAATACTAGGGCGAGTCAAAAGTTTGCCTCTTTTGTATGTCTTTCATATAAGCAGCCATTTGTAATGTGATGAACATGCATGTGCAGAATGAACTCTCATCGATTTCAACACATGAGAGTTCATCAAATGAACAACCTACAGTGTTTTGTTTATAGTGGTGAAGGCTTGTGATGGACCATCCGCACTTTTTGGCACAGTCGATAGGAAAGAATTGGTGCACAAGAAATGCCACAAACCCAATCAGCGAATGACCTCAGGATTTTTCAAATTCCGTGTTTTCCTTCCCCTCGACTTAGTTAAGTGTGGGGTTGGGGCATGATGAAATCATTTGGATTGAAACCATGGTAGACCCTTAACTCCTTTTCTCTACTACTATAACTATTATTATTATTAGATATACACTTATATAATAATAATGGACTCTCTCGTTGATTTCAACGAATGAGGGTTCATCCAATTAACAACCTACACAGTGTTTTGTTTATAGTGGTGAAGGCTTGTGTTGGACCATCCGCACTTTTTGGCACAGTCGATAGGAAAGAATTGGTGCACAAGAAATGCCACAAACCCTATCAATGACCGACCTCAGGATTTTCAAATTCAGAGTTTTAATTCCCCTAGACTGGTTACCTAAACGGACTCTCTCGTAGATTTCGACGCATGAGAGTACATCCAATGATCAACCTACTCAGTGTTTTGTTTATAGTGGTGAAGGCTTGTGTTGGACCATCTGCACTTTTTGGCACGATCGATAGAAAAGAATTGGTGCACAAGGAATGCCACAAACCCTATCAACGACCGACTTCAGGATTTTCAAATTCAGAGTTTTAATTCTCCTAGACTGGTTACCTAAACGGACTCTCTCGTAGATTTCGACACATGAGAGTTCATCCAATGATCAACCTACTCAGTGTTTTGTTTATAGTGGTGAAGGCTTGTGTTGGACCATCTGTACTTTTTGGCACAGTCGGTAGGAAAGAATTGGTGCACAAGAAATGTCACAAACCCTATCAACGACTGACCTCAGGATTTTCAATTTCAGATTCTAGGCAAATAAAACATTGGAAAATAAGAAAAACCTTTTTAAAAAAAGGGTGGAGGGCACATTGGCTGAAATGTTGTGTAAATTACAATAAAGATGAGGATAATAGTTCAAATAATCCAAAGTAGTGGTACTATTCAACATATAGCTGGGGAACAAGCGGTGTATTTGTTTATTATATTATTTATTCATTGTATTTTAATGCTAATGCATTATTCAACTGTTTCAATCTCTTGACAAATTGTAGATAATACTGAAACATTAAATTTCATGTTTTGTTCTGGATCAAAACAAAAAGATAAGGATAATTTGAACCAAACAATTAAAATGTAAATCAATTCATCATCACCAATGACTACTTAAAATAATTCAGTTATTTCCTAGTTGAGTAACATGATATCACAGGGTGACCCAGAAAAAACAGAACCCAAATTATTTATTTTCCCATTAAACTAACCCTAACCCCTTAGTTAAAATTAACAGTGTTATTACAAAATTTGTGGGTTCTGTTTTTCCTGGGTCACCCTGTAATACCATGTTACTCAACTAGGGGAAAAATATTTGTCTCATACCCCACTTGTATGGACTGGGCACAAGGCCTTGTTTTAATGTGGGCCCACCCACAAGCTGAAGCTCATGGGTGGGAAAGAACAAAAATTGCGTCGATCCCCTCAGCATTCCCTTTCAAGGGTGGCGCCTCAGGCGCTGGGCAATAAACCCAGCCCTGCCCCTTTAAGTCAAGGGGGCAGGTGTTGCCTGGGGGGAAAGCCCCCTGGGATCGACACTATTATTTTACTACACCTAATACAGTGTCCGAAGTTCACTGGATCTCCTGGTAGGGAGTTATAATGTTACTCAACTGGGGGGGGGTAGGGGGTAGTTTAATGGGAAAATAAATAATTTAGGTTCTGTTTTTCCTGGGTCACCCTGTAATATCATATTACTCAACTAGAAAATAACCAATAATCCTCTTGTAGTTACTGTCGAGAATACTCAATAAAAATGCTTCACTGATTAGTGAAGAGTCATTCATACCTTTTATTTTTTTGTTTGTTTCTTTTTTAAACCAATGACATTTCAGAATTTTTCAACCATTTCAATCAATTACCAAAATCAATTGTAACTATGTTTGGTAATCATGAACTTTAGTTGGCTAAATTCCTACCATAAAATTATGCTTGCGCATTATCTGAAATGAACTTAATTGTTATTAAGAACACATTTTATGATATTTTTGTGTTAAAACATGCAGTTGTATTAATTCGAACAAGTTTGTATTTTTTTTTGTTTATATCGTGCGATAATTCAAAATGTGTTCTTAATAACAATTAAGTTCATTTCAGATAATGTGCAAGCATAATTTTATGGTAGGAATTTACTAAACCAAAGCAGATTTTGAATTATCGTAGGATATAAACAAAAAATATATAAACTTGTTTGAATCAATGCAACTGCATGTTTTAACACAAAAATATCATAAAATGTGTTCTTAATAACAATTAAGTTCATTTCAGATGATGTGCAAGCATAATTTTATGGTAGTGCAGGGGCAGATAATCGGTACAGTTCAAAGTTCATGATAACCCTATGTTTTATTTTTATAATAGTATAAGGTTTGATTTTATGGCATGTCAATCCTTGTTGGGTCATTTTATGCCAAAGGCATTTTGTTCTATTCATTCTTGATGGGTGTTAAAAATTGTTTTTTTGAACTCATTTTTTTAAAAACATTATTTTAAACTTATTTTTTTCTATTTAACCCATAGATGGGAGCCTAACAGGTACTACCACTCCAAGTCAGAGTGGATCTGGGAGTAATTGCAATGAAGGTGTATTCCACACTCCCCAGAGGTCCAGAACTGGAGCCTCACCATCAAATTTTCTTTTTGACATGTATTTTGTGTCATTAAACTAAATAGGAAAAAAGCCAAACATTGATTCACTCAGCTTTAGTATAAAATAGATAGCATTATTTTATAGGACTAACAAGACTGACTAGAAACATAACGCAATCCTAGAATTAAGGAATATTTTGGTATGTATTTTGTGTCATTAAACTAAATAGGAAAAAGCCTTTAGTAGATAAAAGTTGATTTACTCAGCTTTAGTATAAAAATAGATAGCATCATTTTATAGGACTAAAAAGACTGACCAGAAACATAACTCAATCCTAGAATTAAGGAATATAGGGGCCGGGTTAGCTCAGTCGATAGAGCGTTCAGCTAGAGACCACAAGGTTCCTAGTTCGATTCCGGTCCTCGCCAACTCAGCGTATGAGTAGCACAGGGATCTGTGCGGTAAAGTAAGGAGCTGATGGTAGGTGTGGCGCTCCACCTCAGATGCTAAAACAATCTCCTTGGTCTAGCGCTATTGAAAAGGGGATAGACTCCCTTGCTGACTGGCTGATACCGACTTTAGGCCGCCCCGTCGACTTTACTTACTTGGTATGTATTTTGTGTCATTAAACTAAATAGGAAAAAGCCATTAGGAGACAAACATTGATTCACTCAGCTTTAGCATAAAAATAGATAGCATTATTTTATAGGACTAACAAGACTGACCAGAAACATAACGCAATCCTAGAATTAAGGAATATTTTGGTATGTATTTTGTGTCATTAAACTAAATAGGAAAAAAGCCTTTAGGAAACAATCATTGATTCACCCAGCTTTAGTGTAAAAATAGATAGCATTATTTTATAGGACTAACAAGACTGACCAGAAACATAACGCAATCCTAGAATTAAGGAATATTTTGGTATGTATTTTGTGTCATTAAACTAAATAGGAAAAAAGCCTTTAGGAAACAATCATTGATTCACTCAGCTTTAGTGTAATAATATATATCTTTAGAACTGCCAAGAAAACTAATTAGAAATGTTTAATTAAATGTGAATAATTATTTTAGCAAAACAATTTGCTCTTTTCTTTTGTAGATTTGGAATTTAAATTCTGTATGGTTAGTTACATCTTGGAGCTGATTATTGGGTATTGTTAGAAATGTTATTATTTTATTAAAACCTTCCCCTCCTTGGAGAAATAAGTATGCCAACCAAATTTGATATTAAACTGTTTAGCTGTCATCTAACAGGAGAGATAAAGAAATTATTTTAAATCATTAACATAGATGTATTGTAAAAGATATTGGTATAAAAACATTTTTACTATGAAAATGCATTGGGCAATGATTTTTCTACTATAAAAATACACTGGAAAATACTTTTTACCATAAAAATGCACTGGAAAAGACTTTTGCTATAAAAATGCATTGGAAAAGACTTTTGCTATAAAAATGCATAAAAGACTTTGCTATAAAAATGCATTGGAAAAGACTTTTGCTTTTGCTATAAAAATGCATTGGAAAAGACTTTTGCTATAAAAATGCATTGGAAATTTTGCTATAAAATGCATTGGAAAAGACTTTTGCTATAAAAAGACTTTTGCTATAAAAATGCATTGGAAAAGACTTTTGCTATAAAAATGCATTGGAAAGACTTTTGCTATAAAAATGCATTGGAAAAGACTTTGCTATAAAAATGCATTGGAAAAGACTTTTGCTATAAAAATGCATTGGAAAAGACTTTTGCTATAAAAATGCATTGGAAAAGACTTTTGCTATAAAAATGCATTGGAAAAGACTTTTGCTATAAAAATGCATTGGAAAAGACTTTTGCTATAAAAATGCATTGGAAAAAGACTTTTGCTATAAAAATGCATAGGAAAAGACTTTTGCTATAAAAAATGCATTGGAAAAGACTTTTGCTATAAAATGCATTGGAAAGACTTTTGCTATAAAAATGCATTGGAAAAGACTTTTGCTATAAAAATGCATTGGAAAAGACTTTTGCTATAAAAATGCATAAAAAGACTTTTGCTATAAAAATGCATTGGAAAAGACTTTTGCTATAAAAATGCATTGGAAAAGACTTTTGCTATAAAAATGCATTGGAAAAGACTTTTGCTATAAAAAATGCATTGGAAAAGACTTTTGCTATAAAAATGCATTGGAAAAGACTTTTGCTATAAAAATGCATAGGAAAAGACTTTTGCTATAAAAATGCATTGGAAAAGACTTTTGCTATAAAAAGCATTTTGGAAAAGACTTTTGCTATAAAAATGCATTGGAAAAGACTTTTGCTATAAAAATGCATTGGAAAAGACTTTTGCTATAAAAATGCATTGGAAAAGACTTTTGCTATAAAAATGCATTGGAAAAGACTTTTGCTATAAAATGCATTGGAAAAGACTTTTGCTATAAAAATGCATTGGAAAAGACTTTTGCTATAAAAATGCATTGGAAAAGACTTTTGCTATAAAAATGCATAGCATAGGAAAAGACTTTTGCTATAAAAATGCATAGGAAAAGACTTTTGCTATAAAAATGCATAGGAAAAGATTTTTACTATAAAAATGCATTGGAAAAGATTTTTACTATAAAAATGCATTGGAAATGATTTTTTTAAAGCGTCCCATCAAGGTATAATGGTTAGCAATATATATAGTCTTGCAGATCCACTACTACTGAAAAGAGAATTTGATCCTCACTGGATGACCCATACTTGCAACTTTATATCACATCATACCCATGGCGAACTGTTTGGGTAAATAAGGGTGCCCCATCATGGTGTAATGGTTAGCAAGTTAGTCTCACAGATCCATTATTGAATAGCGGGTTCAATCCTTGCTGGAGGCCCCATACTTGAGAGCTGAATGAATGGGTTGGGTAAATACCTACTAGTGTGTAGCGAGTTCAAACCTCACTGGATGCCCCCATACTTGCGACCTTCTGTCACATCCTACCCATGGCAACGCTGATAGGTACGCATCCTACCCAGAGATGCCGATAGGTACGCATCCTCCATCCCTGATGCATAAAAATCTAAAAGGACTCAAAAAAATCATATCCATGCATCCCAGTGTTTCTTTTCTTCCCCCACAATTTCCAGCTAACTAAATACATTTCAATATTTTCTTGGAAATGATTGGTTTTTTGGTTTGTTTTTGTTTTATGGCATATCAACCTCAGTGGGTCATTTAATGCCGATAAAGTTTTGAAATAAATCAATTCTTAATGGATAATACAATTTTTTAATAAATACATTTTTCTATTTAATCCATAGATGGGACCCTAACAGGTACTACCACTCCGGGTCAGAGTGGACCAGAGAGCAATGGTGATGAAGGGGTGCTCCACATTCCCCAAACCTCCAAAACTGGAACCTCACCATCAGATAGAGTTTAACATCATTCCCAGGACATGTAGACCCTCAGCCACCGCCTTCTAGCATCCATATGATAAAAAGGGTTGGGGCTTGCCATAAGGGCAATAGGGTTGGGAAAATCATATAGGTGCTAGGGCTTGACGTGACCAGCCGATTGATCGGAGGGGGCCTCTCCGACCGCCCGTCTAGCCTAAGATTCTTCGAAATGAATTACTCTGTATGGGGTACAAGGTAGGGGTTTGACTGCTTTAGTTGTTTATAGATAAAAACTTTGCAATTTATTAAGAAACTTCAGTTGGAACCCATCAAATTTCCCGGGGCACTCATTCAAATCAAGTCCATTTGTACCAGGACATACTAAATTAAAAAGCTATCAGCATCACTGACCTCACTGTATAATGAGTTCAAGGCTCACTGGATGTTCCATACTTGATGACCTTGTGTCACACTCTACATAGCATTTCTCATATCAAGAATTTGGACAATTAAAATAATTATGTTGAAGATGAATGCAGATCCCCCTACCCAACAAAATTATCATTCCATTGTAAATTAGTTTATATTATCACTCCAAATGCGATGTGTGTGTGCGTGCGTGGGGGTGGGGGTAAGTGTATTTAAGGAAGGTGAGAGGGAGACACGTGGACATCCTTGTCATCTCTTCCACTCCCTAATTGCCTTTTTTGGTACCCCCCCCCCCCATAGTCATGATGGTTTATTGAAACTGGTTGAGTGTTAAGCAACAAGAAAAATTTAATTGTCAAACATTTTCATATGAGCTCAGTTTTCTGCTCATGCAATTTTACGGGCTATTTGGTTTAATGGCATATCAACCCATGTAGGTTACTTAATGCCGAATCTTGTTTTTTTTTTCTTTAAATATATTAGCAAAAAAAAAAAAAAAAAAAAAACGCCCACTGGGTGACGTAAAATAAATATTGCCTGAGGGGATGGGAGTTGCAAATTTAATATCAGAGAGTTTGTATCATAAGTAAAGTAAAATCATCAAATTTATTAAAGGAGTAAAAAATTAAAAAGATTGAAATGGAAACTTAGTTCTGATATCTTTGAATACATATCAAAATAAAACAAACTATATATAGATATATAATACTAGTCATGTATTTATTAAAACTTGTTTAAAAAAAACAATGAGGACTGTCTAATGTTGCATGTTCAAATTTTGAGTGTATTTATTCTGTTATGACGATTTTGGGTAATGGGACATAAGCAGTGACGTAGTTTTTGTTACAGACAAAAACCGGAAGCGAATCTCCATTATTAATAGATGTGTATCAATATATTCAGTAGTAATGGATCTGCAAGACTAGCTTGTTTACCATTACACCATAATGGGATGCCTGAGGTATGGGAAAGGTATGAATCCAACTATTCTCCCCTAAGCTATGAGTAAATAGTACTGCAAACTGCACTCTTTAACCTTGGTATGGTAACCAGTCTAAACTTGTTGTATTCTGCTTAAGAAATTGACCTTGTGTCGAATCATCCCTGTAGTATGGGAATGGCATGACTGCAACTATTCTCCCCTCAGCTATGGGTAAGTAATACTCCAGACTGGGCTCTTTATGGCAACCAGTATAGAAGAAAGAAATCTGTATTCAAACCTGTTGTATTCTGCTTAAGAAATGGACCTTGTGTCGTATCATCCCTGTAGTATGGGAAAGGCATGACTGCAACTATTCTCCCCTCAGCTATGGGTAAGTAATACTCCAGACTGGGCTCTTTATGGCAACCAGTATAGAAGAAAGAAATCTGTATTCAAACCTGTTGTATTCTGCTTAAGAAATTGACCTTGTGTCGCATCCTGCCGGTGGTGGAGGGGGTTGGGTAAATACATACAAGCAAAAGGAAATTTGTGTTTTTTTCTTCTTGCTTACCCCCCCTCTCCCCACTCCCATATTCGTTGAAATGCCCTCTTCAAAATTGCCTCTCAGTGTAAGCTAAAAACACCCCCCCCCCCGCCTTCAATGTTATTTGGGAACGGCTTAAACGAGCAAGCAACCCTCATCGTTGACAGACATAAGTAGAACAAGAAACGTTTTTGTATTAAGGACAGATGATAATCGTAAGTCTGGCCTGGCTGCTTGCCTGTCTGACTCATCATATAATTGGCATTCAGTTACAAATTAACCCATTGTACCCAACAGCCACTTCACAAAACAGACATCAGTTCAACCATTTAATAATTAATTGCTAAAGGGGATGGATATTTATGATCGGGGAAGAGTTTATTTGTCTTCTATAGATAGCTAAACTGTTTTATAACCATCATCAAGGCATGCTAACAGCACGGATTCCATTGATTGTCTGTTGCCATCCGTAACTATTACTCTTGGTTAAGTCCTCTAGACGTCATCCAGTGTCCAAACAGACCTGATGAATGTTACAATGCTTTTTGCCATCCTGTAGGCCTTAAAACCAGAGTGCTTGTCCAGTGGAATTGGATCCTTTAATAATTAATTGCTAAGGGGATGGATATTTATGATAATTTGCTTTTGAAGCATTGTTATGTAAAGTATATTATTATCTATATTTTTTGAAGGCAATTACAATGCATATATCGTATAAAATTCGATAATTATTGAAAATAATCATAAGCATACACTACTGATGAGACTTAATAAAGTTGAAACAGCTGTACGGTGTTCTCATGGTGCACTTTATTCACCGGGTTTGCTTGTTATGATTATTTTCAATAATTTTTTTCTTCTTTCTTTGAACTACATAGCCTGGGCGGGTTCATATGGAGGATAAGCTGTTGCCCATGCAGCAAATCTCCCGTCTCCACACTGTCACTGTGATCCAAAGGAAAGGTAAGGGACCGATGCGGTTTGGCAACAGTAGTGTCGCAGGAGTTGGTGGGTAGCACTGGATTTCAGCATCACACCACCTTTAGGGGCTCCGGCTCCTGATTTGTTTTCAGGGTTTACTCCCCTAGCCTTTCTTTGAAAGGCAGCAGAGGTTTTGTGTTGGACTTTTCCTAGACTTAGATGGGTTGCCGACCAAGGCTAAAGAACCCCTTCTAACCTCTTTGGGGATTTATGCGAGTAGTAAGTACCCCAATCCTACTACTATCGGTGTTCCTGAAAAAGAAACGGGATTAGGGATACGGTATATTTTGCATTTGCCTATCAGATAAGCATATAATAATATATAAGATATATTCTAATTGGTTTCTATATAAAATCATTCATAGGATTGATTTTAATACATTGGAGAATAAAATAATAATATTAGAGATCAATAACACCAAGTAAAAGGGCCGGGTTAGCTCAATCGGTAGAGCGTTCGGCTAGAAACCACAAGGTTCCTAGTTCGATACCGGTCCTCGCCAACTCAGTGTATGAGTAGCACAGAGATCTGTGCGGTAAAGTAAGGAGCTGATGGTAGGTGTGGCGCTCCACCTCAGATGCTAAAAAAACAATCTCCTTGGTCTAGCGCTATTGAAAAGGGGATAGACTCTCTCGCTGACTGGCTGATACCGACTTTTTGACTAAAAATACTTCAACTAGTGTGCAAATTAATCACACCACATATTACACAAACCTTTATTTGTTTGTGATATACAAGACACATTGCAGGATTTTAAATGCATTAATAATATAGGCTGTTTTGAGGCAAATCCAACTCAGATTTTTATAGACATCATCAATAAATAAAATTTATTCTATGTATTAATAATTTTGACTATAAATTAAATACACATCGATAAACTTACGAAATTCCTTACAATGATGTAAGCAGTGAGGTAGTTTCGGTTACAGACACTGAATCTCCATTATAATAAGAGATATATATATAAAAAGATAATCATTTTCTTATCACAGATGACATTTTCAAATAATTTTGCTATTTACCAAGCTTTGCGTAGTCCAGCACACAGGCCTTCGGTTGCTTACCAGCAGCACTAATAAAAGTGTTGGTACCGCCCGCATACCACTGCTATTAAGCAAATCACCGACTGCTGCTACATGACAAGTTTATAGTTTCATATTATCGTATGTATTTACCCCAGCCCTCTGCACGAGCAGGATGTGACACAAGGTCAATTTCTTAAGCCGAGTTTAACAGGTTCCTAGCTTTTTAATGTAGTGCGTCCCCAGATTCATGTATTTGATTTGAATGAGTCCCCAGGAAATTTGATGGGTCCCAACAAAAGTTTTTTAATAAATTATAGGGATTTTTATTTATGTACAACTAAAGCTGTCTAACCCCTACCTTGTACCCCATAACGTGTAATTCGTTTCCAAGAAAATATTGAAATGTATTAACAGTTAGCTGGAAATTATAGGGAAAGAAAAAAAACAAAAAACACTGGGACACATGGATATGATTTTTCTGCGTCCTTTTAGATTTTTATGTGGCAGTGACGCAGTATGCTTACCTATCAGCATCTCTGTGCTTGTACTTTTTCTCCAAGCATTTCGTTAGAGTCCAAGTGGTGCAGCCATACAGTAGCACTGACATAGCTACAGATTATTAAAATTTTCCCTCATCAGAGAGATCAAATTTTCATGTGATCAATATAGTACTCCATAAATAAAAAAGAAAGTTATGCATTTTTTTTTTAAAGTTTTAGTATTTGTGGCCCACCTTGTATTTAAGTTTTAATGTAATAAAATATTATATCAAATTAGCTCGTAATTAAAAATATCAAACATAATAATTAAATTATCATACTGTGCTATATCCACAGGTCCTGCTAGTATTATCAATAATCTGATTTATACATAAATTAAAAACAAAATTATGAATTTTTAAAAAGTTTTAGTATTTTTGGGGCAACAACCCTGTATTTAAGTTTTAAAGTAATAAAATATATCAAATTAGAAAGCTAAATAAAAGATTTGCATCATGTAGAATACTGATAATTGTTATTCTGTGTTACTTTCACCCTTAGCCAGGATTGAACCTGCAGTCTGGAAATGACTGTTACAGATTGTTAACTATTGGACAGTAGAACAGTCAAACACCTCCTCAGCTTAATGGACTCTTCCTGGCAGCAGTGGCAGGAATTATTTAAGCTGTTATAGTGGGTTCATTAATGAACTAGTAACTTCATGTTAGGCTTGGCCAGTCAAACCAATTGGTGACTGTCTAACTGACTGACTTCAATATGGCGCTGTGAACAGGATAATCCATGGCAACACAGGCCCTCAGGGTTCACTAGACAACGATAGTGTTGCCCAAGCAATCCTCCAATACCGCAATACTCCCATTCAAGTCATCGGCCTATCCCCAGCGCAGTTGCTGCTCCACCGCCGACTCCGGGATTCGATCCCGTTGAGACCTATCCTCTACAAACCACATTCTGAACGGATAGCCGCAGCACAACGTCGTGAGGAGAGTTTTCGTCAACGGAATGTCCTGCTGTCGGAAAGATACAATAGGTACACACACAGTCTTGACCCGCTACAGAATGGTGACAAAGTAGCCATTCAAAACCCATCAAACCGCCGGTGGACCACTACAGGCACCGTCATTGAGGTTCTCCCACATCGGCAATACCGGCTCCGAGTGGACGGATCAGGTAGGATCACACTCAGAAACCGACACTTCCCGAAAAAGCTGACCACAAAACCCAAACCCACACCATTGCCTAGTGCTATGCTTGATCCCATTGGCTCCAACTCTAACACCCCACACCTCAACATTAGGGACCTGGCCTCACCCAATGTCACTCCGCCCCCAAAACCAAGGCCGACGAAAATACCCCGGGCATTGTCAAGATTACTCCCCTCTAATCAGCCTGGCCGAAAGGAACTAATTTCTCCTCAAAGGCCAATACGCCTGCGCAATGGGAGAGGGGGGGGGAGGAAGGGGAGATGTAGAATACTGATAATTGTTATTCTGTGTTACTTTCACCCTTAGCCAGGATTGAACCTGCAGTCTGGAAATGACTGTTACAGATTGTTAACTATTGGACAGTAGAACAGTCAAAACACCTCCTCAGCTTAATGGACTCTTCCTGGCAGCAGTGGCAGGAATTATTTAAGCTGTTATAGTGGGTTCATTAAGGAACTAGTAACTTCATGTTAGGCTTGGCCAGTCAAACCAATTGGTGACTGTCTAACTGACTGACTTCAATACATCAGAGGGAGTATGATCGAATAGAACAGCTTGAATGTGAGCTCTTCTCACCACTCCTGGCTTTCATTGCTAAATTTTCAAGGTAAACCTGCATTTAATTACGCTTAATGGACATGTTATTTTAACATCCAGTCAATGTACGATCAAAATTTGGCCTACTTGTTATTTCTTGACCCCTTGCACTAGACGAGGTCTTTGCGGTCAGTTGGGTTTTACAGCACCTCAACCCATTGGGTCATTTTATGTTGAAGACGTTTGTTTTATTAATTCTTGATGGGCACTCAATTTTTATCAAACACATTGGGTTAGCTCAGTCGGTAGAGCGTTCGGCTAGACACCACAAGGTTCCTAGTTCGATACCGGTCCTCGCCAACTCAGCGTATGAGTAGCACAGGGATCTGTGCGGTAAAGTAAGGAGCTGATGGTAGGTGTGGCGCTCCACCTCAGATGCCAAAAATAATTTCCTTGGCGCTATTGAAAAGGGGATAGACTCCCTCGCTGACTGGCTGATACCGACTTTACTTTTCTATTTAACCCATAGATGAAACCTAATAGGTACTACCATTCTGGGTTAGAGTGGACCTGGGAGTAATGGCGATGAAGGGGCACTCCACATTCCCCAGAGCACCAGAACTGGAACTTCATCATTAGATAGAGTTTAACGTCATATACCCAGGACAATAAGACCTTCAGCAACCACCTTCTAGCACATATGATAAAAAGGGTTGGGCATTGCCACTAGGGTTGGAACAATCATATAGCTGCTATGGTTTTACATAATAAGCCAATTGATCAGAGGGGGCCTCACTGATTGCCTGTCTAGCTTAAGTTAGGGTCAATCTGGAGACAAACAACAAGAAAACAAGGACAAACTTCTCCTGTGGACACCTACACATGGACACCAGTGTAGGCTGACCAGGAAAATCTACACCAATCAGCACTGTATGGAAGTACTACCAGGAGCAATGACTGATAAATGGAAATCTAACAGGTACTACCACTCCAGATCAGAGTGGACCTGGGAGTAATGCAAATGAAATGGAACTATACTCCCCAGAGCTCCAGTTTAATGTCATACCCAGGACACTAAAACACTTAGCTACCAACTTTCTAGCACATATATGATAAAAAGGGTTTTGAGTTTGCCATGAGAGCAATATGGTCGGGATAATCATATAGATGCTAGGGCTTGATGTGACCAGTCAATTTATCAGAGGAGTTCACTCTGACAGCCCATTTAAGCTTAAATAAGAGCCAAAGTGTAGTGTTGCATGTCATGGACTGCTCAGCCACCAGGATTCCATCCTTAAGTATCACTTACCTAGAGGTCGCCACTCAACAAGTAGCCCCACTGGGGGAGTCTTACCTCTCTGTAAAGGGGCAGTCAGTGTATTCTAAGGCCCCAAATTTGGCCATATCCCCTGACACTTCACAATCGACGTCTTTGTAGTCGGTTATGGATATATAACAAAAAGTCTATAAGAAATTTTTTTTTTCGGATACTTTTTCAATATCTGGCTAAGATTCAAGTACTTTTATTTATTCATTCATTTTTTTTTTTTTTTTTGTTCCTCGGGAAAAAATAAGCCTATCTAACTCTGGCACAAAGCCTAAGTAAAATGGATCGACATCATGTTGCCATAATCAGGATACCCATGACTCTCACCACCCACCACTATCAGTCATTGCCTATGGCAGGTCTTCCACACAGCATCTAGAATCTGCACAGAGCTGATTGATGTAGGTTTCTGTTGGTTGGCCTACAGTGGTATGTCCACAGAAGAACGTCACTTATGAGTTCGTTTTTACTTCTCCAGGTTTGTTCAAGACAGCATGCAGCATCAGTGATGCTGATAGCTTTTTAATTTAGTGTATGTATAGGATGCATGTATTTGATTTGAATGAGTCCCTGGGAAATTTGATGGGTCTCAACTAAAGCTTCTTAATAAATTATAGAGTATATCTAAAGCCGTCTAACCCCTACCTCGTACCTCATACAATGTAATCCGTTTCCAAGAAAATACTGAAATGTATTTACAGTGAGCTGGAAATGGTGGGGGAAGAAAAAAAAAGACACTGGGATGCATGGATATGATTTTTATGTGTCCTTTTAGATTTTTATGCATCAGTGATGCAGGATGCTACCTATCAGCAGCTGGGACACTGGGATGCATGGATAGGATTTTTATGTGTCCTTTTAGATTTTTATGCAGGACGCAGGACCAATCAGCATCTCTGCAGCATTCTTGTGTAGTTCTCATCTAGTTTTTTTCTCTAATCATTTTGTTAGAGTCCAAGTGGTGCAGCCATACAGTATCACTGACACGGTTACAGAATTATTTCTTTATCTTATCAGAGAGATCAGATTTCCAGGAGTGATAATCTGTCTATAGCAGTCCACACCTTTCATATGCATATATTGACATCGCTTTCTGTAGATGAGATATTATTATCTAGGTATGTGAACTGGTCTACTAATTCTAGCGCCACCAACAAAGGCTATAATAAATGAAGAGTAATTTATTTTGAGTGCTCTTTTAACATAGCCTTTTGCCAAACTAACAAATATAGACATTTGGAGTCTACTTAAATTCCCAAACATTGTCTATGGCAGGTCTTCCACACAGCATCTAGAATCTCGTGAGTAACGTTCTCCTGTGGATACACCAGTGTAAGCCAACCAATAAAAACCTACAACAATCAGCTTTGTGTAGATTGTAGATGCTGTGCAGAAGACCTGAGAGAACAGTACTCACGAGTTCATTACTTCTCCAGGTTTGTTCAACACAGCATGCAGCATCCTTGTGTAGTTCTCATCTAGTTTTTTTCTCTAATCATTTTGTTAGAGTCCAAGTGGTGCAGCCATACAGTATCACTGACACGGTTGCAGAATTATTTCTTTATCTTATCAGAGAGATCAGATTTCCAGGAGTGATAATCTGTCTATAGCAGTCCACACCTTTCATATGCATATATTGACATCGCTTTCTGTAGATGAGATATTATTACCTAGGTATGTGAACAGGTCTACTAATTCTAGCGCCACCATAAATGAAGAGTAATTTATTTTGAGTGCTCTTTTAACATAGCCTTTGGACATTCTTTTCTTTTTATTAGATAATCTCAAAAAGTTTAATCCATTAATCTGAGATTAAAATTCTCTATAGCTAGTATGAAGTCTATAGGAGAACATCACTTATGAGTTCGTCCTTACCTCTCAAGCAGTAGTCCAGTATGTCTTGCTTGTTATTGGAAGGGGTGGGGGTTCTACTCTACCGAAGGGGATGTAGTTAGTGTATTCTACGCCTCACCAACAGGGTGGCAGTGATGCGGATAGCCTTTTGATTTAGTGCATCTTGGGATGCACATATTTGCTCTGAATGAGTACCCAGGAAAATTCATGGGTTCTAACTAAAGCCATCTAACTCCTACCTTGTAACCTATCCAGTGTAATTCCTTTCTAAGAAACTATTGAAATGTATTTACAGTTAGCTTGAAATGGTTTGGTTTGTTTTACGGCATATCAACCTCAGTGGGTCATTTAATGCCGATAAAGTTTTGAAATAAATCAATTCTTAATGGATAATACAATTTTTTTATAAATACATTTTTCTATTTAACCCATAGATGGGACCCTAACAGATACTACCACTCCGGGTCAGAGTGGACCAGGGAGCAATGGTGATGAAGGGGTGCTCCACATTCCCCAAACCTCCAAAACTGGAACCTCACCATCAGATAGAGTTTAACATCATTCCCAGGACATGTAGACCCTCAGCCACCGCCTTCTAGCACCCATATGATAAAAAGGGGTTGGGGCTTGCCATAAGGTCAATAGGGTTGGGAAAATCATATATGTGCTAGGGCTTGACGTGTGCTTTGAATGAGTACCCACGAAAATTCATGGGTTCTAACTAAAGCCATCTAACTCCTACCTTGTAACCTATCCAGTGTAATTCCTTTCTAAGAAACTATTGAAATGTATTTACAGTTAGCTTGAAATGGTGAGGGAAGAAAAAAGAAATACACTGAACCCTTGAAATTACGGGGATTCTGTGATGCCGACTGGGCCCATAACCTGTTGAGTATCTGGCCGCCATCCTTGGCCAGATGTAAAAGGACTTAAAGTAAATAAGTAAGTCAATAAGTATCCGGTGGTATAGTATCCTTTGGTAAGTCCGACGTCCAAGATGATCCAAGTAGCAGTGATCTAAGGTTAAGAATCAGGCTAGTATAAATACAACAACAGCAGCAGCAGCACTGCCAGTGATTGGACAATAGGAATCTTTCCCAGGTCACGTGCTTATAGGCGAGTCTATAAGTAGAGGTGTACATCTGGCACATGCCTTATATCCAAGAAATATTCCAACATACACTGGGATGCATGGATATGATTTTACCGAGTCCTTTTAGATTTTTGTGCATCAGGAGTGCAAAACATATATACTTATCAGCATCTCTGGGGTGGTATGATAAATGAAAAGAGTAATTGATTTTGAGTGCTCTTTTAACATGGCCTTTTGCCAAACTAACAAATATCAATCATGTAAATATAGACATTTGGAGTCTACTTAAATTCCAAAAACAATGATAGCTTGTCTAAAAATACAAGAACCATTTGTTTTATTCTAGAAGCAAGAAAAACTTGGAGCCAAATCTGCAAGAAGACATAAATATCAAAAGGTATGCTACCTTCCGTCTTTTTTTTCCCCCCTTCTTTTCTTTGCTGCTATTTCGAACAAAAGCAGACTGAACAAATCAGTTTAATGAGCAGAGAGAGATAAATAAAAGAAAATACATGGGAGAAATATAATACCAAAACAACACGCTGCACTTGGAAGAGAGAAAGGAATGGAAGGAAAGGAAGGAAAGGAATAGAGAGAGAGAGAGGAAAGGAAAGGAATAGAGAGAGAGAGAGGAAAGGAAAGGAAAGGAATAGAGAGAGAGAGAGGAAAGGAATAGAGAGAGAGAGGAAAGGAGAGGAATAGAGAGAGAGAGGAAAGGAGAGGAATAGAGAGAGAGAGAGAGGAAAGGAGAGGAATAGAGAGAGAGAGAGAAGGGAAAGGAGAGGAATAGAGAGAGAGAGAGAGAGGAGGAAAGAGAGAGAGAGAGAGAGAGAGAGAGAGAGAAGGAAAGGAATAGAGGAGAGAGAGAGGAGAAAGAGAGAGAGAGAGAGAGGAAAGGAATAGAGAGAGAGAGAGAGAGAGGAGAGAGAGAGAAAGGAAGGGAAATAGAGAGAGAAAGGAAGGGAATAGAGAGAGAAAGGAAGGGAATAGAGAGAGAAAGGATAGAGAGAGAAAGGAAAAAGGAAAGGAAAGGAAAGAAAGGAATAGAGAAAGGAAAGGAAAGGAATTAGAGAGAGGAAAGGAAGGAAATAGAGAGAGGAAAGGAAGGAAATAGAGAGAGAAAGGAAGGGAGAAAGGAAAGGAAGGGAATAGAAAGGAAAGAATAGAGAGAGAAGGGAAGGAATAGAGAAAGAAAGAAGGAAAGGAATAGAGAAAGAAAGGAAGGAAAGGAATAGAGAAAGAAAGGAAGGAAAGGAATAGAGAAAGAAAGGAAGGAAAGAATAGAGAAAGAAAGGAAGAAAGGAATAGAGAGAGAAAGGAAGGAAAGAATAGAGAGAGAAAGGAAGGAAAGGAATAGAGAGAGAAAGGAAGGAAAGGAATAGAGAAAGAAAGGAAGGAAAGGATAGAGAAAGAAAGGAAAGGAAAGGAATAGGAGAGAGAAAGGAAGGAAAGGAATAGAGAGAAAAGGAAGGAAAGAATAGAGAGAGAAAGGAAGGAAAGGAATAGAGAAAGAAAGGAAGGAAAGGAATAGAGAGAGAAAGGAAGGAAAGGAATAGAGAAAAGAGAGGAAAGGAAGGAAAGGAATAGAGAGGGAAAGGAAGGAAAGGAATAGAGAAAGAAAGGAAGGAAAGGAATAGAGAGAAATGAAGGAAAGGAATAGAGAAAGAAAGGAAGGAAGGAAAGAGATAGAGAGGGAAAGGAAGGAAAGGAATAGAGAAAGAAAGGAAGGAAAGGAATAGAGAAAAGAAAGGGAAAGGAAGGAAAGGAATAGAGAAAGAAAGGAAGGAAAGGAATAGAGAAAAAAGGAAGGAAAGGAATAGAGAGAGAAAGGAAGGAAAGAAAGAGAGAGAAAGGAAGGAAAGGAATAGAGAGAGAAAGGAAGGAAAGGAATAGAGAGAGAAAGGAAGGAAAGAATAGAGAGAGAGAGAAAGGAAGGAAAGGGGTTAAGCAGCACGATTGTTCTGCTGAAAAAAAAAAAAAAAAAGACTGCTCTTTACGATGCACATGCAAAAACACATGTATGCATCTAATATTTTAGTAATATATCCAGCTCAAATTTTGAGTGAACGACTGCTGACTAGGCCACGCTGGTAATACCACTTGCTCATATTTGAACCTTAATAACAATGATCATATTAACTTCCTGCAAGAGTCTCACCACCACCACCCCCGCCCTTACCCAGACAGAATTTGCAGTATCATATGAACCATTGGCTAACCCAAATAGAAATGTAAAACACAGTATAGTAGAATGATAAATTACAAAAATGCATCTGTTTAGTTGGCGGGATTTTAACGGCATGACACCCCCTGTTGGGTTATTTTATGCCTAAGACATTTTGTCTTATTCAAAGTTTGAAAAAAAAAAAATAAATAAATTGGATTATGAGCTCTGGTAAAAATGATCCAATTTGATTAAAGTACTCTTGAAATGTGACCTCTGGTATGAAAGAAAAAAAAAAAAAAAAAAAAAAAAAAAAAGGATTATGAGCTCCGGTAAAAATGATCTGATTTAATTAAAATACTCTTGAAATGTGAACTCTGGTATAAAAAAAAAAAAAAAAAAAAAAAAAAAAAAAAAAAAAAGGAAAAAAAAGTGAATAGGTTTCTACAACCTTTAAAAGACATCTAATAACTAAAAAAAAAAAAAAAAAAAAAAAAAATTAACGTATTCATGACATGTGAGCTCTGGTAAAAAAGTGACCCATTATTAGTCATGAGGTTTTCTACACCCTTTAAAAAAACATCTAATAATTTTTTTAAAAAGTGTAAAAAAATTTTGAAATATGAGCTCTGGTAAAAAATGATCCCATTTAATAATAGTACTCTTGAAATATGAGCTATGGTTAAAAAAAAAAAAAAAAAAAAAAAAAAAAAAATGACCTACTATTGAATACGTTTTTCTACAATCTTTAAAAGACATCTAGCAAATTTACTCCCCCCCCAATGAAAGTACTTTTGAAATGTGAGCTCTGGTAAAAAAGATCCCATTAATCAATAGGTTTTCTACAACCTTTAAAAAACATCTCATAATAAAAAAGAAAAAAAAGAAAAAAAAGAAAGAATTCTACAAATGTGAGTTCTGGTAAAAAAAAATCCCATTATTGAATAGGGTTTGTTTTTTTGCTTTTTGTTTTTATTTTTTTACAACCTTTAAAAGACATCTAGCAATTTAAAAAAAAAATGAAAGTACTCTTGAAATGGGAGTTCTGGTAAAAAAAAGAAAAAAGATTCAATTAACCTTTAAAAAACATCTAATAATTATTAATTCTTGTTAGATATTCCTTTTTTTTTAAAACAGTTCTTTTTTTATAAATTCATCTCTTCATTTATTTATCCCAAATATGAGACCCTAACAGGTACTACCACTCCAGGTTAGAGCAGGCCAGGGAGTAATGGTGATGAAAGGATACTCCACATTCCCCAGAGCTCCAGAATTGGAACTTCATCATCATATAGAGTTTAATGTCATACCCAGGACGTACCCTCAGTCACTGCCTTCCAGCACATATATGATAAAAAGGGTTGGGGCTTGCCATAAGGGTAATAGGGTTTGGACAATCATATAGGTGCTAGGGCTTGACATGACCAGCCGATTGATCAGAGGAGGCCCCTCTGACCACTTAACGAGCCTAAGTAAGGGCTAAAGTGTAATGTTGCAGGTTATGGACTGATCAGCCACCAGGATTCCATCCTTAAGCATCATGGGTCGCCACCCATGGCTAACAGGTGGCCGCAATGGGGGGAATTTTTAACCCTCTGCAGAGTGGTTGTTAAGTTTTGTTGTCCTAAACGCAATGTGCTAAACCAAAGTGATTTCTTTCAGCCAGTTTTACTAGTTAGTAATAATTAATTAATAATTTGATTATAACTAATTAGTAATTAATTAATATGCTAAATTAGTGACAGTGTGTTTAATTATTTTAACTTTTATTCATTTTTATGTTGCAATAATTTAAATTAGCGGGACCTGTGGATATAGTTATTTACTAAGCTTAGCTTAGATGTGGCACAAGGCCAGAAGCATGGGGAGCACAGTGAGAATCAAACTCACTAACAATGGTCTGCAAATCTAGCTTGCTAACCATTACACCACGTGAGGTGCCCTTTTTACCAACCCCTCCGTACGAGCAGGATGTGACACAAAATCAATTTCTTAAGCGGAGTTTAACAAGTTTGAATTCAGAGTTTTCTTTCTCCTAGACTGGTTACCTAGCCATGGTTAAAGAGTTCAGTTTGGCCTGCTATTTACCCATAGCTGGAGGAAGAATTAGATACATACCTTTCCCAAGGGTATTAGCGCCATGTGAAATGCCAACAGCTTCGTCCAGGAATTGAACTCACATCAACGAGTCCATTTCCTACGACTCTAACCATTAGACCACACGCCTGTGGATATACCACAGTATGATAACTTAATTATTACAATGTTTGATATGTTCAATTAAGAGCTATTGCTAAATAGTTCAACATGTAAAAAGTATAAAATCTTGACCAGCAGGACCTGTGGATATACCACAGTATGGTAATTTATAACGTTTGATATGTTTACTTAAGAGCTATTGCTAAATACTTCAATATGTAAAAAGTATAATCTTCATTTAACTCTCCCTCCCTTTTTTTTCTTCTTCTTTTTCATCTTTTCATTATGTTCAATTGAAAGATTAGCATTATCGCTTCCATGCACTCACCATCTCTCTCTGTATCTTTCACCTATTCTTTCTTCCTTACTATATTTTTTCTGTGTAGCATGTCGTTTTTCTTCCCTTTCTTTATAATAAGAACAGAATGGTCCATTATTTAGCTAAGGTGCCGACAGTCATAAGAATTCGGCAGATAAGCAACACCAGATAATCAGGATTTGCATTTAATCTTGGACAATTTGGACAGTCTCATTTTTAACTAGAGAGTGTTGCAAGATAATAACAGTTGTACAAATAAGGAACATGAGTATTAATATATAGAAATCTCAAGGAATAAAAACATTTAGATCTATTTTCTTACTTTAAAACAAGTGATGTCAATATATGTTTAGGCAGGGCAGTGAAGTCAATGTTGGATGCAATTAGGGGGGTCACTGGAGTCAGAGGTGGATGCAATTAGGGGGGCACTGGAGTCAGAGGTGGGTGCAATTAGGGGGGTCACTGGAGTCAGAGGTGGGCAATTAGGGGGTCACTGGAGTCAGAGGTGGGTGCAATTAGGGGGGTCACTGGAGTCAGAGGTGGGTGCAATTAGGGGGGTCACTGGAGTCAGAGGTGGATGCAATTACGGGGGTCACTGGTCAATGTTGGATGCAATGGGTCACTGGAGTCAATGTTGGATGCAATTACGGGGTCACTGGAGTCAATGTTGGATGCAATTAGGGGGTCACTGGATCAGAGGTGGGTGCAATTAGGGGGTCACTGGAGTCAGAGGTGGGTGCAATTAGGGGGGTCACTGGAGTCAGAGGTGGGTGCAATTAGGGGGGTCACTGGAGTCAGAGGTGGGTGCAATTAGGGGGGGTCACTGGAGTCAGAGGTGGGTGCAAGCAATTAGGGGGGGTCACTGGAGTCAGAGGTGGGTGCAATTAGGGGGGGCACTGGAGTCAGAGGTGGAAAAACTATACCAACTCAGACTCCAGTTGAATTTATACTTTTATATGTCCCTAGTTTAAATCTGTAAAGTTATACAGTGCACACTCCTTATAAATAGATTTTTTAAAATCATGTTTTTATATTTATTATGAATTGTAATCATTTAATTACATAGAGAGGAGTCAGAGTCGGAAGTGCCAAAAATAGAGGAGTCGGAGTCAAAGGTTTTGTTTTCTGATTCCACAGCCCCGCGCATAGGAAAGACATGGACTGCCATAAACAGATTATCAATCATATGGAAATCTGATCTCTCTGAGATTGTTTTGTTTTACGGAATATCAACCTCAGTGGGTTATTTAATGCCGATGAAGTTTTGAAATAAAGTCATTCTTAATGGATACTTAATTTTTTTAATAAATACATTTTTCTATTTAACCCATAGATAGGATCCTAACAGGTACTACCACTCCAGGTCAGAGTAGACCAGGGAGCAATGGTGATGAAGGGGTGCTCCACATTTCCCAAACCTCCAGAACTGGAATCTCACCATCAGATAGAGTTTAATGTCATTCCCAGGACATGTAGACCCTCAGCCACCACATTCTAGCATCCATATGATAAAAAGGGTTGGGGCTAGCTATAAGGGCAATAGGGTTGGGGCAATCATATAGGTGCTAGGGCTTGATGTGACCAGCCGATTGATCGGAGGGGGCCTCTCCAACCACCCATCTAGCCCAAGAAAGGGCCAAAGTGCTCTCTGATAAGATAAAGCAAGAATTTTTCCAAGCTGTAGCAGTTTCAGTGCTACTGTATGGCTGGACAACTTGGACTTTAATGAAACAATTGGAGAAAAAGGTAGATGGGAACTATGCAAGGATGCTGCATGTTATCCAGAACAAATCCTGGAAGCAGCACTGTACAAAAAAAAGTACCTGTATGGCCACTTACCGCCTATCATACAACCCATCCAAGTAAGATTAACAAGACATGCTGAAGAAATAAGGATGAACTCATGTGACGTTCTTCTGTGGACACATACACATGGACACACCAGAGTGGGCTGACCAGGAAAGACTTACATTGAATCTCTATTGCCATCAGTCCCTATCAGCAATCACTCTTGGTAAATCCTCTTGACGGCACCCAGTGTCCATACAGTGCCGATGAAAGCAAGTTTTTGGCGGCCAGCTAACACAAGTGTGTCCATGTGTAGGAGTCCATAGAAAAATATTGCTTAAGAGTTAGTCCTTATTTCTCCAGAAGTACCTAGCAGGTCTTGCTTATTTTATTTGGATAGTTTGTGAGATGGGAGGTAAGTGGCCATACAGATGCTGTTTGATAGGATGCTGCTTCCAGAATTTGTTCAGAAAAAGATGCAGCATCCTTGTGTAGTTCCCATCTGGCTTTTTATCTAATCTTTTCCTTAGAATCCAAGTAGTGCAACCCTACAGTAGTACTTACAAAGCTACAGTTTGGAAGAATTACAGTTACATCAGATTTCCATATAGCTGATAACGTACGCATATGCACGTATATGTATGAATACATATGGAGGTGTGTGGTGTAATGGTTAGAGTCGTAGGAAATGGACTCGTTGACTTGGGTTCAATTCTTGGACGAAGCTGTTTGCATTTCACATGGCGCTAATACCCTTGGGAAAAGTATGGATCCAATTCTCCCTCCAGTTATGGATAAATAGCAGGGCAGACCTGGCTCTTTAACCATGGCTCGGTAAACCATCTGGGAGAAGGAAAACCCTGAATTCAAACCTGTTAAGCTCCGCTTAAGAAATTGACCTTGTGTCGCTTCCTGCTCGTGCAGAGGGATTGGTGTGTGTGTGTGTGTGTGTGTGTGTGTGTGTATATATTATATATATATATAAATAATCATAGGAAATCTCACCAGGGTCAATCCATGCAAATTCCAGGAACAAACAATGTGTCTTGCGCTATCTGTGGCAAGGTCTGTAAGTCGGCTTCTGGTCTTAAGAGACATATGGTGGTGCATAAGCATCAAATTTTATCATCTGATTCATCTGAATCAACTTATTCATCGGGAAGGAAGTCCTCTCAATGTCATATTTGCATCAGGTTTGATGAGTCATTTGAGGGCTCATGCATGGAGATATACGTATGTATGTGTGTATATATATATGGAGATATACGTATGTATGTGTGTATATATGGAGATATACGTATGTATGTGTGTATATATGGAGATATACGTATGTATGTGTGTATATATGGAGATATACGTATGTAAGCATAAGGAGAGAGAAATAGGGAGAGTGACATACTAATTGTTCACCATAGCTGAGACCAATGGAGGAACTTGAGCAGAGAGATATAAGAACAGCTCAATATATATATATATATATATATATGAATTGATACATTGGCACATTGTCTTGATGATAAGTGGCTAATACACTACTTTGAAACCAATAGTAACAATCGCATCTTAAATGTATTCATTAACGAATAAATACAGCTCTTACACCTGTAATCAAACACTTTTTCAAATACTAAATAACTGTGAATTTGCCAAGTTTTACCAAAATTGCTTCAAAAATAAAGAAATGAAGAAATTACAGAATTTCTTGTTTTGAATTAGTCCGTGATTTGACAAAATCATGTCCACTTTTGTATCCCCAATTTCGTGGGCTTTAAATTCTCAACTTTTGAATCACTGGGAATATTTGCATAATTCAAACAGTTTTGAACTCCATTTACAAAGCTCTATTTAACTAATATAATTAAATAACAATAACATCAAATAATAAACATCAACAGGGAATGCTTATATATATATATATATATATATATATATACACACACATACATACACACACGTGTGTGTATTAGGAAGAATACAGAAATAATTATGCAGACTGCGTTAATGTATATATAAATGTGTGTTTGGAAGAATCCATTAGGTAGGTAATACAGAGAAATTGATGTAGAAATATGTTAGTGTGTATGTGTTACATTTTATATATGGATTCTCTTTTTGTCAATAATTCCTTCCCTTGCCAACAGTTTCCAATTAAATATACATAAGAATTTGGCAACACCACCCCAATTTTTATATATATATATATACTAGACAAAACATGACCCGTTGGGTCACCCATTGAGCTCTTGCTAGATAATTGGGATTAGAGAAAATAGAGTTTGCAAAGTGAATTAAATTTAGAAGAAAAAAACAAACAAAAAAAAAACAAAACAAAAAAAAAAAAAAACATACGGTGAAAAAAAAAAACAAAACAAAAACATTGAAATCATTTCTAAGAAACGGTTAACCTAATTTAAATTGAAATGGATCATGGTATTTTATTTAGGTCACTGAATCTTAACATACAAATAAAGTGAGTAGGTAAATGTCTATCACAATAACTCTCCCATCTCTCTTTTACTCACACAGAGAAACTAACATGTATAATGAGGAGGTAAAAGTGATATGCAGAGCGTGTGTAAGGGACGGGTCAGTTTTTGACTTAATTGCTTAAAAAAGGCGTCGGGGTGGCCTAAAGTCGGTATCAGCCAATCAGCAAGGAAGTCTATCCTCTTTTCACTAGCGCTAGACCAAGGAGATTGCTTTTGCATCTGAGGCGGTGCGCCACTTCTACCATCAGCTCCTTACTTTACCGCACAGATCCCTGTGCTACTCATACACCGAGTTGGCGAGGGCCGGTATCGAACTAGGAACCTTGTGGTTTCTAGCCGAACGCTCTACCGACTGAGCTAACCCTGCCCTACGATTAATTAGAACCAATTAAGATGGATTTTTTTCAAACAACTCAATCATAAAAGCAAGGAATATTTTAGTATGAACTTTGTGTCATTAAACTAAACAGGAAAAAAAAACCTTTAGAAAACAAAAATTGATACACTCAGCTTTAGTAATACTAGCAAATATATGCACCCTCCGGGTGCAAGTATTTATGTTTTAATGTAATAAAATATTGTATTAAATTAGAAAGGCTAATGAAACTAAATAAGAATACAGATAAAAAGATTTGCAACAGAGGGAGTATAATAAAAGATTTGAAACAGAGGGAGTATAATAAAAAATGGAACAACTGAAACTTACTCTTCCATCACTCTCGTCTTTCATTGTTATTTTTTCTAATTTAAGTATTTAGTTATAAGAGGAAGTAAAGAATAAAATGAGTTATTTTATCTTGTTAATGGATTTCATTTAAGATTCATTGAAGAGATTTTTGCTTATATTCATTAAAATAAAACCAAACAGTTAGAAATCAATAATACTAAGCACATTTATTAAATTTGATTTTTTAATATTAATATGCAAATTAGCCTTCCCGTTCACACTGTAAACCGCTATTTTGTTGTATATATAAATATAATTGCATGTTGTCAATATGTAGACATGGTTAACAGTATTAATAATGTAAGAGAATTTTATTGTGACTTGAGTAGGAATATAGTTTCGGTTACAGACAGAAAAACACACAATCTCCATTATAATAAGATATATATATATATATATATATATATATATTATAGAGTGAATAATAAGATTCAGCCAAAAAAGAATGCTTGGCTCAATTTGGGCCTTAGGATCATCATAATATTGGACAAATAAACATTTATTTTATTATTGCCATAGTTGGGTGGGAACTGGTATCGAACCTGGAACCTTGGGATTCTTAGGTGGGCGCTCCTCCAACTGAACTAAATTGGCCCTTTTTGAGGAAAATAATCACTTCCTATATGTGTTGAAGCCACTGAAATTTCATAGAAATACAAAAGGAAATTATTTACATTTTTCTTTCCCTCGATTTGATATTCTAATTTATGATTAAGGAAAATAATCACTCCCTATGTGTGTCTAAGCCATTGAAGTTTCAGTAAAATTTGTGGCAATAATAAGAATGGATTAGTGGTGTACTGGTTAGAGTCATAGGAAATGGACTTGTCGACCCAAGTTCAAATCCTGAAGAAGCCACAATTCCCATAATGCTAATACCCTTGGGAAAGGTATGAATCCAACTATTCTCCCTCCAGCTATGGGTAAATAGTAGGGCAGACTGGGCTCTTCAACCTTCGTAGGGCAACCAGTCTAGGAGAAGGAAAACTCTGAATTCAAACCTGGTCACTACTAGAATAGACTCAGTCCTACTTAGTGATCTATTTTAATAAAAAAAAATATTAATAAATAAAAAAAATATTGGGGCGGGGAGCTGCAGTTCTGTAGATGCCTTGAAGAGGGGAAAAAAATACAAATACGAAATCTGGACCATGAAAAGAAGACAGTAAGCAAACTGGTTAAACTTGCAAATCGGTCGGAAAATTAAGGTGACCCAGAAAAAACAGAACCCACAAATTTTGTAATAAAACTTAATCTTAACTAGGGGGTTAGGTTTAGGGTTAGTTTAATGGGAAAATAAATAATTTGGGTTCTGTATACAGGATGACCCAGAAAAAAACAGAACCCACAAATAGGGTTAGTTTAATGGGAAAATAAATAATTTGGGTTCTGTATACAGGATGACCCAGAAAAAAACAGAACCCACAAATAGGGTTAGTTTAATGGGAAAATAAATAATTTGGGTTCTGTTTTTTTCTGGGTCACCCTAATTTTCCGACCGATTTGCAAACCAACATAAAGGCGAGCACTATCTTAGCAAAACAATTGAAAAAAAGTTTCTGCAAAACATATCCTTGTATGGAATAATGTCGCCCACTGTAAGATTTGAACTCCCGCCCACTCCTGTAACAAGGCACGACGCCCACCACATCAACCAACTGCTTGCTATCTTAGCAGTGTGCATCAAGCAAGTAGAATTAAACACAGATGAAGAGATTTGGCTTTTGTCTACATATGGTGAGGGATGGGGGGGGGCATACTCAGTTTACACAAATCTGGGGTACACTTAAGTCTATTTAAAAAATAAAACATGGGGAAAGGGAAAAAAGGGGACAATTTCAGAAAAAAAAAAAAAAAAATTAAATTAAAGGTGACCCAAATTGGATATAAACAGATATTTTGTTTTTTGTTTTTTTGCTGCTTGTGTATATAACAATACTATATATAATTCACTTGTATGCAGATTGAATTTTCAAAACCTAATTTTTGATCGACCTATATACAAATATTTTCCTAAAGTTTGAAATATGAAATAAATTGGATTGTGAGCTCTGGTAAAAATATCCCGATTTAATTAAAGAACTCTTGAAATGTGAACACTGGTAAAACAAAAACAAACAAAAAAAAAAAACTCCCATCAGTGAATAGGTTTTCTACAACCTTTAAAAAACATCTAATAATTAAAAAAAAAAATAATGAAAGTATTCATGTCATGTGAGCTCTGGTAAAAAAAAAAAAAAATTATCCCATTATTAGTAAATAGGTTTTCTACATTAAAAAAACAACAACAACAAAAAAAAACAACATTTAATGACTTTAAAAAAAGTGTAAAAATCATTGAAATATGAGCTCTGGTAAAAATGATCCCATCTAATAATCATACTCTTGAAATCTGAGCTGTGGTAAAAAAAAAGAAAATGACCCATTATTGAATACGTTTTTTTTTACAACCTTTAAAAGACATCTAGCAGTTAAAAAAATGAAAGTACTTTTGAAATGTGAGCTCTGGTAAAAAGATCCCATTAATCAATAGGTTTTCTACAACCTTTAAAAAAAAACATTTAATAAATGAAAGAATTATATAAATGTGAGCTCTGGTAAAAAAAAATATCATCTAGCAATTTTTAAAAAATGAAAGTACTCTTGAAATGTGAGTTCTGGTAAAAAAAGAAAGAAAAAAAAAAAGAGACCCCATTAACCTTTAAAAAAAAACATCTAATAATTTTTTTAAATTAAGGAATTCTTGAAATGTGAGTTCCAGTAATTTTTTTTTTTTAATTGTAAATAATATTTATAATTCAGTATTTATTTCAATTATTAAAAAAAATCTTAAAACATTTTTTTAAATCAAAATAAACAACAATTAGCCCTCACTATTTTAATAAATTTTGAAAGATTTTTTTTTAAATAAATAATATTCATTATTGAATTTTCAAATACCAATTGTTTAAAATAATTTATCACATAAAAAAGTGGACATTATTTGGAAAAAAGAAAAACTATCAAATAGTTTAATTTTGGATCTACAAAAGAAAATATGAAACAAATATCCTACATTCATATTGATAGTAAGAAATCGAATTTGACAAAATGAAATAAATTTTCCTTAAAAAAAATAAAAAACACAAAAAAAACAAAAAAAAAACGCACTTCAAGGCCATGAAAAAGAAAAACTTTAATAAAAAAAATTATAAATGTAAAATTACAATTTTTTAGGGGGAGAGGTAAGTATGTATCCTACCCTGGCGTGGGGATATCTTGGTTTACAATACGGTAGTCACATTCGATCACATAAGCCAAAGCAATGGAATGTCAAAATGATAATGAAGACGAAACCGATTTTTCAAACTCGCAGATTTAAAAAAAAGAAAAAGAAAAAAAGTCACACAGCCGACCATCACGAATGTTTTAGGTATCATCAGAGATGACCTTTAAAAATAATGCTGTTAAAAAATTTTTTAAGTATTATTTCGCAACTAAACATGGAACATATTTTAGATAACATTGTCGTATCACTATGTTGTCAAGAGTTTTAAAAAGGCCTTCGTCAATATGAAATATGGTTGAAAGGAACCAGTAAAAAGGACGGCTAGGTTGCTTACTTTAATTAAATAAATGAATAATTTGAAATTAGAGTGAAATAAATAAACAAATAAAAAAATCGAAATCAATATAAATAAATAATATATAAAATAATATATAAATTAACTGTAGATAAAAAAAATTCGAAATCAAATGTAAATAAAATAAATAAATTCGAAATCAAATGTAGATAAATAAATTCAAAATTTGATAAAGATAAAATAAATGAATTCGAAATTAAATGTAAATAAATAAATTAAATAATAATTGTGACCTTTTTTAGGGTAAAAAAAAAATAAATAAATTTATTACGAAACTACCATTTTGTGAATTTCAGTTGCACAAGAGAAAACGAGAGATACAAAAAAAAAAAATGTACATCTTTCTTTAATTATAAAATATAAATTAAATCAAAATTTAGATATTATTTCCTCAAATAAACGGTGAATATTTTTTTCATTTCTTTGTCGAGGATGACATCAACAATTTATTTTTATAAATTAATTTAGTTTCCTAATTCCACAGAAGTCGACACTTTTTTTTTCTCCCTACAAAACGGACACACCTTATGACGGTATTTTATATTTAAAAAAAAAAAGAAAAAAAAAGCCTTTTTCCCTCTTTACTAAGGGTATCATTGTATTTCCTGTTAGTAGTACTCTTGTTACTACTAACGTCAAATCTTATATATAGAGAAAAATTAGGTTAAAAATAACGAGTACTATTATATATATATATATATATATATATATATATATATATGTATGTGTGTATGTGTGTGTGTGTAGAGAAAGAAGGAGGTGTTTCTCGGGAATTACACACACACACACATATATATATATATATATATATATATATATATTTATATAGGGACTGGCAAACAAATCGGCTTCTACGAGTTTTAAAAGCGAATTTAAAATAATCAAATCTATTATTTAAGGTCAAACTTTGTCTAAATCAATAAGTAGTAACATAATGACCATCATTAAAAAAAGAAAAATATCATTACATATGCAGTTTATTTTTAATACATTTAAAATTTGTTTAGGTCAATTTCGACGCGATCCGCCATTCTGTCTCTTTTCAAGGGTTTTAAGCGCTTGTTTACAATTTTAATATAACATACGCGATTACAAAAAAATTAACAAAAATCAGGTAATTATCCGATTTTAATGAAATTTCAGTATTGATTTAACAATTAATGAATTTTATGATGCATCAGTTATTTTTTTCAAAACTTTAATTTAGTATTTTTGCTATGAAAAAATTAATATATAAAATTCATTTAAAATATGAAAAGCCTGATGTTAAGTTTAAAATGTTATATTTTTAGATTCTAAAAATAAATATCTATTTAATGCAAACCTTATTTTAGTCAATCAAAGTATACTTTTTGAAGAAAAACTCGATTGGAAACAAGCAGAAAAAAATATCAATGTGTAATTTTTTCTTTATAAGATAATAGCCAATTAAATAATTATCGAAATTAGTAAAAAAGAAATCTCAAAAAAATGTATTATTTATTATTTTTTTTACATTTTGTTTTTCAATTTTCGGTACTTATTTTCTCATAGAAAATTTCCATAAATGTTTACCATTGGATGTAAATACATCTGAAATAGTTTTTTTCTAAAATATATTAGGGGAAATAGTTTTTTTACAAGGTCTATCACCCCCCCCCATTTTATTTTATGAGATAAAAAAAAAAAAGACGGTGTCAGAAAAATTTTGTACTTTTTTTCTATAAAGATAAGAGTCTAAATAACTATATCAATGAAATTCTATAACGTACCGAGCTGTAGTTTTTTTAGGAAAAATTAAGGAAATCGGAAATAAAAAGTGCAAAAAATGTCATAATATTAATATTTGAAAACTTTTTTTTGCTTTTGAAATGGGTATGTACTATATTCTATTAAATTGTCAAAAAAAAAAAAAAAAAATTTTTTTAAAGAAATTAATTTTTAAGAGATTTTCAAATCTTTTGTGTGCTTAAATATTTTTATTTTCTGCATGAAATGAATTAAATTTTTTTTTTCTGCGTAAAAAAAAAAAAAATCGAGTTTTTCCACGGATATTTAAATATATGAATTTTAGAATTCAGGTGAACTAAAAATTGGTCCGATCTGATCTCGATTAATATTTTTAAAAGAATTTGTAATTTTTATTGTGGAATAGTATGTGATTCTTAGAATATACAGAAGAGCAAAACTGACATATTTGTTTTGTTTTTATACAAATAGACGAGATGCTTCTCAGTAACCAATGTTTGAAAATTATTTTATTTAACTTTTTCGACCAATTAGAATAAAAAAATAAGTATATATTGATTATTTTATCAGTTTTTCTCTTAGAAAAAATATTCAAATTTTCATTTTATTTTCGATTTTAAAAATTAATACTAAAACCGAAGACATTTTTTGAACATCAATTTCACTGTGACATTTTAATATTAAATTTTTTCAAGTTTTTATTCATTTTAATAGTAAATTTTAATATTAAAGTTTTTAAAGATTTTATTCATTTTAATAGTAAATTTTGGCTAAAAAAGTATGTCCGTTACACCCAAACGTACGTAGATGCATAACCGTAAGAGGATAATAATGTATTTCTTTCTGTCTAAATTGTGGCCTGAAAATTACCCTTTCGCATGTAATACGGATAGGTTTGTTTATTTTTTAAGATAACGATGCAATTTTTCCCAATTGGATAATTTGATCTTTGAATTAACTGTTTTTCTTTGTAACAACTCTGTAGGATCTTTGTTTTTTATGAGATTTTTGATAAACAAAGTTCGGAAATATTTATTTCCGTTTTATTCAAGATGGCCTAAACTGATCACGTAACCGTTTTGGTTATACCTATCTTTTACAGTCAGTACGTCCAAATTTTGTAAATTTAGCAGTTTCTATATTGACATAACTGTCCATTCATCATCTTTGGCCGACAAGCTGAGAAAAATTGATTCATTCAATAATAATATAAATAACATGAACGAAGATAAAGGTTTTTAATTTATATATATATTATGGTTATAAATTGTTTTCTCTTTATCAGCATTGTGTGGTGTTTTCATTCCATCTTGTTCATTTTCATATATATATATATATATATATAGTATGAACAAAAAGTAATAAGACAAACAGGAATATTTCTTATGTTATTTATTCTCAACTAGTTTCGACCTTAGGTCATCGTCAGGAGAAAATTTCTTATTTGAAAAAATTGTTTTTAGATTTTTTGAAAGGGAGTATTATAGCAGAACTATAAAAATTGGAGTATTTTTGAGGGTAGAAGAGTGTGTTAGTAGTAGCAAGTCCATCTGTTCCATGAAAAACCTCCGATATATATATATATATATATATATATATATATATATATATATATTTGTTAGGAGGTTGATTTAGAAGGCTATCACAATGCAGGTGTAAAGAAAAAATAATAATACGGTAACAATGATGTTGTGTGTTAACCTGTATTTAATTCTTGAATTTTTGAGATAATATCCCTTTTTCAAAAGATCACTGGAAAAAGAGATTATCTCGAAAATTCAAGAATAAAATACAGGTTAACACACAACATCATTGTTACCGTATTATTAATTTTTCTTTACACCTGCATTGTGATAGCCTTCTAAATCAACCTCCTAACCAAATCTTTTTTTAATAAAATAACTATTCTTCAATTTGGAATATAATTAAATTTAATTCTTATTCTAAGTGTAAATTCAATTTTGCTGTTAGTTTTTTTTGTTTTGTTGATTTTTTTAGTGGGTTAATAGTAACTCGGTACAAAAATTACTTGTTACTCTAATTTTACAAATTTTCAGAGATGCTGATAGGTACGCGTCCTACGTCCCTGACGACGCATAAAAATCTAAAAGGACGCAGTAAAATCATATCCATGCATCCAGTGTTTTTCTTTTTTCTTCCCTCACTATTTCAAGCTAACTGTAAATACATTTAACTCTTAAAATCCTGTTGAGAATTTTATAAGTCCAGAGTCCCATTCCTATAAGGATTTATCAAAAAATGACAAAAAATGGCCTTTTCATTTCAAGTTACCTGCTATTTCCCTTAAATCAAAAACTTCTAAATGTTTAATAACACATTTAAACAAAGGCTATCATTTAGGGTAGTTAGGAAAATGAATGTGACTTCCGGCCAGGTGGAATGAGGTGGTATAGGATGTTAAGAGTTAAATACTTTCTTAGAAATGAATTACACAGGATAGGTTACAAAGGTAGGAGTTAGACGGCTTTAGTTGTTTCCCCAAAAACTCTAACTGGTCTCAATTAGCACAATTATTACGTTTGTCTGTCAGCAAGTAAGACTAAATGATCATTACTCAAGAGTTCGAGTCTCACTGGGTGTCACTTACATCCAGATACAAGATATACAAGATTATATATATTTACCAACCCCTCCGCACGGGCAGGATGTGGCACGAGGTCAATTTCTTAAGTGGAGTTAAACATGTTTGAATTCAGAGTTTTCCTTCTCATAGACCGGTTGCCTAACCAAGGTTAAAGAGCCCAGTCTGCCTGCTATTTACCCATAGCTGGAGGGAGAGTAGGATTTATACCTTTCCCAAGGGTATTAGCGCTAAGTGAAATGCAATTACCACATCCAGGATTTGAACTCGGGGCGACGAGTCCATTTCCTATGACTTTAACCATTACACCACGCGCTTCCTATATACAAGATTATAAGTGAGTTCGAATCTCACTGGGTGTCACATCCGGATTTGTGATACAAAATCATTAGTGAGTTCGAGTCTGTGTGTCACTTCTTACATCCAGAATTGACACAACTTAGTAAATAACTACGTTTGTTTCTGGTGTTAGTGAGTTCGAGTCTCACTGGGTGTCACTTACTTCCGGATTTGTGACAACTAAACAAAGCTTAGTAAATAACTATTACGTGTGTTGTTAGGGTTAGTGAGTTCGAATCTCACTGGGTGTCAATCACATCCAGATTCGTGACACAAGATCATTATTAGTGACTTCGAGTCTCACTGCTTGTCACCCGGATTTATGACAAGATCATTACTAGTGAGTTAGAGTCTCACTGGGTGTCACATCCAGATTAGTAACAAGATCATTACTAGTGAGTTCGAGTCTCACTGGGAGTCACTTACATCCGGATTTGTGACACAAGATCATTATTGGTGAGTTTGAGTCTTACTGGGTGTCACCCGGATTTGGGACAAGATCATTACTGGTGAATTCGAGTCTCACTGGGTGTCACTTACATCCGGACTTGTGACACAAGATCATTATTGGTGAATTCGAGTCTCACAGGGTGTCAAAATCTTGATTTGTGACAACTAAGTAATGCTTAGTAAATAACTCTTACTGCTGTTGTTTTTTTGGGGGGAGGTGGGGGGTTAATTCAATTGTATCTCTTTATTCATAGCTGGGTTATCTAACGACCTAGAACCAAGTCCCAAGTTCACTAACTTACTTGTTTAATTAATTAAATTATAAACAGAACATGTTTTTATTTCATTTTTTTTTTTTTTCCAATTACAATATTTATTTTTGTACAATGACTTATATTTTGAATCAATCATTTTATGCCAGTTTTTTTTTTTTTTTTTTTTTTCTTCCAAAAACGATTTTAAAGAATTTAACTAAAAGACAAGAAAGCCAGGACACTTGCTAAATGAACATAACGTTCCATACGATGACACCGCCATCATGACCGAATTTCATTTTTGATTCATTAAGATCGAAATTCAATATTGGGTTCAAGGAGTGCTCAATTGTTTTATTTATTTTTTTCTTCAAGAGTGAAGAATTGTTAAAATTAATTTAACATTTAATTCAATTTGGAATTTATTTTCACTAATTAATTCTATTTTAAATAACGATGATATAATAACCATTTATAAAAGTTAAAATTCTCTTTTTTTATTATTATTTTTAATCTTGCTACTCTAGTTAAAATATTTTCCTGTGATCTGAAACATTCTTGGTCAAACTTGCATGGAGGGGGGGGGGGGGGTAATGAAACTTATTTATGTAGGTAGACTTTTAAATTTATACATCTACATGTAGATGTATAGGGAGAGAGAGAGATAAATACATAAATAATGACAGATTATATATATATATATATATATATATATAGATATATATAGATAGATAGATAGAAGAGAGAGAGAGAGAGACGGATATAGAGGTGAGAGAGAGACAGATATAGAGGTAAAGAGAGTGAGTGAGAGAGAGAGAGACAGATATAGAGGTAAAGAGAGTGAGTGAGAGAGACAGACAGATATAAAGGTAAAGAGAGTGAGTGAGAGAGAGACAGATATAAAGGTAAAGAGAGTGAGAGAGAGAGAGAGACAGATATAAAGGTAAAGAGAGTGAGAGAGAGAGAGAGTGAGAGAGAGAGAGACAGATATAAAGGTAAAGAGAGTGAGAGAGAGAGAGAGACAGATATAAAGGTAAAGAGAGTGAGTGAGAGAGAGAGAGAGACAGATATAAAGGTGAGAGATAGAGGTAAAGAGAGTAGAGAGAGTGAGAGAGAGAGATAGAGACAGATATAAAGGTAAAGAGAGTGAGAGAGAGATAGAGACAGATATAAAGGTAAAGAGAGTGAGAGAGATAGAGACAGATATAAAGGTAAAGAGAGAGACAGAGAGAAGACAGAGAGATATAAAGGTAAAGAGAGAGAGTGAGAGAGACAGATATAAAGGTAAAGAGAGAGAGTGAGAGAGACAGATATAAAGGTAAAGAGAGTGAGAGAGATAGAGCCAGATATAAAGGTAAAGAGAGAGAGAGAGAGCCAGATATAAAGGTAAAGAGAGAGAGAGAGAGAGAGAGAGAGAGAGAGAGACAGACAGACAGATATAAATAAAGAGAGAGAGTGAGAGAGCCAGATATAAAGGTAAAGAGAGAGACGATATATATATATATATATATATATATATATATATATATATATATAGATAGATAGATAGATAGAGATAGACAGACATTATAGAGATAGAGACAGAAATAGATAGATAGAGAGATATAGACAGAGAGATTCTATCTATATCAGATATCGGAGAGATAGAGATAGAGAGAGAGAGTTGATGAAACCCGGAAATTCATTATCTCTTGCAGTCTAATTCTCATTTAATCATATTATTCACTACGAAACAAACAAAAAAGGGTTTCAATTTTCAATATGTATTTTGTTGTGTAGCAAGTCAATGTGATTAATTATTCCTTTTCATATGATTATCAAATGGAAATGTTTTAAGACAAAACTATTATAATCCTACTAACATTGACCATCATAATTTTTAGACGACATGTGTGTTATTATTATGTCAATAAAATCATAAATCTATCTATCCATATATAAAGGGCAGTTGTGTGTATATGCATGTCCGGAGGAAACTTCAAAAATAAAGCAATTAACAACAAAGTAAATATATATATATATATATATATACTAGCAAATATATGCACCCTCCGGGTGCAAGTATTTAAGTTTTAATGTAATAAAATATTGTATTAAATTAGAAAGGCTAATGAAACTAAATAAGAATACAGATAAAAAGATTTGAAACAGAGGGAGTATAATAAAACATTTGAAACAGAGGGAGTATAATAAAAAATGGAACAACTGAAACTTACTCTTCCATCACTCTCGTCTTTCATTGTTATTTTTTCTAATTTAAGTATTTAGTTATATGAGGAAGTAAAGAATAAAATGACAGTTATTTTATCTTGTTAATGGATTTCATTTAAGATTCATTGAAGAGATTTTTGCTTATATTCATTAAAATAAAACCAAACAGTTAGAAATCAATAATACTAAGCACATATTTATTAAATTCGATTTTTTAATATTAATATGCAAATTAGCCTTCCCGTTCACATTGTAAAGCGCTATTTTGTTGTATATATAAATATAATTGCATGTTGTCAGTATGTAGACTTAGTTAACAGTATTAATAATGTAAGACAATTTTATTAATAATTGATGTTTAGATGAAAAATAAAATCATGAAGAATAACTAAGAGAATTGTGACTTGAGTAGGAATATAGTTTCGGTTACAGACAGAAAAACACACAATCTCCATTATAATAAGATATATATATATATATATACACACACATTCACTATGACCAGGGCTTGGTTTTTTAGCAAAAATAATAGAGATTTGATTTATATTTGTGAAGATAATTAAAAAATAAAATTTAAATGATAACAGCATGGATTTTTTTTTTTTCATTTAATATTTTAGATAGTAGACATTAACATTTCTTTTCAGAGTAGCTGGATCAATGCAAGGTCTTTTTTTTATGTAGGAATTTTAATGGGACATCCTACAAGGATCCAACTTACAATTCAGTAATAATGGATCTGCAGGACTAAATTAAAAAATTCCTCTCTCTAGCTGCTGCTAGTACATATATAAAGGGTAGTTATGTATGTGTCCAGAGGAAATGTTGAAATAGGATGTTGATTGATTGAATTAAACTTCGAAATAGGATGTTGATTGATTGAATTAATCGCCTCATTTATATTGGTCTTTTTTTTTTTTTTAATTGTAAATTATTGAATTAAAATTTCTTACTATATTATTATATATTTCCGTGGGGATTTTTATGGATCTCACTCTCGATAAGTAATAATGGATCTGCAAGACTAACTTCTTTTTTTTTTACCTCCACACTACCCAGGTAACGCTGGGTAGCCGTTTCTAGTTTGTTTATAAATTATTATCTTTTACATTTCTTTTTTTTTCTTAAAAAAAAAAAAAAAAAAAAAAAAAAAGAATGCTTTCACTATTTTGAACTAAGATAAAATAGTCAGTGCTATCTGTGTTATAAAAAAATGATTTTTCAATTTTCTCTGAATTTTTTTTAGCTGAGGCTTGATAATTAGTATTATTTGAATTATTCAGACTATTATCCTCATCTTTATTGTTGGTTCCCAAATCCAACAAGAAACACCTGAAGAAGGCAGAAGGGCACATCGGCCGAAACGATGTATAGATAACAATAAAAATGAGGACAATAGTCCGAATAATTCAAATAATACAAAAAAAAAATTATTTGTTCGTCTATTGCTTCTTTTTTTTTTATATTATAAAAAAAACTACAAAAAAAAAACAATTTTTTTAATAGTTAATTTTAATGAGGTTAGTTTGGATTCTCTTTTACGGCATGTCAACCCTTGTTGGGTTATCTTATGCCAAAGATGTTTTGATTTATTCTTTCTTGATGGGTATTCAAAACATTTTTAAACCTTTTTTCTTCTATTTAATCTATAGACGAGACCCTAACAGGTATTACCACTCACACAGGTCAAAGTGGATCTGGGAGTAATGGCGATGAAGGGGTACTCCACACTCCCTCTTGGAACTTCATCATTAAATGCAGTTTGAATGTCATACCAGAGACATAATTTTAATGTGGACAAATATATATCTAGTGAGTCTGGTTCTCTGTGTGTAGTATATGTTATGTATATATGAATGTCTATAATATATATTATTTAGGATTTAGTGTGAAGCATGGGGTGTGAAATATATAAGAAACTCAGTTTATGGGATGTTTAGTTTCAATTTTATTTCATTATAATATTTCAGAGACTTGACTCCTTCTTCAAGAAGTTGGGAGCCATTGGTCTTGTTTTGTTTCCAGTACGATTTACGACAAGGTGGTCACGTGTCCAAATAATGTAATCAAAACTTAGATGCTAGACTCATTTGCTTGTCATTTTTTATCTAAAAAGTAAAGTCGTCGGGGTGGCCTAAAGTCGGTATCAGCCAGACAGCGAGGGCGTCTATCCCCTTTTCACTAGCGCTAGACCAAGAAGTTTGTTTTTTTAGCGTCTTAGACGGGGCGCCACACCTACCATCAGCTCCTTACTTTACTGCACAGATCCCTGTTATTTTAATCATAATTCTGATCTTGCGACAAAAAAAAAAAAAAATGAAAAAAAAAAAAAGATCGTTCATATTCTTTTTTTCTCCTTCCCCATAACCCCAAAAAATTACTTTAAAAAAATAAATTAAAAAAAAAAAAAAAAAAACTTTTTTTTTGACATAAGGAGATTTTAAAAATTAGACAGTTAACCATTGATTTTTTTTCGAAGAATTTTATTAAAAGAATAATGTATCAAAAATAAATTAAATAAATATACAAAGGAGATCTTTAATAATAATAATAATAATAATATCTTTCTTTTTCTCTATAAGATTTTTTCTGTCCCGGGGGCGTGGACAATAAGTTTACAGTACTTTCTTATAAAGTTTAAAAATAAACCCAGTAATATTACCAAAAAGTTATTTATATCATAACACAAATAATAATAATAACCCATTATAATGTAATCAGATATGAAAAAATACGGACAACTGGACATTTTTTCTCGCTCTTTTAGGAAAAAGATGTGAGAAAACGAAAAAGATAAAATTACCATCACAACTGATCCCCGATTTTATGACCATACATTAAATAATAAAAAAAAAGAAGGCTTACTACTAACTGATTTTTAAAAAGCTGTTTTGGGGGTTGAAAATTCGTTAGAATAGAGTTTTGGGGTTCGTATATTGTAAGTAGTTGTATGTATTTGTCTATATATAAGTGGATAGGTAATTATTTTTTTAAAATCGAACCGAAAAAGTAAAAATAAAATTAAAAAAGAGGATAGGAAACCAAGCCTGTTCTATTGGTGTTTCAGACGGAAGTAGTGACAAAACGAATAGGAAACAGTATATACGAAATATTACATTAAAACAGCATTAAAAAATATATATAAAAGCAACAATAAACGGTTTTTAAAAGGCTAAATCTATAAAATAAGCAGAAAATAAAAAAAACAAGTCGAAAAAAAAATCAACTTCGAAAAAAATTGAAGTTTTCTATTTTAAAAGCCAACGAAAATCAGGAAAAGAAAAGTAATAATATGACAGGGTAAAAAAAAAAACGGAAAATCCTTGTTTGTATACATTGATAAATATTACTCCGGAGTCCGATCGGGGTGGTAGTTTCATTTTTAAATGCGTTATTAAAACGGGCTTAAATTTAAAAAATATCCGACATGCAAACACGCTTAAATACAATACCTTCTCACGGTCATTTATCGGTTCGTCAACGTCAGCCATTGTGCCTATGAATTACAGAACACGCCTTTCACGGCAGAGTGATGCACTTCGGGAAAGGAAAAAAAACAAAAAAAACAGAAGATTTTAAGAAAAATATATTTTTTTAAATTACTTCCGTTTTGATTTCTAATTACGCAAATAATATTTGTACGAATGTATTTTTTGTAAAAATAAACCAAGTTTTTACATTCTTTTATCGGCTTTTTGACATTACATAAAATTCAGTACATGACAAATCTCGCGGTAACGAGATTTCAACGTTAACTTCAGTTTTGATATTTATTTGTATACGTTGCTATGGCTTCTCCGGCTCGAAAACCCTTGATATGCTCCCTCCAGGCTCCTATCAGGATTGGGGTTGACAAAAACTGGTCAAATTTTTATACTGGTTATAAAATCATTCGAGTGAATTTCCCAAGTTTAATAACTCCAGAGGTGGGTTGTTTTAGTTATTTTTTGTTGTTGTTATTTCATTAAAAATGTTGTTTTAACTTTTTGGTGCAAATGCAGAATAGCACGCAAGAGATAGTATAATTAGAATCGCATTTTACGTATAAATAGCATTAGATTACAAAAAATCCCAAAGTAGCCTTACCTACCCCTAACACTACAAATGCAGAATAGCGCGCAAGAGATATTATAATTAGAATTGCATTTTATGTATAAATAACATTAGATGTCAGAAACACCCGAAGTAGCCTAACCCTAACCCCTAACCCTAACCTTAACACTACAAATGCAAAATAGTACGCAAGAGATGATATTGATTAAAATCGCATTTTACATATAAATAGCATTAGATTACAAAAACTCCCAAAGTAGCCTAACCCTAACCCTAACCCCACCACTACAAATGCAGAATAGCGCGCAAGAGATAATATCATTAGAATCGCATTTTACGTATAAATAGCATTAGATTACAAAAACTCCCAAAGTAGCCTAACCCTAACCCTAACCCCACCACTACAAATGCAGAATAGCGCGCAAGAGATAATATCATTAGAATCACATTTTACGTATAAATAGCATTGGATTACAGAAACTCCCGAAGTAGCCTAACCCTAAACCTTAACACTATTGCAGAATAGTGCGAAAGAAATAATATCAATAGATAACATAAAAACATTACATTTCATGGTGAACTGTGAATTCAGGAGCATAAATTTTTACCATAGTCTACTGGACAGATGTTAGTGGAATATGAAATGAAGTCCAAAGTATATATTTTTAATTTCTCAACTGGGATTACGACTTTTAATCAAAATCTAACTCTAAGGAAAATATAACTTAATACGTTAATTCATTTATAAGTTTTATAATTCCCTTAACAACGTTGAGGTCAAAAAAGTGTATAACTGAATCACTATGCAACAACTATAAATCTATACAACAGTTAATACTGTTCTTTGATATTTTTTAAAACTTATAAATGAATTAACAGATTAAGTTACGTTTTCCTAAGAGTTTTATTTTTATTGAAAAATATACCTTGCACTTCATTTCATATTCCACTAATATCTGTCCAGTAGATTAGGGTAAAAATTCACATCACTGAATTCACAGTCTAGCCATTTCATTACATTTCACGCAAATACCTAAAACCTTTGAGATGCTAGGGTTAGTATTAAGAGACAAATGAACAATAGCGCACAAGAGATAATATCATTTTATTCTCTTAGAATTGTACTTTTACCATTTTTACAGACTTGAATAATACCAAAATTTTTTTTTTGAATGAACAAAAATATTTATTATTTAGAGTGTTTGGCCAATTGTTCTCATCTTGTGTTAATATACACAACGTTTCGGCTGAAGTGCTCTACAGCCTTCTTCAGGTGTTTCTTGTCAGACTCGGGAATCTTCATGGAACTTTAAACTGAAACCTTTTATTCAAGGTATTGTGTTAGTATAACATTTAATTCAAAGGCTAACAACAACAAATCCGCCCTGTCGGCTGGGGCGTTAGAATGCACTGACTGCACCTCTGCAGAGGGGTAAGACTTCCCCAATTGTTGCCACCTATTGGCTGTGGATGGTGACCTGTGATGCTTAAGGATAGAACCCAGGTGGATGAGCAGTTCATGACTTGCAGTACTCTACTTTGGCCCTATCTTGGGCTAGACGGGCGGTCGAGAGGCTCCTTCCGATCAATCGGCTGGTCACGTCAAGCCCTAGCAGCTATATGATTTTCCCAATCCTATTGTCCTTATGGCAAGCCTTTTTATCATATGGATGCTAGAAGGTGGTGGCTGCGGGTCTACATGTCCTGGGAATGATGTTAAACTCTATCTGATGGAGGTTCCAGTTTTGGAGGTTTGGGGAATGTGGAGCACCCCTTCATCACCATTGCTCCCTGGTCCACTCTGACCCGGAGTGGTAGTACCTGTTAGGGTTCCATCTATGGGTTAAATAGAAAAATGTATTTATAAAAAAATTGTATTATCCATTAAGAATTGATTTATTTCAAAACATTATCGGCATTAAATGACCCACTGAGGTTGATATGCCGTAAAACAAAACAAACAAACAATAACAAATAAATGAATTAATACTTTGTTTAATTCTAACAATTTATTAGTGAGCACATGAAACAATGAATAACAATATAAAGTCCTTCCTGTGTATAAAGTTGAGTTTAAGGGACTTACCGGCGTGCCGAAGAAGATATCTGGTATCTTAGGATTGTCTCTCTCGGAGAGCTTTTAATGTCGCTGCCTCCTGGAACTACTGGTGGAATCTGTCTGTCAGGATTTTGTATTTTTGCGCCTAAACTTCTGGACTCATCACGTAATTGGTATATCCAATCACAGAGAGCCTCTCCCTCACTCACTCTATGCACAGGAATGGAAGCGCGTGGTGTAATGGTTAAAATCATGTGAAATGGACACGTCGCACAAAGTTCAAATCCTGGATGTGGTAATTGTATTTCACTTAGCGCTAATATTCTTGGGAAAGGTATGAATGAAGATGAGGACAATAATCTGAATAAACCAAACAAGCCTCAGCTTAAAAATTCAGAGGAACAAAAATATGTACGAAATTTAGAAAAAATAATATCAATCCTCTTTTGCTTTTAATAATGAAATTCATTGTGTACAGTGCTCAGGTGCACCACAATTCATCAAAGTCTCATGTCTAGTACATAGAATAATGTATTAGTGTCAGGAACATGAACAATTTAAAGTAATAATATACATGTATGTGTACAGTGCTCAGGTGCACCACAACTCATCAAAATTTCATGTCTAGTACATAGAATAATGTATTAGTGTCAGGAACATGAATAGTGTACAGTAATAATATACATGTATGTGTACAGTGCTCAGGTGCACCACAACTCATCAAAGTCTCATGTCTAGTACATAGAATAATGTATTAGTGTCAGGAACATGAACAGTTTAAAGTAATAATATACATGTATGTGTACAGTGCTCAGGTGCACCACAACTCATCAAAATTTCATGTCTAGTACATAGAATAATGTATTAGTGTCAGGAACATGAACAATTTAAAGTAATAATATACATGTATGTGTACAGTGCTCAGGTGCACCACAACTCATCAAAATTTCATGTCTAGTACATAGAATAATGTATTAGTGTCAGGAACATGAATAGTGTACAGTAATAATATACATGTATGTGTACAGTGCTCAGGTGCACCACAACTCATCAAAGTCTCATGTCTAGTACATAGAATAATGTATTAGTGTCAGGAACATGAACAGTTTAAAGTAATAATATACATGTATGTGTACAGTGCTCAGGTGCACCACAACTCATCAAAATTTCATGTCTAGTACATAGAATAATGTATTAGTGTCAGGAACATGAACAATTTAAAGTAATAATATACATGTATGTGTACAGTGCTCAGGTGCACCACAACTCATCAAAATTTCATGTCTAGTACATAGAATAATGTATTAGTGTCAGGAACATGAATAGTGTACAGTAATAATATACATGTATGTGTACAGTGCTCAGGTGCACCACAACTCATCAAAGTCTCATGTCTAGTACATAGAATAATGTATTAGTGTCAGGAACATGAACAGTTTAAAGTAATAATATACATGTATGTGTACAGTGCTCAGGTGCACCACAACTCATCAAAGTCTCATGTCTAGTACATAGAATAATGTATTAGTGTCAGGAACATGAACAGTTTAAAGTAATAATATACATGTATGTGTACAGTGCTCAGGTGCACCACAACTCATCAAAATTTCATGTCTAGTACATAGAATAATGTATTAGTGTCAGGAACATGAACAGTTTAAAGTAATAATATACATGTATGTGTACAGTGCTCAGGTGCACCACAACTCATCAAAGTCTCATGTCTAGTACATAGAATAATGTCTTAGTGTCAGGAACATGAATAGTGTACAGTAATAATATACATGTATGGGTATAGTGCTCAGGTGCACCACAACTTAGCAAAGTTTCATGTCTAGTACATAGAATAATGTATTAGTGCCAGGAACATGAATAGTTTACAGTAATAATATACATGTATGTGTACAGTGCTCAGGTGCACCACAACTCATCAAAGTCTCATGTCTAGTACATAGAATAATGTATTAGTGTCAGGAACATGAACAGCGTACATTAATAATATACATGTATGTGTACAGTGCTCAGGTGCACCACAACTCATCAAAGTCTCATGTCTAGTACATAGAATAATGTATTAGTGTCAGGAACATGAACAATTTAAAGTAATAATATACATGTATGTGTACAGTGCTCAGGTGCACCACAACTCATCAAAATTTCATGTCTAGTACATAGAATAATGTATTAGTGTCAGGAACATGAACAGTTTAAAGTAATAATATACATGTATGTGTACAGTGCTCAGGTGCACCACAACTCATCAAAGTCTCATGTCTAGTACATAGAATAATGTATTAGTGTCAGGAACATGAATAGCATACAGTAATAATATACATGTATGTGTACAGTGCTCAGGTGCACCACAACTCATCAAAGTCTCATGTCTAGTACACAGAATAATGTATTAGTGTCAGGAACATGAACAGTTTAAAGTAATAATATACATGTATGTGTACAGTGCTCAGGTGCACCACAACTCATCAAAGTCTCATGTCTAGTACATAGAATAATGTATTAGTGTCAGGAACATGAATAGCATACAGTAATAATATACATGTATGTGTACAGTGCTCAGGTGCACCACAACTCATCAAAGTCTCATGTCTAGTACACAGAATAATGTATTAGTGTCAGGAACATGAACAGTTTAAAGTAATAATATACATGTATGTGTACAGTGCTCAGGTGCACCACAACTCATCAAAGTCTCATGTCTAGTACATAGAATAATGTATTAGTGTCAGGAACATGAATAGCATACAGTAATAATATACATGTATGTGTACAGTGCTCAGGTGCACCACAACTCATCAAAGTCTCATGTCTAGTACACAGAATAATGTATTAGTGTCAGGAACATGAATAGCAAGCAGTAATAATATACATGTATGTGTATGCATGCATGCATATATGTGTGGAGGGGGTATCCGGTATAGTGTTGGCAGATTACAGGAAGCATGGAGGCTTTGAAAGATGCAGTGTTTCGGCAGCCTGCAACGGGTGCAGGCAGTTTATTCCATGCCTCGACAACTCTGCGTGTGAAAAAATGTTTTCGATAGTCATGTGAGCTATGCTGTTTTCTGATTTTGTAGGTATGCCCACGTAATGTAAGAAACATGGAGATCAAAAAGGTGTTCAAGGTTGCTGTTGTTAAGGTCATTAATCATCTTAACAACAGTAACCGTGAGCACCTTTTTGATCTCCATGTTTCTAACACACGTGGCCATGCCTACAAAGTCAGAAAACAGCATAGCTCACATGACTTTCGGAAACATTTTTTCACACTCAGAGTTGCCGAGGCATAAGAATATTTATGTAATTTATAAATTAATAGATAATAGAGATGTACAAATACACGCACCTGTAAAAACAATTTTTGGTAGAAATTCCCCTAAATTGGATAATTATCAGATTTTAGTAAAAAAAACTAGGAACCTTGTTGTTTCTAGCCGAATGCTCTACCGACTGAGCTAACCCGGCCTTTTTCATACACTGAGTTGGCAAGGGCCGGTCTCGAACTAGTAACCTAGGAACTCGGAACTCAGCGTATGAGTAGCACAGGGATCTATGCAGTAAAGTAAGGAGCTGATGATAAGTGTGCGCTCCACCTCAGACGCAAAAAAACAATCTTCTTGGTCTAGCGCTAGTGAAAAGGGGATAGACTCTGTATGGCTCATACCGACATTAGACTGTCTTGCCGACTTTTTATTTTAGTAAAAAAAAAAAATTTCATTATCTAAAGCAATAAAAGATGAGATTTGTTTTAAAAGACATTTTCCCTCAAAATTCTGATAACATGTTTTGTTTTTGTGACACTATTCGCAGAATGGCATCCCAGCCTCCTGCCTAAAAAACACTAGGCGGTGATGGCTTAAAAAACAACCTACTCTATGAATAAAGTCTCTAGCTGACAATTATTTGGGACCATATGACCTTGAGGCACCTCTTTTGCGATCTCGTTTTATAAGGACATTTTTTTCATTTATACCATCAAAATCCGGTTGTTTGTTAACAGACAATTTTTAGAGTTTTCTTTTGAATTATAAAACTAACACCTAACCCTAACCCCTAACAAACAACCGGATTTTGATGGTGTAAATGAAAAAAATGTCCTTATGAAACGAGATCGCAAAAGGGGTGCCTAAAGGTCATATGGTCCATTATTTGTAATTTATTGTAAAAAAAAAAAAAAATAATGAAAATACAAAAGATATTTACATTTACTTGTCGATAAAAATATGGCTTACTTTTGAATTATAAAACTAACCCCTAACCCCTAACAAACAACTGGATTTTTATGGTGTAAATGAAAAAAATGGCCATATGAAACGAGATCGCAAAAGGGGTGCCTAAAGGTCATATGGTCCATTATTTGTAATTCATTGTAAAAAAAAAATAAAAAATAATGAAAATACAAAAAAAAAAGATATTTTTTTAGCAGAATAAAGGCGTTTTTATCGACAAATTATTTTTCTTTATTGGTTTGAAAGCATTAAAAATAAGCCATATTTTTATCGACAAGTAAATGTAAATATGTAGCCCCCCCCAAAATATTTTAAAGAGGGGGAGGGTTAAAATATTTACATTTAGTTGTCGAAAAAAGACTGGAGGAGATAAAATATCGCCCTAACTTTTCGGGAAAAACGCCTTAAGAGCTGGTTGTTTTTTTTCAGCAGGCACCGCTTCAGCTAGGGAATTCATTGTTTTTTCAGCTATCACCACCTATCGTTTTTTAATGCAGGAGGCTGGGATGCAATTCTGCGAATAGCACCGGTGGGGGTGTTATTTTTATTTATTGTTTTTTTTTTTTAGCGCTCGGAGTTATGGACTAGAACAAACTACCTGCATCAGTTGTTAGCTACTGAAACACTGCATCCTTCAAAGCCTCCATGCTTCTTGTAATTTGACAACACTATACCTGATATCACCCCTCCACACACACACGCATATATATATATATATATATATATATATATATATATATATATATATATATATATATAAGTTTTGTCATACCCAAGACACTAAGACCCTCAGGCACTACCTTCTAGCACATATATGATAAAAAGTGTTGGGGCTTGCCATAAGGACAATCATATAGGCAAGCTCTCTAATTATCCTTATGGCAAGGCCCAGCATTTTTTTAAATCATATATGTGTTACATAATTATTAGATTCCTAATACTTATATACAGTAGTGTAGAAACCAAAATGGCTGTTATAAGTTCAGCCTGCGGCCTTGAAGGATTGAATGACAAGGCTTGACCTCAGTCCTGATCCTCCTTCCGGTGGATACCATGGGAATCGGTGGAGAAAACCCTCTTCCGGTTTAGATTAGAAAGACATTTTAGACAGATCGGCCAAAACCACGACGGTGGTAAGTCGTGTTATGCACGCTGCCGACTCAATCTGCGCAGGTAGTCTGGTGGGGATTTCAGAATAAAATATGATCTAAGTTAAATCGAAGTCTTTTGTTATTATCTAAAAACTACCAATGACACAGGGCTTCTGATAAAGAGAAATTCCCAATAGAAGACCAGACACGAAGTCCCCAAGATGAAGTCCAGATGCTAGAAGAAGAACATAAGATAGAAAAAATGAACAGCAGAAGAAAAATAGAAGTAAGAAAGTAAAGAAGAGTATACAAAATATGTGCTAGAAGGCAGTGGCTGAGGGTCTAATTGTCCTGGGGATGCCAAACAACATTTAGTGGGGAACCACTTATCTTTGAGAATCTGCGTTATGCCTCAAGTAAAAAAACATCTTTGAAGCATAACACAGATTCTCAAAGATACGTGGTTCAAAGTTAACTGACCTGAAAAAAATGTAAAAGTTTTTAAATAAAATAACTGGTTCATTATATCTTTTATTTATTAATAGATCAACAGTGAAAATTTCATTAAATTCGGTTAATTCCCTGATTTTTTTTTTTTTTTTTTTTTTTTTCGGCGGGGTGACACACAATGGTGGAATTTAGCTCCGTTAAGTTCAATTTAACCAAATATGGAGTCTCTATAATCATTCCGTCATCTTGTCTCGGCTGTTCACTGGATATCAGATTCGGGGGGGAGGGGAAGGATGTTATATGAGTCGACTCGTACAAGTGTGTAACATTGGAAAGCATGTTAGATGGGAAGAAAGACAGATGAATCCAAAAGTGGGTCAACAACGTCCTTCACCTAAGGCTGGGCGGAGGAGACTCATTGGTCATTTGCTAGGATCAAATAGTTCAGTCAGGAAATTACTGCTATTCATCTACAAGGATGGCCTCTAGCCATCAAAAGATCATTAGGATATATATATATATATATATATATATATTACAATGGTATAAACAGGAATAACCTACTTGAGTTTCACCATAAGGATCTTCAGGGCTAAATCGACTGAATTAATCAAGATATTGATTAATTGCAGTTAACTGCACATGTGTATTTTGTGATTATGACTGTTAATGACAAATTTGCTCTACTTACGTATTGAGCACTTTATATTTGTTATATCGCTGTCTTATCATTGTGAAACTTGTATCAACTAACCATTGAGACCAATTTCACTGGTAAGTCACCACTTTCATATATAAAATCATATATATATATATATATATATATATATATATATATATATATTATATAAAAAAAATGGATATAAAAACATCTTATTCAGTGAACACACGTGCAATCGGCTGCAATTAATTGGTACCTCGATTAATTCAGTGGATTTAACCCTGAAGATCCTTATGGTGAAACTCGAGTAGGTTTCTTTTATATCCATTTTTTATAATAAATTTGCTCTACTCCGTATTGAGCAATTTGTATTTGTTAAATCGCTGACTTAACCCCTGAATTTTGCACCTTCAATGATCGTGCCCATTTTCACCAGTAAGCAACCTTTATCCTTATAATAGATATATATATATATATATATATATATATATATATATATATATATGGAGTGAAATGAGGAAATTAATCCGACAATATATGGAGAAGATGTAGAACAAACACGGAATGTTACACTGGATGGAAATTTATTAGTTGTAGTGTCGATGTTCAAACATTTTGGTTTATAAAGAAACCTTCTTCGGGACAATGAAACTAGTCAAGGCAAAAAATAGATTTATGTAGTAAAAAAGATGATCGATGTTTTGAATGCATATAGTTCAGTCAGGAAATTACTGCTACTCATCTATAAGGATGGCCTCTAGGGATTCGAAAAATAGCAATTGAAAGATCATAGGATATATATATATATATATATATATATATATATATATATATAAAAGCAATTGGTAATTTGCTTGAAGCATTGTTAAGCATGTTATAATATATTAATAATTTGAAGGCCAATATATATAATTAATATAATATTTAATCTATTTAAAGTTTAAAAGAAAAAAAAGTACTCATAAAAGATATTTTCTTAAATTTTTCCATCAATCCTAATACATAATTTAAGATAATCTTTTATTTACTTATTTACTGAAAAAAAAATTTAAATTAGAGAACAAAGGAAAAAAAAAACACCAAAATAAAAAAAGAGAAAGGAAAAAGAAAACGAAAAACAAAAGCTAGGTATATAAATTTTTCTATTGACGGTTTTTATTTTTTTTTATTTTTAATTTTGACATGGCAACAAACTTGGAACATTGACCGGATGACAAACTGACAATATTAGATACATTTGTTCTCAACAAACATTCAAAAAAAAAAAAGAGAAAAATAAGAAATTACAGTTATTCGCCCATTTCATTCATAAAGGAGAAGAAGAAAGAGAAAAAAAAAGGAGAGGAAAAAGAAATAAGATGAGAAATTATAACCACACAAAGAAAAACATAAGCACGTCCATTTCTGATACGAAACTCTGATGATGAAGTTTATGCTTCGAAATCAATAAGACAAAAATAACATCTTTTTGTTTTTATTTTTTATACGCATTGTATTGGCCTTCAAATTATTAATATATTATAATATATATATATGGGAGTAAAATGATGAAATTAATCCGACAGTATGTGGAAAAATGTTGAACAAACATGAGATGTTATAATGGATGGAAATTTATTAGTTGTAGTGTCAATGTTCAAACATTTTGGTTTATAAAGAAACCTTTTCAGGACAATGAAACTAGTCAAGGAGAAAAAAGAATTTATGTAGTGAAAAAGATGATGGATATTTGTAACAGGGCGATATGTGTTGCATAGGCCAACTCAAGTTTTTGTAGTAGTCGTCAGGTCAGAAACAACATACACGCAAGTTGTACAGTCACAAAGGGCTTTGTATTTATTTCCAGGTTCGTTGGCTCTTCCTCAGAGAGAAGGAAAGACAGAGAGAAAGAGAGGGAGTATCGTCAAATTATTCTATCCCCTAACATAGTATCATGTTGAGTACTGCCGTCCTACATTGAAATGAGGGACCTACTAGCCTTGAAAGGAAAAGAGCAAGATTTCTTTCTTTCTCGTCGCTGTGTCACATCTGTTTCCGGTCAACACCTGGAACTTCCGTTTTTACTTTCAAATCCACTTCCGGGGTCATTCCGCGATCAAATTACTGGCACCCCATTGTGTGTTTACTCTTGCAAATGTTAATCTTTGTCTGCTCTTATTTCTTCTTTCCTCTCTTTCTCTAGAAATCCAAATACAGTTTTATTTTTAACCCCAAATTCCATGTAAAAAAGTAAAGTAAAGTCGATGGGGGCGGCTTAAAGTTGGTATCAGCCAGTCAGCGAGGGAGTCTATCCCCTTTTCAATAGCACTAGACCAAGGAGATTGTTTTAGCACCTGAGGTGGAGTGCCACACCTACCATCAGCTCCTTACTTTACCGGGCAGATCCCTGTGCTACTCATACGCTGAGTTGGCGGGGACCGGTATCGAACTAGGAACCTTGTGGTTTCTAGCCGAACGCTCTACCGACTGAGCTAACCCGGCCCCATGTAGACCCTAATAATTACACTACATATTTTAAATGTATTGAGTTTTCGACACATTTTCCAAACTCAACACATTCAAAATATCCAACATCGTTTTTACTACATAAATCCTTTTTTTCTCCTTTACTAGTCAAAAAGCTATCAGTATCACTGCGCAAGGAACGTGTATATTCTTGCTAGTACTAATAACTTTTTTTTTTTTACACCTGAAAAAAGAAAAAAAAAAAAATTGAATTAGAGAACAAAGGGAAAAAAAACAACAAAAAAAAAAAAGAAAAGAAAAAAGAAAAGTAAACAAAAGCTAAGTATATAAATTTTTCTATTGACGGTTTTTATTTTGAATTTGACATGGCTACAATCTTGCAACATTGACCGGATGACAAACAGACAATATTGGATACATTCGTTCTCAACAGACATTAAAAGAAAAAAATTAAAAAAGAAGAAATTACAGTTATTCGCCCATTTCATTCATAACATGAGGAAAAAAGAAAGGAGGAAGAAGAAAAGAAAAAAAAAGGACAGGAAAAGAAATAAGAAGAGAAATTATAACCACACAAATAAAAACGTAAGCACGTCCATTTCTGATACGAATCTCTGATGATGAAGTTCATGCTTTGAAATCGATAAGACAAAAATAACATCTTTTTGTTTTTATTTTTCATATGCATTGTATTTGCCTTCAAATTACTAATATATTATAACATACTTAACAATGCTTCAAGCAAATTACCAATTACTTTTAACTTTTTTTCTTTTTTTTTTTTTTTTTTTTTAAATTCATGAACTCAGTTTTAGAAAGGAGACATCTCCACACTTTACGTTAAGCCTCTTAAGCTAGTATAACAATTCACATACCAAGCTCAACACCCGGAACTTCTGTTTTTACTTTCAAATCCCCTTCCAGGGTCATTCCTCGGTCAAATTACTGGCACCCCGTTGTGTGTTTACTCTTCAAATTTTAACCTTTCTTTGTTATTATTTCTTCTTTCCTCTCTTTCTCTAAAAATCCGAATAGAGTTTTATTTTTAATCCCAAATTCCCGGTAGACCTTAATAATTACGCTACACAGGTATACTCTTATGGGGAATTGGCCCCTATTTACGTGCATGTGGAATTGGATACATTAAAATAATTAAGTTTTCTGAAACAAGTAATTTTACAATTATATAAGTTAAGTTTAGAAATATGTAAGCAAAAGATAATCGAATAAATATTAGTTTAGAAATTCATGAACTCAGTTTTAGAAAGGAGACATCTCCACACTTGATGTTAAGCCTCTTAAGCTAGTAGAACAATTCACATACCAAGGTAGTAATATCTCATCCACAGAAAACAATATTAATACATGAATAAGAAAGGCATGGCTAGCCACAAACAAATTATTAGTTATATGGAAATCAGATCTCACTGACAAGCTAAAGCGACAATTCTTCCAGGCTGTGGTTATATCAGTACTGCTGTATGGCTGCACCACTTGGACCCTAACGAAGCGCCTCGAGAATAAACTAGATGGGACTTGTACAAGAATGCTGCATGCAGTCTTGAAAAAGTTGTGGAAACAGGAAGCAGCTGTATGGCCACCTTCCCCCCATCTCACAAACCATCCGAGTAAGATGGACTAGGCATGCAGGGCACTGTTGGAGAAGCAAGGACGAGCTTATAAGTGACGTTCTCCTGAGGAAGCCAACTCATGGGCATGCTAATGTGGGCTGCCCAACAAGGACCTACATAGACCAACTATGTGAGGATGCTGGATGCTGCGCAGAAGAACTCCCAGAAGCAATGAATGATAGGGAAGGTTGGCGAGAGATTGTCATGGATATCCGTGCTGCATGCACGACATGATGATGATGATGATGATGACTAATAACGCTCAAGCTAAAAAGAGAAAACAATCCAATTTCAAAATTTACTTAACTTTTAATGTAGTGTCATTATTATGGTCTACAGAGAATTTGGGTATAAGATGTAAAGTTCTTATATTAAAGTTGGAAGGCTTGACGTAACCTTCCAGCATGGGTATACATAAAATATTCCAACAAAGTTATAAGATAATAACAGACTTTATTCCGTGAACAAACAGAAAATACATTCAGGACAAATATATGGACATGCATAAAGAAAGTAGGTGTAGGACTTGCGTTGTAAGGAATGTCACTTACTGGTAGCTGGTTGGGGGCAAAGCCCCCACTCAATGGATATAAAAAACACGCATTTATGCCATGTACAGTCGTTGCCAGCCCGAGAGAAATAGGATTCAGAATTCCGGGTTGCTGGCCAAATACTAACGCCACCTATCAGTGTGTTATATAGTAAGGTCACGTGAGTATTAGGAGGAGAGTCCGTCGTCTAAGTACTTCAGGTGAGTTCTGCACAGAGTAATATGTGTGTTCTTAAATAGTGGCTAGAACCATCGCCACTGTTGAGGTACGGGGAGATGGGTCATTCCATTATATCACAGTGAACAACTGCAGCAAGGAAGATAACCCTATTTGACTCATTATCCACCCAGAATTACCATTTTACTGACCCAACATGGGGATTGAATAGAAAATGGTAATTGGATTTCTGGAGAAAGAGAAGAAAAAGAAATAAGAACAAAGAGATTAAAGTTTAGGAAGTAAACACTCAACAGGTGCCAGCCATTGACCTACCAATGACCCGCGAACTAGATTTAAAAATAAAAAGTGGAATAAAGAAAATTCAGTCTCTTTTTTGTCGACCTGAGAAGGGTCAGACGTATGTCTAGGCTAGTACAATGAACATGATTTACGATAGAACAGCTTGACCTAACTCTCTCACTCTCTTTCTCTCTGAAAAAGAACCCACGAGCCTAGAAAGAAATAAACAACCTCTTTTTGACTTTTTTTGTATGTTGTTACTCTGGATTAATAACTACTACTACAACCCGTCTTGGCTCCTACCAAGATATATCAATCTTTGATTTGACTCTGACAAAAGAGGAATAAAAGCACTTAGTCTATCACCCCCCCCTCACTTTTCTAGATTGTTTTTTGGACCATATGACCTTTAGGCACCCCTTTTTCGATCTCGTTTCATCAGTACATTTTTTTTTATTTACACCGTAAAATCTGGTTGTTTGTTAGGGGTTAGGGTTAGGGGTTAGTTTTATAATTTAAAAAAAAAACTCTAAAAATCATCTGTTAACAAACAACCGGATTTTGATGTGGAAATGAAAAAAATTGTCCTGATGAAACGAGAGCGAAAATGGGGTGCCTAAAGGTCATATTGTCCTGTTTTTTTTTGGGGGGTTTACTCTTCTCCCAATTCTATACTTTGTTTTTTTTTGTGTGATAATTTAAAAAAATAAATCTTGAAATTTAAAAAAATCTGTGACTCAAAAACAATTAAGAATAACTCTCTCTTGTATAAATCAATAAAATCACATTTCATTTGGGCTTAAATCCAATCAGTGAAATTGATCATAATAATTAATTGATTTTTTATTACCCCCTCCCACACACACACTCACCTGACACCTCACTTGAAATTGTTAACTACTCAGGAGAGATTGACAGTTTTAACCGAAAAAGCAATTTTTTTGGTTTTCATGTTCATACTGTAAAAAAAAATCTTATGAGACTAAACCTTTCGTTGTAGTGCTATTACTACTGATTTGTTTGTTTTGTTTTACGGCATATCAACCTCAGTGGGTCATTTAATGCCGATAAAGTTTTGAAATAAATCAATTCTTAATGGATAATACAATTTTTTTATAATCATTTTTCTATTTAACCCATAGATGGGACCCTAAAGGTACTACACTCCTGGTCAGAGTGGACCAGGGAGCAATGTGATGAAGGGTGTCCACATTCCCCAAACCTCCAAAACTGGAACTCACCATCAGATAGAGTTTAACTTCATTCCCAGGACATGTAGACCCTCAATCACCACCTTCTAGCACCCATATGATAAAAAGGGTTGGAGGCTTCCATAAGGGCAATAGGGTTGGGAAAATCATATAGGTGCTAGGGCTTGAACATGACCTGCCGATTGATCGGGGGGGCCTCTCCAACCGCCCGTTAGCCCAAGATAGGGCCAAAGTGGAGTATTGCATGTCATGATAACTGCTCATTCTTAAGCATCACAGGTCGCCACCCACGGCCAACAGGTGGCCCCATTGGGGGAGTCTTACCCCTCTGCAGAGGTGCAGTCGTGCATTCTAACGCCCCAGCGACAGGGCGGGCTATTACTACTGAGTGATCATATTCAAGAAAACAAGGCTGAAAAAGACTTTCAGATTTAAGTAAGATTAAATCTTATCAACATATATACTATTGTATATGGAGCTTACTAAAATGTCGCAGTCCAGAACGTTAACCATTACCCACGAGGAGGACGCCTCTTAATGTTTATTTGAAACAGACCAAAAATGCAGAACCATAATGATACGAACAGACAGACATTTGGTAAATTATAATAAGAAGATTACAGGCTAGATGGAAATAAATAAAAATAGCAGGTCTTACGTTGGACAAAGCTGATGAAAAGGTTATGTTAGCAAAAGAAGAACAGTAGTGGTACTATTTAACCCATACCTTTCCCAAGGGTATTAGTCTGAAAGTTAATTACTAGCATGACTGAGCTTACTACAATTCCCAGTCCAGCACGTTTAGCCATTGCGCCATGGGTACTCCCATCTGAATGTTTGTTTGAAATCTGGCCAAAAATGATAGAGCCATAGTGATGTAGTGCTATTACTAGTGAGTGACCATATCCAAGGAAACACGGTTGAATAAGACTTTCAGATTTTAGTAAGATTAAATCTTATAACATTTATACTATTGTATATTGGAGCTTACTAAAATAAATTTAAGCAACATATTATTTTTAAAACATAAAACAATGCAGAAAAATTTATTGAGATTTGTGAAACTGAAGTTTGCCTTTCAAGATATCGTCAATGTTGGTTTGGAATTGCTACATCCAATCAAGAGAATTGCTTTCAAATGTTTATCAGTCAAATTCGTTCAATGGATTGATGCCATAGTCAAGTCATCATGAAGATTTATAGCTTAACATGATATATAAATTTAAATGGTATCAGAATGTCTTGTGTTCTGTATGTTTAACAAAAAAAATTCAAGTACTGTCGGCAGGCTGATAAAATGCCTTCATGGGCCAAATCTGGCCCGTGGCCGTAGTTTGGTGACACCCTGCCCTAGTTTATTTTGAGGTAGGGCTTATTTTCAGGGAAACATGGTATGATGTCCAGTCTAGCATATTAGCCATTAAGACACAGGAACTCCTCCTTAATGTTTATTTGAAAACAGACCCAAAAATGGCAGAACCACAGATATATGAACAGACAGACATTTGGTGAAATTATAATAAGATTACAGGCTAGATGGAAATAAATAGCATGGTCTCGTATAGGACAAAGCTGATGAAAATGCAATGGTAGCAAAAAGAAAAAGAACATAAAGGTACTATTTATGAAAATAGTAGTGTACTGCTATTACTACTAAGTGACTCCTATCCAGGGAAACACGGTTGAAAAAGACTTTCAGATTTAGTAAGATTAAATCTTATCAACATATCTACTATTGTATATTGGACTACAATGTCCCAGTCCAGCACGTTATCCATTATGCCATGGGTACTCCATCTGAATGTTTGTTTGAAATCTGGCCAAAAATGATAGAGCTATAGTGATGTAGTGCTATTACGAGTGAGTGACCATATCCAGGAAACACAGTTGAAAAAGACTTTCAGATTTTAGTAAGATTAAATCTTTAAAACATTTATACTATTGTAAGAGGAAAAGATTGAACGGCATATTCTGCCGTGGCAAGGAGATATCCCCTAGCCAAAAAACGACTACACTCAATTATGGCCTTGTAGCGTTAGTTTCGTATTTGCCTGGGAGAGTTGTCTGCCCGGTTTACTTTGCTGGTGCCCGCTAGGGGCTATAGTACTTAAGCGCCGGGTTCAAACCCTTCTGTCTCTTTTCCTGTTCCAGTAACCACGAGGCACATGGGGTAGATTTTGGTCTACCCCTTCTTGTTGGGGCTTCGCACCCCCTTACATTACTGTAAGTGAATTATACAGCATGGACTATTCTTAGTCTTATATGTCTGTACTTTTATTATATCTTGTACCTTCATGAATGTGTATTTACCTTTCTACATGTAACTTTGTTTTACCTATGTATTATGTATCTTGTTATATCCATGTGCTGTACCATATTATCTCTCTCTTTTNACCGGGGCTTAAGTACTATAGCCCTAGCGGGCACCAGCAAAGTAAACCGGGCAGACAACCTCTCCAGGCAAATACGGAAACTAACGTACAAGGCCATTAATTGAGTGTAGTCGTTTTTTGGCTAGGGAGAATCTCCTTGCCACGGCAGAAATATGCCGTTCAATTTTTCCTCTTACAATAGTATAAATGTTTTAAAGATTAATTTACTAAAAATCTGAAAGTCTTTTTCAAACTGTGTTTCCTGGATATGGTCACTCACTCGTAATAGCACTACATCACTATCGCTCTATCATTTTGGCCAGATTTCAAACAAAACCATTCAATGAGTACCCATGCAAATGGATAACGTTGCTTGGGACTGGACATTTGATAGATCAATATACAATAGTAGATATTTTGATAAGATTTAATACTTACTAAATCGATAAGTCTTTTTCAACCGTGTCCCTGTAGGAGTCACTTAGTAGTAATAGCAGTACATACTATTTTCATAAATAGACCTTTATTGTTCTTTTTCTTTTTGCTACATTGCATTTTCATCAGCTTTGTCTATAACGAGACCCAGCTATTTATTTCATTAGCCTGTAATCTTATTATATTTCACCAAATGTCTGTCTGTTCATATATCTGTGGTTCTGCCATTTTTGGTCTGTTTTCAAATAAAACATTAAGGAGGATTCCTGTGTCTTAATGGCTTAATATGCTGGACTTTACATCATTACCATGTTCCCTGAAAATCAAGGCCCTAACCTGCAAAATAAAAGCCTAGGCAGGGGTCACCAAACTACGGCCCACGGGCCAGATTGGCATGAGGCATTTTATCAGCCTGACCGACAGTACTTGAATGTTTTTGTTTAAAATACAGAACACAAGACATTCTGATACCATTAAATTATATATTTCATGTTAGCTTTTAAATCTTTCATGGACTTGACTATGGCATCAATCCATGAACGAATTTTACGAACATTTGAAGCATCTCTTGATTGGAGTGTAGCATTCCAAACCAAAGATGACGATACTGAAAGGCAAACTCAGTTCACAAATCTCAATAAAAATTTTTCTGCATTGTTATGTTTTAAAAATAGATTGTTGCTTAAAATTTATTTTAGTAAGCTCCAATATACAATTAGTATAATATGTTGATAAGATTTATCTTACTAAAATCTGAAAATCTTTATTCAACCGTGTTTCTTGGATAATGGTCACTCACTAGTAATAGCACTACATCACTATGGCTCTTCATTTTTGGCCAGGATTCTTCAAACAAACATTCAGATGAGTACCATGCGCAATGGCTAAACGGCTGGAACTGGGATATTGTAGAAGCTCCAGTCATGCTAGACATTTAACTTTTCAGACTAATACCCTTGGGAAAGGTATGGGTTAAATAGTACCCACTTACTGTTTTCTTTGTAACATACCTTTTCATCAGCTTTGTCCAACGTAAGACCATGCTTTTATTTATTTCCATCTAGCCTGTAATCTTCTTATTATAATTCACCCAAATGTCGGTCTGTTCGTATCATTATGTTTGCCATTTTTGGGTCTGTTTTCACAATAAACATTACGGAGGCGTCCTCCGTGGCTGTATGGTTAACGTTCTGGACTGCGACATTTTAGTAAGCTCCAGGTATACAATAGTATATTATGTTGATAAGATTTAATTTTACTTAAATCTGAAAGTTTTTTCGCCTTGTTTTTCTCTGAATATGATCACTCAGTACGTAATAGCCCGCCCTGTCAGCTGTGCGTTAGAATGCACCGGACTGCACCTCTGCAGAGGGTAAGACTCCCAATGGGGCACCTGTTGGCGTGGGTGCGACCTTGATGCTTAAGGAATGAGCAGTTCATGACATGCAATACCCCACTTTGGCCCTTCGTTTGGGGCTAAACGGGGTTGGAAGGGCCCCCTCCGATCAATCGAAGGTCATGTCCAAGCCCTAGCCCTATTGTTTTCCCACCCCTATGCCCTTATGGCAAGCCCCAACCCCTTTTTCATCATTATGGGTGCTAGAAGTGGTGTCTGAGGGTCTACATGTCCTGGGAATGAAGTTAAACTCTATCTGATGGTGAGGTTCAGTTTTTGAGGTTTGGGAATGTGGAGCACCCCTTCATTCACATGCTCCCTGGTTCCACTCTGACAGGCAGTGGTGTACCTATTAGGTCCATCTATGGTTAAATAGAAAAACATGGTTTTATAACAAAAAATTGTATTATCCATTAAGAATTGATTTAATTTTCAAAACTTTATCGGCATTAAAATGACCACTGAGGTTGAAGCCGTTAAAACAAAACAAACAAATCAGTATAATAAAGCCTACAACGAAAGGTTTAGTACTCATAAAGTATTTCTTTTTCAGTATGAACATGAAAACAAAAAACATTGCTTTTTCGGTTAAAACTGTCAATCTCTCTCTGAGAGTTAACAATTTTTCAAGTGAGGGGTCAGGTGAAGGTGTGGTGGACGGGTAATAAAAATCAATATTAATTATATGATCAATTTTCACTGATTGGATTTAACCAATGAAAATGTGATTATTGATTTATACAAGAGAGAGTTATTCTTTAATTGTTTTGAGTCACAGATTTTTAAATTTTCAATTATTTATTTTTTAATATCACACAAAAAAAAAAAAAGTTATAGGAATTGGGAAAGAGTAAACCCCCCCCCAAAAAAAAACAGGACAATATACCTTTAAGGCACCCCATTTTCGGCTCCGTTTCATCAGGACAATTTTTTTCATTTCCCACCATCAAAATCCGGTTGTTTGGTTACAGATGATTTTTTAGGAGTTTTTTTTTTTAAATTATAAAAACTAACCCCTAACCCTAACCCTAACAAACAACCAATTTTGACGTGTAAATAAAAAAAAAATGTACTGACTGAAACGAGATCGAAAAAGGGGTGGCCTAAAGGTCATTATGTCCAAAAAACAATCAAGAAAGTGAGGGGGTGATAGCTAGTGCTTTTATTCCGTTTTTTCAAGTCAAAATCAAAGTTGATATATCTTGCGAGGAGCCACAGACGGGTTGTTAGTAGTAGTTATTAATCCAGAGTAACAACATACAAATAAGTCAAAAAGAGGTTGTTATTTCCTTTCAGCTCGTGGGTTCTTTTTCGAGAGGAAAGAGATGGAGAGAGTTAGGTTCAAGCTGTTCTAGGGTAAACACTCAACAGGTGCCAGCCATTGACCTACCAATGACCCAGAACTAGATTTAAAAATAAAAAGTGGAAATAAAGAAAATTCAGTCTCTTTTTTGTCCGACCTGAGAAGGGTCAGACGTATGTCTAGGCTAGGTACATGAACATGATTTACGATAGAACAGCTTGACCTAACTCTCTCACTCTCTTTCTCTCTGAAAAAGAACCCACGAGCCTAGAAAGAAATAAACAACCTCTTTTTGACTTTTTTGTATGTTGTTACTCTGGATTAATGACTACTACTACAACCCGTCTTGGCTCCTACACAAGATATATCAATCTTTGATTTGACTCTGACAAAAGAGGAATAAAAGCACTTAGTCTATCACCCCCCTCACTTTTCTAGATTGTTTTTTGGACCATATGACCTTTAGGCACCCCTTTTTCGATCTCGTTTCATCAGTACATTTTTTTTTATTTACACCGTCAAAATCGGTTGTTTGTTAGGGGTTAGGGTTAGGGGTTAGTTTTATAATTTAAAAAAAAACTCTAAAAATCATCTGTTAACAAACAACCGGATTTTGATGGTGGAAATGAAAAAAATTGTCCTGATGAAACGAGAGCGAAAATGGGGTGCCTAAAGGTCATATTGTCCTGTTTTTTTTTGTTTACTCTTCTCCCAATTCTATACTTTGTTTTTTTTTTGTGTGATAATTTAAAAAAATAAATCTTGAAATTTAAAAAAATCTGTGACTCAAAAACAATTAAGAATAACTCTCTCTTGTATAAATCAATAAAATCACATTTCATTTGGGCTTAAATCCAATCAGTGAAATTGATCATAATAATTAATTGATTTTTTATTACCCCCTCCCACACACACACACTCACCTGACATCCTCACTTGAAATTGTTAACTACTCAGGAGAGATTGACAGTTTTAACCGAAAAAGCAATTTTTTTGTTTTTTCATGTTCATACTGTAAAAAAAAATATCTTATGAGACTAAACCTTTCGTTGTAGTGCTATTACTACTGATTTGTTTGTTTTGTTTTTACGGCATATCAACCTCAGTGGGTCATTTAATGCCGATAAAGTTTTGAAATAAATCAATTCTTAATGGATAGTACAATTTTGTTTATAAATACATTTTTCTATTTAACCCATAGATGGGACCCTAACAGGTACTACCACTCCGGGTCAGAGTGGACCAGGGAGCAATGTGCTTCACATTCCCCAAACCTCCAGAACTGGAATCTCACCATCAGATAGAGTTTAACTTCATTCCCAGGACATGTAGACCCTCAGACACCACCTTCTAGCACCCATATGATAAAAAGGGTTGGAGCTTGCCATAAGGGCAATAGGGTTGGGAAAATCATATAGGTGCTAGGGCTTGACATGACCTGCCGATTGATCGGAGGGGGCCTCTCCAACCGCCCGTTTAGCCCAAGATAGGGCCAAAGTGGAGTATTGCATGTCATGAACTGCTCATTCTTAAGCATCACAGGTCGCCACCCACGGCCAACAGGTGGCCCCATTGGGGGAGTCTTACCCCTCTGCAGAGGTGCAGTCAGTGCATTCTAACGCCCCAGCCGACAGGGCGGGCTATTACTACTGAGTGATCATATTCAAGAAAACAAGGCTGAAAAAGACTTTCAGATTTAAGTAAAATTAAATCTTATCAACATATATACTATTGTATATTGGAGCTTACTAAAATGTCGCAGTCCAGAACGTTAACCATTACGCCACGAGGAGGACGCCTCGTTAATGTTTATTTGAAAACAGACCCAAAAATGGCAGAACCATAATGATACGAACAGACAGACATTTGGTGAAATTATAATAAGAAGATTACAGGCTAGATGGAAATAAATAAAAATAGCATGGTCTTACGTTGGACAAAGCTGATGAAAAGGTTATGTTAGCAAAAGAAGAACAGTAAGTGGTACTATTTAACCCATACCTTTCCCAAGGGTATTAGTCTGAAAGTTAATGTACTAGCATACTAGCTTACTACAATGTCCCAGTCCAGCACGTTTAGCCATTGCGCCATGGGTACTCCATCTGAATGTTTGTTTGAAATCTGGCCAAAAATGATAGAGCCATAGTGATGTAGTGCTATTACTAGTGAGTGACCATATCCAAGGAAACACGGTTGAATAAGACTTTCAGATTTTAGTAAGATTAAATCTTAAAACATTTATACTATTGTATATTGGAGCTTACTAAAATAAATTTAAGCAACATATTATTTTTAAAACATAAAACAATGCAGAAAAATTTATTGAGATTTGTGAAACTGAAGTTTGAATTTCAAGATATCGTCAATGTTTGGTTTGGAATTGCTACATCCAATCAAGAGAATTGCTTTCAAATGTTTATCAGTCAAATTCGTTCAATGGATTGATGCCATAGTCAAGTCCATTAGATTTAATAAGCTTAACATGATATATAAATTTAAATGGTATCAGAATGTCTTGCGTTCTGTATGTTTAAGCAAAAAAATTCAAGTACTATCGGCAGGCTGGATAAAATGCCTTTATGGGCCAGATCTGGTTTGGTGACCCCTGCCCTAGGTTTTATTTTGCAGGTAGGGCTTATTTTCAGGGAAACATGGTATGATGTCGCAGTCTAGCATATTAGCCATTAAGACACAGGAACTCCTCCTTAATGTTTATTTGAAAACAGACCCAAAAATGGCAGCACCACAGTATATAAACAGACAGACATTTGGTGAAATTATAATAAGATTACAGGCTAGATGGAAATAAATAGCATGGTCTCGTATAGGACAAAGCTGATGAAAATGCAATGGTAGCAAAAAGAAAAAGAACAATAAAGGTACTATTTATGAAAATAGTAGTGTACTGCTATTACTACTAAGTGACCCTATCCAGGAAACACGGTTGAAAAAGACTTTCAGATTTTAGTAAGATTAAATCTTATCAACATATCTACTATTGTATATTGGACTACAATGTCCCAGTCCAGCACGTTATCCATTATGCCATGGATACTCCATCTGAATGTTTGTTTGAAATCTGGCCAAAAATGATAGAGCCATAGTGATGTAGTGCTATTACGAGTGAGTGACCATATCCAGGAAACACAGTTGAAAAAGACTTTCAGATTTTAGTAAGATTAAATCTTTAAAACATTTATACTATTGTAAGAGGAAAAGATTGAACGGCATATTCGGCCGTGGCAAGGAGATATCCCCTAGCCAAAAAACGACTACACTCAATTATGGCCTTGTAGCGTTAGTTTCGTATTTGCCTGGGAGAGTTGTCTGCCCGGTTTACTTTGCTGGTGCCCGCTAGGGGCTATAGTACTTAAGCGCCGGGTTCAAACCCTTCTGTCTCTTTTCCTGTTCCAGTAACCACGAGGCACATGGGGTAGATTTTGGTCTACCCCTTCTTGTTGGGGCTTCGCACCCCCTTACATTACTGTAAGTGAATTATACAGCATGGACTATTCTTAGTCTTTATGTCTGTACTTTTATTATATCTTGTACCATTCATGAATGTGTATTTATCTTTCTACATGTAACTTTGTTTTACCTATGTATTATGTATCTTGTTATATCCATGTGCTGTACCATATTAAATGTTTTGTCTGTCAACCTTTGTCGGAGTCTTGTATTCAAGTATATATAACTTTGAACCTTTCTTACAGCCTAAATTCAAATGGCCAGAGGTATCCTTTTGGGGGTAGGGAGTCAGTCCTTTTTGTCGGACATGCGTAGAGGGGTTCTTCCAGTAAAGGCCCCAGGGGAGTTTGTTGTTTTATTCTATTTTTATTTTTATTTTCGTTTTTTTATCCCAACACTACTCAGTAGAGATTGGAGGTTTTAACTGAAAAAGCAATTTTTTTTTTGGTTTTCATCTTCCTACTGTAAAACTGTGAGGTGACGAGTGGTTTAATGTTTAAGGTTTAAAGGTGGCTGTGGTTATTCCTGGTGCATGTTTCTAGGGTTTGCTTTTAACCCCATTTTATTTGGTGATCGCGCTGAAAAAGAAATTCAAGGAAAGAAAAGGAAGAGACATGGAAAAAAGTTAGTTTTAGGATTTAGGCTTTATTCGCAGGTCATAGCCAAGGAAATATCTTCCTGGCCAGTAGTAGTGTCTCGTTCCAGTTAAGGTCGAAGATCGAATGGCCCAAGAGATTAACTTGGGGGTCGGAAGTGGGTCCTTTTTTCTGCACATGCTCAAGGGTTCTTCTCGTGTGAAGGCTCATGGGGGTTTGTTATTTTTTATTTTTTAAATTTTAATTTTAATCTAATCCCCACAAAACCGCACTGAAATATTTTTCACTTAAAAATTGACCTTGTATCGGTGCAAACCTACATACATCGGCCTTATCAGCCACAAACATGCCTGCAATCAACATGGACCCCCCTTAATCTTCGTTCATGAAGCTAACCCATGAGGATGATGATGATCACTACGAACCATAATTCAATGCCATCAACTCTGACCAAACCCTCAGCTGCAGTTGCTAAGACTGTACCTACCTGTCCCACATTGGCCTTATCAGCCACAAACATGCCTGCAGTCAACATGGACCACCCCCTTATCTTTGTTCATGAAGCTAACCCATGATGATGATGATGTGAACTACTAAAAGAACCATAACATAATGCCATTAAACCCTGACCAGACCTCAGCTGCAGCTGCAAAGATTGTACCTACCTGTCTCACATTGGCCTTATCAGCCACAAACACGCCTGCAGTCAACATGGACCACCCCCTTAATCTTTGTTCATGAAGCTAAGCCATGATGATAATGGTGTTGTATATGACTACTATAAGAACTACAACACAATACCACCAAACCCTGACCAGAGCTTCAGCTGCAGTTGCTAAAACTGTACCTACGCGTTTCACATTTTGAATAAAAGCATTTTAGCAGATGTTTGATATTTTTAAAAAGGAAAAAATTGACCGACCCTAATGAGTATCTGTCTTGATACTTTTTGATGACCTATCTTTGTCTATGTGTTTTGTTTATTTTGTTTATTTTTTACTTTTTTAAAATGCAGGTTGATGAAATTAATTTCAAGAATAATTACACAGCTCTCCTTTCTATTAAAGTCAAATTCCGTGAGCAAGGAGAATCAGGTAAGAATTTGGCGCTTCTAAATATTGGTCAAAATTCTTAGAAAAAATTTAAAAAAAAAAAGACAAAATACATATAACAAATATTTGGTAACTACAAAGAGCCCAGTCTGCCCTACTATTTACCCATAGTTGGAGGAAGAATAGAAGAATGGTCATATATAATCTCGGATTGGTTTTTCTGCTTAGCATTTTTTAGGGCAGGAGGCCAGGACGCATTTATACGATATACACCGAAAAATTGAGTACCAATGAGTAATAAGTAAAACAAAATATCTTTGGCATAAAATAACCCAATGACATACCATAAAACCAAACAACCAAATAATCAACAAATCCTGCTTTGATAACTGTTACACCTCCATTTTTATTGTATTTTTATTGTAATATAATTTCCAATGCATTTTATAGTAAAAATCATTGTCTAATACATTTTTATTGCAAAAATCATTTCCAATGCATTTTTATAGTAAAAATTATTTCCAATGCATTTTTATAGTAAAAATCATTATTCAATACATTTTTATAGTAAAAATCATTTCCAATTAATTTTTATAGTAAAAATCATTTCCAATGAATTTTTAAAGTAAAAATCATTTCCAATGAATTTTTATAGTAAAAATCATTTCTAATGCATTTTTATAGTAAAAATCATTTCTAATGCATTATTATAGTAAAAATCATTGTCCAATGAATTTTTATAGTAAAAATCATTTCCAATGAATTTTTATAGTAAAAATCATTTCTAATGCATTTTTATAGTAAAAATCATTTGCAATGAATTTTTATAGTAAAAATCATTTCTAGTGCATTTTCATTGCAAAAATTATTGTCCAATGCATTTTTATTGAAAATCATTGTCCAATGCAAATTTTATTGTAAAAATTATTTCCAATGCATTTTCAAAGTAAAAATCATTTCCAATGCATTTTTTAATAGTAAAAATCATTTCCAATGCATTTTTTTAATAGTAAAAATCATTGTCCAATGCATTTTTATAGTAAAAATCATTTCCAATGCATTTTTATAGTAAAAATCATTATCCAATGCATTTTAATAGTAAAAATCATTTCCAATGCATTTTTATAGTAAAAATCATTGTCCAATGCATTTTAATAGTAAAAATCATTTCCAATGCAAATTTTATAGTAAAAACCATTTCCAATACATTTTCATAGTAAAAATCATTGTCCAATACATTTTTATAGTAAAAATCATTTCGAATGCATTTTTATTGCAAAAATCATTGTCCAATGTATTTTCATTGAAAAATTATTTATATATCTATTAATTTAACTGTAACCCAGCAAATCATTACTTGATACTCTTTCTCTATTTAGTTGTGTTGTTGAATATAATCCATAGACAAAAACGATACTTTTATTGATCTGTATTGATAGCTAATTATTCTAAATGATTATTGAATGGGATAGAAAGTTGACTGAATGAATAAACATCACACAAGATGGATTCTTTAGATTATTGCCTCTTCCAATAACACAGATTGTTTTTCCTATTCCCATTACAGAAGTCTCATACATTTACACTGACCTTATTATTAACAATAAAGATTCCTGTTTAATGCTATTATCTAAATTAATAACTAAGAAGAGTTTGTCTCTTTATTGTGGAGTCAGGCAAATAGTGATGCAGAGCTACTAAATTAATTGTGCATTTTTATTATAAAAAAATCATTTCCAGTGCATTTTTATTGTAATATAATTGACAATGTATTTTTATTATAGAATCATTTCTAATGCAGTTTTATAGTAATTAGTTTTGCAATGAATTTTTTAAATGAAATACTTGCTAATGCAAATTTATCATCAGATCATTTCCAATGCATTTTTATTGTAATGTAGTAAAAATCATTGTCCAATGTATTTTTATAGTAAAAATCATTGTCCAATGCATTCTTATAGTAAAAATCATTGTCCAATGCATTTTTATAGTAAAATCATTTTCCAATGCATTTTTATAGTAAAAATCATTGTCCAATGTTTTTATAGTAAAATCATTGTCCAATGCATTTTTATAGTAAAATCATTTCCAATGCATTTTTATAGTAAAAATCATTGTCCAATGCATTTTTTAGTAAAAATCATTGTCCATTTTTATAGTAAAAATCATTTCCAATGCATTTTTATAGTAAAATCATTTCCAATGCATTTTATAGTAAAAAATTGCAATTTTATCATCATTTCCAATGCATTTTTATTGTAATGTAGTAAAAATCATTTCCAATGCATTTTTATCATAAAAAAATCATTTCCAATGCATTTTTATAGTAAAAATCATTTCCAATGCATTTTTATAGTAAACATAATTTCCAATGCATTTTATAGTAAAAATCATTTCCAATGCATTTTTATAGTAAACATAATTTCCAATGCATTTTTATAGTAAAAATCATTTCCAATGAATTTTTATCATAAAAAAAAATCATTTCTAATGCATTTTTATCATAAAAAAATCATTTCTAATGCATTTTTATAGTAAAAATCATTTCCAATGCATTTTTATCGTAAAAAAAAAAATTGTCCAATGTATTTTTATAGTAAAATTCATTTCCAATTCATTTTTATAGTAAAAATCATTTCCAATGCATTTTTATGGTAAATAATTGCTAGTCATGTATATATATATATATATATATATATTATATATATATATATATATAAAATTGTTAAACAAGAGATGCGCCTTTTGTTTAATTCCATATAAATGAAAGAATGCTGCCAAATACACACACACACACACACACACACACACACACACACACAATATATATATATATATTAGCTCTCTCGCACACAGTTTAGAAATTGTTGAAATAATGTTTAAAATGATTATTTATTTAAAAATGTTTTCTTGAAAAAGCAGTTAGGTAGTTTTATCTAAAACAGTTCCATCCTCCAAGATCCACACCACAATTTCTGTATATATATATATATATATATATATATATATATATATAAGTACACCCTAAGTAGGTTATTTATTCTCAACACACAGACGCTTCTTTGTGAGTTTTCTTAGAGTAGACATTTATACTTATCTTCTTATCAGATGTTCCATTTATAAAAATCTGCTTACATACCATATTACATAAAAAAGAAAATATTATTACTTCTGACTAAAAGTATTTTAAACACTAATATATGAAGACTACTTAAATGTGTGTGTGAGTGTATGTTGGGCAGAGAGAGAGAGAATCTCTATGGTGTAGTGGTTAAATTTAAAGCTCTAGTGGCGATATAATTGGAGTCCATAATTATTAAACTGACTTTGTCATAAAATAACCAAACAAATTCAGACATGGTTGGTTTATTGATTTTAACGGCATATCAACCTGTCTGGGGTTATGTCATGCCTAACGATTAGGGAGTAATACATATTGTGTATTTATATTTATACATTTTAGTAATTGGTTTTAACAATGTGTTAGCACTATTGGGGATTATGTTGTATGGTATTGATTTGTTTCATGTCTATATTCTATGGTATAATTTTATTTCCCTCAAAAGGCATATCAACCTGCCTGGGGTTATATCATGCCTAACGGTTAGGAAGTAATACATATTGTGTATTTATATTTATACTTTTTAGTAATTGGTTTTAACAATGTGTTAGCATTATTGGGGATTATGTTGTATGGTATTGATTTGTTTCATGTCTATATTCTATGGTATAATTTTATTTCCCTCAAAAGGCATATCAACCCGTCTGGGGTTATATCATGCCTAACGGTTAGGAAGTGATACATATCGTGTATTTATTTTATACTTTTTAGTAATTGGTCTTAAAAATGTTATTTCCCCAAAGGCATATCAACCCGTCTGGAGTTATGTCATGCCTAATGGTTAGGAAGTGATACATATCGTGTATTTATATTTATACTTTTTAGTAATTGGTTTTAACAATGTGTTAGCATCATTGGGGATTATGTTGTATGGTATTGATTTGTTTCATGTCTATATTCTATGGTATAATTTTATTTCCCTCAAAAGGCATATCAACCCGTCTGGGGTTATATCATGCCTAACGGTTAGGAAGTGATACATATCGTGTATTTATATTTATACTTTTTAGTAATTAGTCTTAAAAATGTTATTTCTCCCCAAAGGCATATCAACCCGTCTGGAGTTATGTCATGCCTAACGGTTAGGAAGTGATACATATCGTGTATTTATATTTATACTTTTTAGTAATTGGTTTTAACAATGTGTTAGCATTATTGGGGATTATGTTGTATGGTATTGATTTGTTTCATGTCTATATTCTATGGTATAATTTTATTTCCCTCAAAAAGGAGAGAATATCCTCCATGTTGACATTTTCAAACAGATCTTTCATATTGTTTGCTTTAAAATAATGGTTTCTGATGTGAGCAAAAAACCGCATTCCATCAATAAGTGTTTAACTGTCAAAGGTGTTTGACATGTTTCACATTGTGGTTGTCGTTCTTGTTTGAGTATATAGGAGTGCGTTAGTCTTGTATGACCAATGCGTAATCAGGACACAATGACTTGTTCCTTTCTAGACTTCATTCATGTAATTCAGACATGTAAAACCAACCAGCCAACAACGTTTGTTTTTAAGGACTTTGGTTTAATTGTAAAATTTAATTCATTCCCATAGTATTACAAAATGTTGGTTTATTATAACATAAAAAATATTATTATTTATGACTAAAAGTATTCTAGACACTAATATATGAAAACTACTTCAATGTGTGTGTGTGTGTGTGTGTGTGTGTGTGTGTTGGGCAGGGGCAGTCCCTATGGTGTAGTGGCTAAATTTAAATCTCCAGTGGTGATATAATTGGAGATAACCAGACAAATGCTGACATGCTATAAAACCAACCAACCAACCAACCAACTGTAAAATTTGATTCACTCCCAAAATAATACAAAATGTTAATGGATCATATTATCACAAATACCTGGACCTTGCCAGAGAACTGAAAAAGTTATGGAATATGAAAGTCAAAGTGATACCAATTGTAGTTGGTGCACTTGGAACGGTCCCAAAGGGATTGAAAAATCTGGACATCAGAGGAAAGATTGAGACCATCCAGAACACTGCACTGCTGCAATCTGCCAGAATACTCAGAAGAGTCCTGGAGACCTGAGGAGACTTGCTGTCACTCAGACTTCAGTGAAAGACCATCAGCTAATGCTGATGTGAAAACTCAAAATAAAAATAATAATAATAATAATATTATTATTTATGACTAAAAGTATTTAAAACACTAAGACTGCTTAAATGTGTGTGTGCGTGTATGTTAAAAGTATTTTAAACACTAATATATGAAGACTACTTAAATGTATGTATGTATGTGTGTGTGTGTGTGTGTGTGTTGGGCAGAAAGAGTCCCTATTGTGTAGTGGTTAGATTTAAAGCTCTAGAGGTGATACAATTGGAAACCTTAATTATTAAACTGGCGAAACAAATGCTGACCAACCAACCAACCTGAAGTGTTTTTTTTTTTAAGGACTTTGGTTTAATTGTAAAATTAGATTTTCTCTCAAAATTTTATAAAATGTTAAATAAAAAAAATATAATTATATATGACTGAATGTATTTTAAACACTAATATATGAAGACTACTTAAATGTGAGTGTGTATTGGAGGAGGGAGTCCTTATGGAGTAGTGGTTAAATTTAAAGCTCTAGTAGTTATATAATTGGAAGCCTTAATTATTAAACTGACTTTGGTATGAAATAAAGAAATACTAACATATTATAAAACCAACCAATAGCATTTGTTTTTTTAAGGATTTTTGTTCAATTGTAAAATTTGATTCACTCCCAAAGTAATACAAAATGTTAATTTAGCATATTATCACCTAATAATAATATTATTATTATGTCCTAATAATATTAAGGTTTCCAATTGTATCACACACACATTTAAGTAGTCTTCATATATTAGTGTTTAAAATACATTCAGTCATATAAAATTATATTTTTTTTATTTAACATTTTATAATATTTTGAGAGAAAATCAGATTTTACAATTAAACCAAAGTCCTTAAAAAACAAACACTTCAGGTTGGTTGGTTAGCATTTGTTTGGTTGTTTTATACCAGTTTAATAATTAACTCTTAATATCCTGTTGAAAATTTTCCAAGTCCAGAGCCCCATTCCTATAAGGATTTATCAAAAAATGCCCAAAAATGGCTTTTTCATTTAAAGTTACCTTTTATTTCCCTTAAATCAAAGACTTCTAAATATGTTTAATATTACATTTAAACTAAGGCTATCATTTGGGGTAGATTAGGAAATTGAATGTGACTTCCATCCAGGTGGAATGAGGTGGTATAGGAGGTTAAGAGTTAAGGTTTCCAGTTGTATCACCTCTAGAGCTTTAAATCTAATCACTACACCATAGGGACTCTTTCTGCCCAACACACACACACACACACACACACACACACACACACACACATTTAAGTAGTCTTCATATATTAATGTTTAAAATACTTTTAACATACACGCACACACACATTTAAGCAGTCTTAGTGTTTTAAATACTTTTAGTCATAAATAACAATAATAATAATAATAATATTATTATTATTATTTTTTTTATTTTGAGTTTTCACATCAGCATTAGCTGATGGTCTTTCACTGAAGTCTGAGTGACAGCAAGTCTCCTCGGGTCTCCTGGACTATTCTGAGTATTCTGGCAGATTGCAGCAGTGCAGTATTCTGGATGGTCTCAATCTTTCCTCTGATATCCAGATTTTCCAATCCCTTTTCCAATCCCTTTGGACCGTTCCAAGTGCACCAACTACAATTGGTATCACTTTGACTTTCATATTCCATAACTTTTTCAGTTCTCTGGCAAGGTCCAGGTATTTGTGATAATATGATCCATTAACATTTTGTATTACTTTGGGAGTGAATCAAATTTTACAATTGAACCAAAGTCCTTGTAAGATTCAAAGTGATAATACTTGAAGATAAAACTCCGACAAAGGTTGATAGACAAAACATTTTATATACAGCACAGAATAAACAGGGTACATAATACATAGAGGTGTACATGAACATACATACATAAGTAATACAAAGTTACATGTAAAAGGATAAACATAAAAGCAACAGACATGAGACTAGGAATAGTCCATGCTGTATGAATCGCTTACAGTAATGTAAGGGGGGGCCAAAGCCCCAACAAGAGGGGGTAGACCAGAGTCTAACCCATAGTGTCTCATAGGTCGAGCAACAGGAAAAGAGAGTGAGAAGTTTAAATCAGCCGCTTAAATACACCCAAGGCCCCTAGCGGGAACCAGCGAAACTAAACGGGCAGACAACTCTCCAGGCAAATAAAAATAACGCCACATCCTTAAAAAACAAACACAGTTGGTTGGTTGGCTGGCTGGTTGGTTGGTTGGTTTTATAGCATGTCAGCATTTGTCTGGTTATCTCCAATTATATCAGAGTTTAGAGTGTTTGACTAGGAACTACAAGGTCCTGGGTTCGATATGCCAACTCAGCATATGAGTAGCACTGGGATCTGTGCATTAAAGTGAGGAGCTGATGGTAGGTTTGGCACTCCACTTGAGATGCCAAAAATAATCTCCTTGGTCTAGCGCTAGTGAAAAGGGAATAGACTCCCTTGCTGTCTGGCTGATACTGATTACGGCACTCGGACGACTTTACTTTTTTTTGACTAAAAGTATTTAAAACACTAATATATGAAGACCCCTTAAGTGTGAGTGTGTGTGTGTGTGTGTGTGTATTTTTTTTTTGGGGGGGGTAGTCCCTGTATTGTAGTGAGTAAATTTAAAGCTAATGAAAAGGAAATAGACTCCCTTGCTGTCTGGCTGATACTGATTACGCCACTCGAATGACTTTACTTTTTTTGACTAAAAGTATTTAAAACACTAATATATGAAGACCCCTTAAGTGTGAGTGTGTGGTGTGTGTATTTTGGGGGGGGGGTAGTCCCTGTATTGTAGTGAGTAAATTTAAAGCTAATGAAAAGGAAATAGACTCCCTTGCTGTCTGGCTGATACTGATTACGCCACTCGGATGACTTTACTTTTTTTTTACTAAAAGTATTTAAAACACTAATATATGAAGACCCCTTAAGTGTGAGTGTGTGTGTGTGTGTATTTGGGGGTGGGGAGTAGTCCCTTTATTGTAGTGAGTAAATTTAAAGCTAATGAAAAGGAAATAGACTCCTTGCTGTCTGGCTGATACTGATTACGCCACTCGGACGACTTTACTTTTTTTTGACTAAAAGTATTTAAAACACTAATATATGAAGACCCCTTAAGTGTGAGTGTGTGTGTGTGTGTATTTGGGGGGGAGTAGTCCCTGTATTGTAGTGAGTAAATTTAAAGCTAATGAAAAGGAAATAGACTCCCTTGCTGTCTGGCTGATACTGATTACGCCACTCGGACGACTTTACTTTTTTTTGACTAAAAGTATTTAAAACACTAATATATGAAGACCCCTTAAGTGTGAGTGTGTGTGTGTGTGTATTTTGGGGAGTAGTCCTGTATTGTAGTGAGTAAATTTAAAGCTAATGAAAAGGAAATAGACTCCCTTGCTGTCTGGCTGATACTGATTACGCCACTCGGATGACTTTACTTTTTTTTGACTAAAAGTATTTAAAACACTAATATATGAAGACCCCTTAAGTGTGAGTGTGTGTGTGTGTGTATTTTGGGGAGTAGTCCCTGTATTGTAGTGAGTAAATTTAAAGCTAATGAAAAGGAAATAGACTCCCTTGCTGTCTGGCTGATACTGATTACGCCACTCGGACGACTTTACTTTTTTTTGACTAAAAGTATTTAAAACACTAATATATGAAGACCCCTTAAGTGTGAGTGTGTGTGTGTGTGTATTTTGGGGGGTGGGGAGTAGTCCCTGTATTGTAGTGAGTAAATTTAAAGCTAATGAAAAGGAAATAGACTCCCTTGCTGTCTGGCTGATACTGATTACGCCACTCGGACGACTTTACTTTTTTTGACTAAAAGTATTTAAAACACTAATATATGAAGACCCCTTAAGTGTGAGTGTGTGTGTGTGTATTTTGGGGGTGGGGAGTAGTCCCTGTATTGTAGTGAGTAAATTTAAAGCTAATGAAAAGGAAATAGACTCCCTTGCTGTCTGGCTGATACTGATTACGCCACTCGGATGACTTTACTTTTTTTGACTAAAAGTATTTAAAACACTAATATATGAAGACCCCTTAAGTGTGAGTGTGTGTGTGTGTGTGTGTATTTTGGGGGTGGGGAGTAGTCCCTGTATTGTAGTGAGTAAATTTAAAGCTAATGAAAAGGAAATAGACTCCCTTGCTGTCTGGCTGATACTGATTACGCCACTCGAATGACTTTACTTTTTTTTGACTAAAAGTATTTAAAACACTAATATATGAAGACCCCTTAAGTGTGAGTGTGTGTGTGTGTGTATTTGGGGGTGGGGGAGTAGTCCCTGTATTGTAGTGAGTAAATTTAAAGCTAATGAAAAGGAAATAGACTCCCTTGCTGTCTGGCTGATACTGATTACGCCACTCGGACGACTTTACTTTTTTTTGACTAAAAGTATTTAAAACACTAATATATGAAGACCCCTTAAGTGTGAGTGTGGGTGTGTGTATTTTGGGGGTGGGGAGTAGTCCCTTTATTGTAGTGAGTAAATTTAAAGCTAATGAAAAGGAAATAGACTCCCTTGCTGTCTGGCTAATACTGATTACGCCACTCGGACGACTTTACTTTTTTTTGACTAAAAGTATTTAAAACACTAATATATGAAGACCCCTTAAGTGTGAGTGTGTGTGTGTGTGTATTTTGGGGGTGGGGAGTAGTCCCTGTATTGTAGTGAGTAAATTTAAAGCTAATGAAAAGGAAATAGACTCCCTTGCTGTCTGGCTGATACTGATTACGCCACTTGGACGACTTTACTTTTTTTGTGACTAAAAGTATTTAAAACACTAATATATGAAGACCCCTTAAGTGTGAGTGTGTGTGGGTGTGTATTTTGGGGGTGGGGAGTAGTCCCTGTATTGTAGTGAGTAAATTTAAAGCTAATGAAAAGGAAATAGACTCCCTTGCTGTCTGGCTGATACTGATTACGCCACTCGGACGACTTTACTTTTTTTTGACTAAAAGTATTTAAAACACTAATATATGAAGACCCTTAAGTGTGAGTGTGTGTGTGTGTGTATTTGGGGGGTGGGAGTAGTCCCTGTATTGTAGTGAGTAAATTTAAAGCTAATGAAAAGGAAATAGACTCCCTTGCTGTCTGGCTGATACTGATTACGCCACTCGGACGACTTTACTTTTTTTTGACTAAAAGTATTTAAAACACTAATATATGAAGACCCCTTAAGTGTGAGTGTGTGTGTGTGTATTTTGGGGTGGGGAGTAGTCCCTGTATTGTAGTGAGTAAATTTAAAGCTAATGAAAAGGAAATAGACTCCCTTGCTGTCTGGCTGATACTGATTACGCCACTCGGACGACTTTACTTTTTTTGACTAAAAGTATTTAAACACTAATATATGAAGACCCTTAAGTGTGAGTGTGGTGTGTGTATTTTGGGGGTGGGGAGTAGTCCCTTTTTGTAGTGAGTAAATTTAAAGCTAATGAAAAGGAAATAGACTCCCTTGCTGTCTGGCTGATACTGATTACGCCACTCGGATGACTTTACTTTTTTTTGACTAAAAGTATTTAAAACACTAATATATGAAGACCCCTTAAGTGTGAGTGTGTGTGTGTGTGTATTTTGGGGGTGGGGAGTAGTCCCTGTATTGTAGTGAGTAAATTTAAAGCTCCAGTGGCAATATAATTGGAGACTAAAATTATTAAACTGATTTTGGCATGAAAAAACCAACCAACCAACCAACCAACCAACCAACTGAAAGTGTTTGTTTTTTAAGGAATTCATTTCAATTGAATTATTGTCTAGTCTACTAGACTATTATTAGTAAATGTGATTCTCAGTGAGTGCCCCGTTCTACTGACCTTATGCCAAACTGTTTAGATATTTATTTTACTCTGTTTCTTGATTTTATTTTGTTCTTGTATTATTTAGAATCTGCAAAATGGAAGACGTGCTTGAAAAGATACAAACTAATGCCCCATCCGCATACGGAAACTGGATCACAAAACAGCTTTGTAATAAACAGTAAACACGTAACGTATTATTTTTATTTATATACTACATAAAATTGAGCTCTGGGTCGATCTCTCATACATATAGAGATGATGCACTTTCCATACTCTGAACGTCTCGCAGCCCTGGGAATGGATTCGCTGAAACTTCGGTGTCTGGCAACTGACCTGGTAAATGCTCATATTGTGTTAGTATAACATTCAATTCTAAGACTAACAACAACAGAAAGGAATTAATATATCCTTTAATTCAAACAATTTATTTGCTAGGCATAAAACACAAACAACAATATAAAGTCCTTCCTGTATATAAAGTGAGTTTAAGGGACTTACCGGCGCGTTTCCTGGAGCCCCTGAATTCGTTGCCTCGTGGCACCACAGGTGTATTCTGTCTGACTACTTTTGGATATTGCGCAAACTCTGGGCTATCACGTGATTGTAAATCCAATCACAGAGCCTCTCCCTCATTCACTCTATATACAGGAATAACCATTTTACTGACCCAACACTCATAAGGTCATTAATCATCTTAACAACAGCAACCTTGAGCACCTTTTTGATCTCCATCTTTCCAACACACGTGGGCATGCCTACAAAGTCAGAAAACAGCACTGCTCACGTGACTTTTGGAAACATTTTTTCACGCTCAGAATTGCGGAGGCATGGAATAAACTGCCTGCGTCTGTTGTAGGCTGCCGAAGCACTGAATCTTTCAAAGCCTCCATGCTTCCTGTAGTCCGCCGTCACTACACCTGATGCCACTCTCCACATACATATGCACACACGCGCACACATACATGCATATTACTACTGTAAACTGTTCATGTTCCTGACACTACATTATTCTGTGTACTTGACATGAGACTTTGATGAGTTGTGGTGCACCTGAGCACTGTACACAATAAATTTCATTATTATTATTATTATTGTGCTGTGATGCAAGTGAAGAAGCATGTGCAAATGTGTGGACCCTTTTTATAGATTTAGAAATACTAGCAGAAAAATGTACCATATGATGTTGTTGTTGTAGTTTGTTCATTTTAGTTTACAGCATATCAACCCACTGTGGGTTATTTAATGCTGGCAAAGTTTTGAAAGATTCATAGCAATAGTTTGGAAGAAAATTTTTTTAAACTCAATTTTTTTTTTGTAAACAAATTTTCTATTTAACCCATAGATTGCAGCAGTGCAGTATTCTGGATGGTCTCAATTATTCCTCTGATGTCCAGATTTTCCAATCCCTTTGGGACCGTATCAAGTGCACCAACTACAATTGGTATCACTTTGACTTTCATATTCCATAACTTTTTCAGTTCTCTGGCAAGGTCCAGGTATTTGTGATAATAAGATCCATTAACATTTTGTATTACTTTGGGAGTCAATCAAATTTTACAATTGAACCAAAGTCTTAAAAAACAAACACGGTTGGTTGGTTGGTTGGTTGGTTGGCTGGTTGGTTTTATAGCATGTCAGCATTTGTCTGGTTATCTCCAATAATAGGCACTACCACTCTAGGTCAGAGTGGAACTGGGAGTAATGGTGATAAAGGGGTGCTCCACATTCCCCCAGACATTCAAAACTGGAACCTCACTCTCAGATAGAGTTTAATGTCATTCCCAGGACATGAAGACCCTCAGCCACTGCCTTCTAGCACCACCCATATGATAAATTAAGTAAAAGTAAAGTCAGGGTGGCTAAAGTCGGTATCAGCCAAACAACGAGGGAGTCTATCCCGTTTTCACTAGCGCTAGACCAAGGAGATTATTTTAGCATCGAGGTGGAACGTCACACCTACCATCAGCTCCTTACTTTACCGTACAGATCCCTGTTATTTTAATTATAATTCTGATCTTGCGACAAAAAAAAAGAAAGATCCCTGTGCTACTCATACGCTGAGTTGGCAAGGGCTGGTATTGAACCAGGAACCTTGTGGTTGCTTGGCTGACACTTTACCAATTGAGCTGAAAACAATAATATTAGAAATCAATAACACCAAATAATTATTTATTAAACCTAGTTTTGTTAAAACGAGTATGCAAATTAACCACACCATATATTATGTAAACCTTTATTTCTTAGTGATATATAAGACACATTACAGGATTTTAACAGACAGACAAACACTGAATCTCTCTTATAATAAGATATAGTTTTTCTTTTTTTTTGTTGTTTTTTACTATTCAAAAACTGCCCTGTTGGCTGGGGCATTAAAATACACCAACTGCACCTCTGCAGAGGGGTAAGAGTCCCCTCAATAGGGCCACCTGTTGCTGTGGGTGGTGACCCATGATGCTTAAGGATGGAACCCAGGTGGATGAGCAGTCCATGACATGCAACACTCCACTTTGGCCCTTACTTGGGCTAGATGGACAGTCGGAGAGGTCCCCTCCGATCAATTGGCTGGTGACATCAAGCCCTAGCACCTATATGATTGCTTCAACCCTATTGCCCTTATGGCAAGCCCCAACCCTTTTTATTATATGGGTGCTAGAAGGCGGTGGCTGCGGGTCTACATGTCCTGGGAATGACGTTAAACTCTATCTGATGGTGAGGTTCCAGATTTGGAGGTTTGGGGAATGTGGAGCACCCCTTCATCACCATTGCTCCCTGGTCCACTCTGATCCGGAGTGGTAGTACCTGTTAGGGTCCCATCTATGGGTTAAATAGAAAAACGTGAGTTTATAAAAAAAATGAGTATCTATTGAGAATGAATTTATTTCAAAACTTTGCCGGCCTTAAATGACCCACTGAAGTTGATATGCCATATAACAAACCAAACCAAACAATTAAAAACAAACATTTCCCTAAATTTCTTTTCAGTTGACCTGTGACCTCCACAATGTCATGGCTTTGAAGTTTATTCTGCAACAACCTTCTCCTGTTTGGTTGGATTTTTCAATCACCGATGTCAAATTGTTTAAGAATATACGAGTGAGTTTATTACATCATCATCATCACCACCATCATTACAGTTTATTACATCATCATCATTATCATCATCACCATCATTAGTTTCTTACAGCATCATCATCATCACCATCATTACAGTTTCTTACAGCATTACAATTACAGCATCATCATCATCACCATCACCATCATTACAGCATTACAGCATCATCATCATCAACATCATTACAGTTTATTACAGCATCATCATCATCATCATCACATCATTACAGTTTATTACAGCATCATCATCATCATCACCATCATTACAGTTTATTACAGCATCATCATCATCATCATCATCATCATCATTACAGTTTATTACAGCATCATCATCATCATCATCACCATCATTACAGTTTATTACAGCATCATCATCATCATCATCATTACAGTTTATTACAGCATCATCATCATCACCATCACCATCATTACAGTTTATTACAGCATCATCATCATCATCATCATCATCATCATCATCATTACAGTTTATTACAGCATCATCATCACAAACACCATCATCATCATCATCCATGCATTTTTTCTTTTATCTTTTGTAAATTTCAACCATCTAAAATAATCACATTTGTAGAGGTCGGAGTTGTGTTTTCTGACTTAACAAATAATATTTAAATGACGAACCGCTTTGTAGAGGGTCACATGACGTGTTCAATAATATAGGAAATGATGATAAAATAATAAGACACAGTTTAGGCAGAAAATACGGAGAAATGATAAAAAACAAACCATATATTTTATGAATAACAAATAAATTCATTCGGAGAATAAATTCGTATAAATAACAAAATATTTGAATGTTCAAAACATTAAGTTGAATGCAAAAATGTGTATGTAGAATTTAGAAAAGTTCACAAGAAATGTGTAATGTTCAATGTAAAATGTGTATGTAAATTCGTCAAGGTTCAATCAGGCGTGCACCAGAAATGAAAAATGAAGTTTTGAGAATACAACCTGAGAAATGGATTGGTAATATTTTACTTGTACCCCACTTGTACAAGGTATGGCACAAGGCCTTATTTACGTGGGACCACCCACAAGCCAAGACTCATGGGTGGTAGGCACAAAAAATGTGTCGATCCCGACGGCATTCCCCCTCAAGGTGCTAGGCAATAAACCCAGCCCTGCCCCTTTAAATCGAGGGGGCAGGTATTGCCTGGGGGGATAGCCTCCAGGGATCGACGCTATTAATAACACCAATCCAGTGGCCGAAGCACACTGGACCCTCGCCTCGAAGGATGGGTTGGTAATGTTAATTGCTCTGGCCGATGAATATAGACAATAGTAAACACTGACAGTGGTGGAGTTATGTTTTGGTGTTTATAAAGTTAAATCATTCACTCGGACATCTGTTTTGTAAATTGAGAAGAACTTGTTGTCGTCTTCTCGGAGCGGCGTGTGATCTGTTTGGCAGCTAAATGGAATCTGAGTTTGTTAATTTTTTTATCTGTATTTATAATTACACATAGGATCAGATGGTTATCAATTTGTTTGGCGCTAATGTGCGGATGTAGTTGAAAACAATCCCGATCGGCCAATCAAATTCTGACTATTGTATAAACATTTGTTTTAATCTCTTTTCCTTAAGTTTGGAAAAGAATTGTGTTTGTGTGTTTGTTAATACTGGTGTTCCTAAATCTTCCATCCGTTATCATCCTGCAACACCCTCTGATTAAAAATAACACTGTCCAAATCATCCAAGATGTTTATTTGTTTTTGAAGTCCATGGCAGATGACGATAATGTCACTTCATGTCTTCATTTGTGGACCCTATGGTGGCTCATTAGTCCAATTCTGGACCTGCAGAATCGTCCAAGATGAATCTATATATTAATACTGGTGTTCCTAAATCTTCCATCGTTATCATCCTGCAACACCCTCTGGTTAAAAATGACACCGTCCAAATCATTCAAGATGAATCTATATATTAATACTGGTGTTCCTAAATCTTCCATCCGTTATCATCCTGCAACACCCTCTGGTTAAAAATGACACCGTCCAAATCATTCAAGATGAATCTATATATTAATACTGGTGTTCCTAAATCTTCCATCCATTATCATCCTGCAACACCCTCTGGTTAAAAATGACACCGTCCAAATTGTTCAAGATGAATCTATATATTAATACTGGTGTTCCTAAATCTTCCATCCGTTATCATCCTGCAACACCCTCTGGTTAAAAAATGACACCGTCCAAATTGTTCAAGATGAATCTATATATTAATACTGGTGTTCCTAAAAATCCGTTATCATCCTGCAACACCCTCTGGTTAAAAAATGACACCGAATTGTTCAAGATGAATCTATATATTAATACTGGTGTTCCTAAATCTTCATCCGTTATCATCCTGCAACACCCTCTGGTTAAAAAATGACACCGTCCAAATTGTTCAAGATGAATCTATATATTAATACTGGTGTTCCTAAATCTTCATCCGTTAACATCCTGCAACACCCTCTGGTTAAAAAATGACACCGTCCAAATTGTTCAAGATGAATCTATATATTAATACTGGTGTTCCTAAATCTTCAATCCGTTATCATCCTGCAACACCCTCTGGTTAAAAAATGACACCGTCCAAATTGTTCAAGATGAATCTATATATTAATACTGGTGTTCCTAAATCTTCATCGTTATCATCCTGCAAACACCTCTGGTTAAAAAATGACACCGTCCAAATTGTTCAAGATGAATCTATATATTAATACTGGTGTTCCTAAATCTTCATCCGTTACATCCTGCAACACCCTCTGGTTAAAAATGACACCGTCCAAATTGTTCAAGATGAATCTATATATTAATACTGGTGTTCCTAAAATCCTGCAACACCCTCTGGTTAAAAATGACACAAGATGAATCTTCCTAAATCTTCATCCGTTATCATCCTGCAACACCCTCTGGTTAAAAATGACACCGTCCAAATTGTTCAAGATGAATCTATATATTAATACTGGTGTTCCTAAATCTTCATCCGTTAACATCCTGCAACACCCTCTGGTTAAAAAATGACACCGTCCAAATTGTTCAAGATGAATCTATATATTAATACTGGTGTTCCTAAATCTTCCATCCATTATCCCTGCAACACCCTCTGGTTAAAAATGACACCGTCCAAATTGTTCAAGATGAATCTATATATTAATACTGGTGTTCCTAAATCTTCAATCCGTTAACATCCTGCAACACCCTCTGGTTAAAAATGACACCGTCCAAATCATTCAAGATGAATCTATATATTAATATTGGTGTTCCTAAATCTTCCATCCATTATCACCCTGCAACACCCTCTGGTTAAAAATGACACCGTCCAAATTGTTCAAGATGAATCTATATATTAATACTGGTGTTCCTAAATCTTCCATCCGTTATCATCCTGCAACACCCTCTGGTTAAAAAATGACACCGTCCAAATTGTTCAAGATGAATCTATATATTAATATTGGTGTTCCTAAATCTTCCATCCATTATCACCCTGCAACACCCTCTGGTTAAAAATGACACCGTCCAAATTGTTCAAGATGAATCTATATATTAATACTGGTGTTCCTAAATCTTCATCCGTTAACATCCTGCAACACCCTCTGGTTAAAAATGACACCGTCCAAATTGTTCAAGATGAATCTATATATTAATATTGGTGTTCCTAAATCTTCCATCCATTATCATCCTGCAACACCCTCTGGTTAAAAATGACACCGTCCAAATTGTTCAAGATGAATCTATATATTAATACTGGTGTTCCTAAATCTTCCAATCCGTTAACATCCTGCAACACCCTCTGGTTAAAAATGACACCGTCCAAATTGTTCAAGATGAATCTATATATTAATACTGGTGTTCCTAAATCTTCCATCCGTTATCATCCTGCAACACCCTCAGGTTAAAAATGACACCGTCCAAATTGTTCAAGATGCAATGCAAAAATATAAATATAGATTATCTGGTATAACTTAATTGCAGATTTCTTTTTTGTCCCATTTCATTTCACCCAATTTTAAAAATGAAACATTCCAAATGGTCTTGTGTTTCTTAAATGCCCAACTTAAAATTGAAATGAATTAAAAATAAAAATGAAGTCACATGTTTGTTTTATTTGTAATATTGAAATAGTGAATGACAGAATATACTTTCATAATTTTGATCTTATGTCATCCCGTTCCCCTGCCTTACACTATGTTTTAGTGAGCCAGTGTCAGGTGAATTTCCGGCCCAACTTAAATATTTTCTGAGTCGTGTTTTTGTCACTTTTTGTCAGCAAATTAAAGTAGATATTTTAAACGCCTTCCCCCAGATTTTTATTGGCAAGTCGATGTAAATATTTTACAACCCCCCTCTTTTAATAGAGAGTGAGAAGGAGTTAAATTAAGATTATTATGTTTTTTGAACTTGTAATGGTTGAAACAATGGCGTTTGGCTAGTGTTCTAAAAATAGAAAAATGTAGACACACTGGTACCAAGAATTGAAATTTGGGCGGTAAAATAAGGACCGTTTCTTTTAAATAGGAATATGAGAGGTAGCAGTAAGAGGTAGATAATAATAGGAGTAGGAGGTAGATATAGTAGTAATTGTAAGGAGTCACAAAAAGGGACACGTGGGAGAAATCAGTTGACAACTAGACCCCAGAAGAGACAGACCATTTTTCCACGAGAGTCACCGGTGAACCTACTCAGCCTTCAACTCCTGGATCCACACAAAAGTTTAAGAGGTTATAACCAAGCTTAGTACAACTTGATGTAAAAGCCTAATTTTCTCAAACCAAAAATAAAACCTCATTAAATCAACATTTTGTATTTTCTTTAATAATTCCACAAAGAAGAAATACAACAAACTATTTAGCAATAGCTCTTAAGTAAACATATCAAATGTTGTAATAATTAGATTATTATACTGTTGTAATGGATTATTGTTGCATAGCCCTTCATTACTTCTTTACTTACTTCTTTCTTACTCTATTCTTCTAGCCATCTTTAGTATTCTGATCGTCTTTGGTATTTCTTCTATCATCTTGACTTGGTCTGGCATCTTCTAAGGTCTGGACTTTCTTGGGGACTTTGGGTCTGGTTTTCTGTTAGGGATTTCTCGTTATCAGAAGCCCTGTGTCATTGTTAGTTTTTAGGTAATAAACACAAGACTTCGATTTACTTTTGATCTTATTTTATTGTTAAATCCCCACCAGACATCTGCGCAGATCGACTTACATCCTATTGGGCTCGGCTCCTACCTGCTAACTGACTGAGACTTACTTACTATCCTTAAACCGGAAGACAGGGTCTTCTATGCCTTCCGGTTCTCATGATTTATCCCCGGAAGGCAAGGTGAGAGTGAGGTCAAGCGCCGTCACTCACTCTCAAGGCCATCAGCTGCACTAATCGCCATTATGTTTCTATACTACCTTATATAAGTATTAGGGATCTAATAATTATGTAACGGATTATGAACGTCCAGAGTTTTGGGTGGACTGCTATAGAAAGAGAGGAAGAAGAAATAAAAGAAAGTAAAAGTAAAAAAAAGGTAATAATGGGCACAAAACGGGTGGTCGGTAATTTGACCGAGGCATGACCCCCAAATGGAGAATTGAAAGCCAACCGGAAGTCTCGGGTGTTGACTGGAACCGGAAGTCACATGGTGATGAGGAACAACGAACAACAAGATCGTCCTCTTTTTGATTTCCGACAGCATAGGATTCGGACGGGCCTCTGGTCCCTCATGTGGGATCACAGTAATTTAACAGTGTCTTCTCTCTCTTTTTCTCTGCCTTTCCTCCTCTCCGAAACAACCCACGAGACGAGCCTGAAAATAAAAGCTAAGCCCTGGGGAAGATATATCTCAAGCGTTGTATCTTTTTTATCGACAAGACGACTGCCGCGTGTAACGAATACCATTTTAGTGCCATGAATTTGGAGGAACGTTGACAAGCCCTGCTATACAACATATATCGCTTTTGATACTGTGACCATATCGCCTACGTAACACTGTGGTATATCCGCAGGTCCAGCTAGTACACAAACAATTATGGAAAAAAACTTAATAAATATTTGTTAATTTTGCCTTTTTTTTCTATTTCTTTTTGTTTCAGACTCCATTCCAGAACAATCTTTTTCAAAATTGGACAAAAGACGAACAAACCAAGGCAGAAAATCCTAAAAAGGTTGACCAAAAAATTCTTTTTTTTTTTCTTTTCAAATTCTTTCACTTATTTCTTTAGAGGGCACAGAATCTCCAATATGCACTACATGCCAAGAGAGATTTACAGTGAAACATATACTGCTAGAGTGTGTAGATTTTGATCTAGTTCAGGGGTCACCAAACTATGGCCTGCGGGACGGACCTGGCCCACGAAGGCATTTCATCTGGCCCACCAATGGTAATTTGTTTGTTAAAAGCAAGCCTTTTCAAAATTGAAATCAACCCATCGAATGAAATTGACTGATAAACATTTGAAAGCAATTCTAAACCAAACATTGACGATATCTTGAAAGGCAAACTTCAATTTCACAAATCTCACTAAACCTTTTTGCTAATATTGCGTTCTTTGATAATAATGTTTTGAAAATAAATATGTTGGTTAAATTTATTTGTATGCATCTTACACCACTCATCCATGAATATAACATGGAAAGATAAATTTTCTTTTACATCTTTTTCTCAGAGCTTTTGTTCTGGCTAGCAAGTATTGAATACAATAACAATTGTATTTATATATACAACAAAATAGTGGTTTACAGTGTGAATGGGAAGGCTAATTTGCATATTGATATTAAAAATTTGATCTTAATAAATATCTGTTTAGTATTATTGTTTTCTAATTGTTTGGTTTTATCTTAATGAATCTGAGCAAAAAATCTCGCAAATAAATCTTAAAAGAAATCCATTAACAAGAAGAAGTAACTGTAATTTTATTCTTTGCTTCCTATTTAAATAGTTAAATTAGGAAAATTTAGCAATGAAAGATGGGAGTGATAGAAGAGTATGTTTCAGTTGTTCTATTTTTCGTTTAAACCCCCCTCTATTTCAAATCTTTTTATATGAATTCTTATTTAGTTTCATTAGCCTTTCTAATTGAATATAATATTTTATTACATTAAAACTTAAATACTTCTACCCGGAGGGTGCATATATTTGCTAGTCTATATTAATGTACATATATAATATTCAATTTTGAGTCCAAAATAGCTATAAAAGATAAAAGATCTTTGTGTATTTCATATACGTGTATGTATATTGATATATAATAATGTATGTAAGGTTCCAGAAAGTTTGTGGTGTTGGTAAATCCGTAGTGTTTGTGGATAATTGTCTCCAGAGGAGCAAACATCCATATGTATTGTTTTTTCGTTAGACAACTATGTGAAATAAAAGGAAATTAATCCGACAGTGTGAATTTGATATATTGAAAAAAAACAAATGATGTTTACAAATGCTTGGGATCATCAGGAGAGAATATTCCTGGGGACCTCACAACAGTGAGGCGGGGCTGATGTGCAGTTAAAACCGTTGAGAGGAAGGCCCCGAAATGGTGCACATTCTCTCCTGATGATCCCAAGCATTTGTAAACATCATTTGTTTTTTCATATATATCAAATTCACACTGTCGGATTAATTTCCTTTTATTTTACATACTTGTCTGACGAAAAAACAATACATATGGATGTTTACTCCTCTGAAGACACACTATGGATTTACCAAATATTTGTTTGATATATTTACCTAGACTACGGATTTACAAATATTAATGTATGTATATAATATTCAATTTTGAGTCTAAAATAGCTATTAAAGGATAAGAAATTAAAAAATCTGTTTGTATGTTTCTGATTTCTTTATTTTATTTTTGTTCAAGCTCGACCTTGACGTAGCTGCCATTTCTTCAACAATGCAGCAAATGTGGGCTTTAACGCAGCAAACATCTAACGTCCAATGTGATGCATCGCTCGGAAGATATGAGGTAAATTATTGTAAAGTTATTCAGTCGACTGGGGGCTGTAGAATATGCCGACTGCACCTCTGCAAAGGGGTAAGAACCCCACTCACAATGGGACCACCTCTAATAATATATATAGTTTGTTTGATATACAGGGTCAGGCAAAATGATCTGACACATTTGTAGGTTAAATAAAAGGCAAATAAAGTAAAGAAACAAAAAAGTGTTTTTATTTTCGAAAAGTACATATAATGCCATTTTTTTTCATATAATGCCATTTTGTTTTGTTTCTTTATAATGCCATTGTTTTTCGTTTCTTTTTCAGTTGCTGCCATGAATTGGACTGGTGCAATTGTGGAAACGTTTATCAACATCATTTTGTATGGATGCATTTGAAGATCATTGTGAAGAATTCTTTGCAAACTTCTTTCGGAAAGTCTAAGAGCCTGGGCGCGTTTAAATGTGGAACGGAGTGGAGATTGTTGAACTGAAGCTCTTACCGCTGCCACATTTTCTGGAGTTCTGGCGGTGCGAGGTTGGCCGGTTGATTTTCGTTTCAATGCAGATCCAGTAGCTCTGAAGTTGGTAACCCATAACAAGATCGTGTTTCGAGCTGGTATGGGATCATGTCTACCAAGATTGAAGTGCAAACGGAACGCTCTTTGTGTTGCAGTTACAGATTCGTTTTTTTTGATAAACGTTTCCACAATGAAAGCGCGATGCTCACCAGTCCAATTCATGGCAGCAACTGAAAAAGAAACGAAAAACAATGGCATTATAAAAACTAAGTTTCCATTTCAAATTGTTTTATTTTTTTTACTCCTTTAGTAAATTTTTAGTCTAAAATAGCTATAAAAAATAAAAAATCTTTGTGTATTTCATATTTGTGTATGTATATATATATATGTATATAATATTTCAAGATATTTTTTTTCTTTCAGATTGATGGCACTTATGACATAAATTTGTTGACGTGAAAATGGCAAGAAGAATTTTCTAATCCAAAGGCAAATTAATCCATTGGATTTGTCAAAATCGGATCAAGCATGGATTGTTGGAGAGACGAGAGGTATGACTTAAAGAAAAGGTCAATACTGCAACAAACTAGGGACCACAATTTTATTGGGAGACAAAATAGTATTGTCTCCTTTTTTTTCTACTGGTTAGATTCGCAGGAAATGGACTTGTTGACCCAAGATCAAAAACCTGGACGAAGTCACAGTTCACATAGCGCTAATACCCTTGGGAAAGGTATGAATCCAACTATTCTCCCTCCAGCTATGGGTAAATAGTAGGACAGACTGGGCCCTTTAATCGTGGTTAGGCAACCAGTCTAGGAGAAGGAAAACTCTGAATTCAAACTTCTTAAATCTCTGCTTGGGGTGGTCATTGCTAGAATAGGCTCGGGCCTACTTTGTGAACTATTTCAATTTCTAAAAATTTTTTATAAAAGAAAAAAAAAAAAAGACATTGGATTTGGGGCTTTCCCACGTCACATGTCTGTTTTAGTCACATGATAAGGTGAACCCTAAAATATTCCTCTTTTACAAACACAACGTTGAAAGCGACAGACATAGTCGTTTCCCTTCCTCAGCCGCTATACACATGGTGCCTGTTTTTGTTCCCAGACCCCCTGAAAAATAGTAAGTGGTTTCCACCCTTTTCTTGTTTAAACCTTTCTTCATATTCCTCGAACACCTTGTGATTCTTTTGTGGTTTGAGCTACGTTTCCTCATTGCATGTTCTATAATGTTATATTTTATAGAATACAATTCTATATTTTTAAATAAATACACGTATACATTTCTTTTCCCAAACTTAAGGAAAAGAAATTAAAACAAACACACAACACAATCCTTTTCCCAAACTTAAGAAAAAGAGATTAAAACGAACACACGAACACAATCCTTTTCCTAAATTTAAGGAAAAGTGATTAAAACAAATGTTTATATAAAAATCAGAATCGATTGGATAGGTTAGCATTGCTTTCAACTACGTCTGCGCGTTTGCGCCAAAAATTAATTACTTTTCGATCCCATCTTCTAATTATAAAACACAGAGAAGAAATCAACAAACACACAGACTTCATCTCATGTTCAAACTGGACACATCCGACGGCCACAAACAAACACACAAATCCCATCTCGCGGCCAGATAGAACAACGACCAAGTCAACACAATTACGACGCTCCTACTACTACCACTATTCTTCCACTTCGTTCTACACCAGGAATCCGTTTCAGCAGGTCGTATACACAAACATTTCACATTACACGTTTCTTGACAAACTTTTCCAAACTCTACACACTAACTTTTTTGAACATTCACATTTTGTTGACTATCGCGAATTTATTCTCTGAATAAATTTATTTGTTATTTTATAATTATATGCATTTGTTTTATCATTTCTCCGTATTTTCTACCTAAACTGTGTCATATTTTTATTCGTCATTTTAATATTCTTTGCGAACCTCTACAACAAGGCCTCTACAATTTTATTAACTGACTTGTCTTTTTCCCAACCAAATATTCAGTGTTAAGTTACACTGTTTTGGATAACCTAATGCATTATAAGACTATGGATGTTAGTTATGAGTTGTCATCGAGCTAATTCTTATAATTATTAAACTACCATAAAAGCAACCCAACAAGAGTTGACATGCCATAAAGCTGTTAGCATTACATTCCTTACTTGCAATAGTTCGTCTTTTAGGCACTAGGTGGCATTGTAAGCTGCCTTATAAAAGTGGTAGGCGAAAGTCAAAGGTCGCTATTTACCTTCTATCCCCCTAGAGAAGAACATGCACCTGTTGTATCTCCTATCTACAGGACGGGGGCTTTGATCCCCCAACTTGGTGTCGCATGGCAACCAAGGTCTATATGTAAATTATATTTTACTCTATTACAAGCTGCCTCATGACTTTACATATAAAAGACATTTTTTCTATATTCTTATCAAAGAATCTTCTTGTGAATGTGATCTGGGTATTACTGTCAGCAGTGATTTACATTGGATGAAACACATCTCTAAAATTGTCAAAAAGGCCGAGGGTGTCCTGGCGTTGCTCAGCAAGACCTTTGTCAGCCGCTCACCGGCTATCTATTTAAAGCTGTACAAAGCTATGGTGCGGCCACATTTGGAATTTGCATCACCAGTCTGGAATACATATCTCACTCAGAACATTAACCTCCTAGAAACTGTACAGAGACGTGCAACAAATGAATACCCTCCATCAAGCATCTGCCATATTCTGAACGTCTTGCTGCCCTGGGAATGGATTTGCTGAAACTCTGCGTCTGGCAACTGACCTGGTAAAAGGTCATTAATCATCTTAACAACAGCAACCTTGAGCACCTTTTTGATCTCCATGTGTCTAACACACGTGGGCATGCCTACAAAGTCAGAAAACACCATAGCTCACATGAATTTTGGAAAAATTTTTTCATACTCAAAATTGCAGAGCCATGGAATAAGCTGCCTGCGTCCATTGTAGGCTGCCGAAACACTGAATCTTTCAAAGCTTCCATGCTTCCTGTAGTCCGCCAACACTATACCTGATACCCCTCTCCACACGCATATCCACACACGTGCACACATACATGTATATAATTACTGTACACTGTTCATGTTCCTGACACTAATACATTATTCTGTGTACTAGACACGAGACTTTGATGAGCTGTGGTGCACCTGAGCCCTGTAAACAATAAATTTCATTATTATTATATGTATAAGCACTTCTTTGTATCTTCTATCATGTTTTGTAGTCCACTTCTATTAAGTTTGCTCAGGCAATAAAGTATCATTGTTATAACTTTGTTGTGAATTGTTCTTATATATCTATACCGTTCTAGGAAATGATACAATACTATCATTCCACTCAACACACACACACGTGTGTGTGTGTGTGTGTGTGTTAGGTTGTAATGAGTGGCACTTGGTAACTGTCAGTTTCTCACCTGACAGTATTATATAATGAGTTTTTTAAAAATCTTATTCAAAATCTTTATTTTTTTAAAAATTTGATTTATTTTTTAAACACATTTAAAAAAAAATAAATTGAATTAAAAAAAAAGATTTTGAATAAGATTTTTTTTAAACTCATTTTTCCCAATGCTTTTTTATTGTAAAAAATCATTATCCCATGCATTTTTATAGTAAATAATAATTTCTGATGTATTTTTTAAATAAAAATTTTATAGTAAAAATCATTTCCAATGCATTTTATAGTAAAACTCATTTCCAATGCATTTTTAAAGTAAAAATCATTTCCAATGCATTTTTATAGTAAAAATCATTTCCAATGCATTTTTATAGTAAAAATCATTTTTAATGCATTTTTATAATAAAAATCATTGTCCAATACATTTTTATCTTCAAGAATGAACAAAACAAAACATCTTTGGCATAAAATAACCCAACAAGGGTTGACATGCCATAAAATACAACCAACCTCTTATAGTTGTATTTAGCATTTGAAATACACAGCAATACATTGAATAGGGAAGTTAATTTACTCCACAATTTTATCTGCAACTTTTATAATGTGAAAGTCTTTTTCATCTCAAGTTAAAAATAAACAAAAGGCAACTATTTTATTAGCAACTGAATTGACCTCATTTTGTTGACTTTTATCGGAAATCTGATAGAGAATTATCTTCCCCTGCCGCTAGAGGGCGAATCACCAATACGATGTTGGCACCAAAACCAAAACTCTTAACTTATCTGGAGATTGTCACCAAAGCAGGTCGCTAAAATAAGTGCTCCCATCACCTTGCCCTTAACCAGCATACTTTCTAAGGCTGTCTCATAGCATACTACTGAATGCCGTTTCGACAGCATACTTATCAGAAGGCTGAGGACCTAAATAGTCAATTTAAGAAGGGCCCCATCCACCGTCATTTAAAAGAACAGTTACTCAGGCGAGAAGCTTCTAAAAGAGCATCCCCTACTTTTACTTATTGGACGAGAACCGACAAAACGGACACGTCTCTACAGAACTCTACAACCACAGCGACCAGAATTCCCTTTCAAGAGCCACTTCTCCAACGAACATTATTTCCCCACACAGATAAGTCTTGTAGCAAATGCCATCAAAATTTGCAACATATAAATGTGTTAAATTCCATTGTGTATTTGTCTTCTTTTGTTCGAATAATTTGCCTACGACTGGGAGAAATAAGAGGCTCCCCTAAAGACCGTAAATTACTTTATCTCCAATCTTTTGTCACTGTCACTTAGAAAATGCTTTCACAGTCACAATTATTTTCATATTAAAATATGTAATAAGGACACTTGATTTTTATGTCCTTTTATGGTAATATCCAGGTTAGCTATAAATGATAACTGAATCAATGATTTTTAATGCATTTTATAGTAAAAAAATATTTCCAATGCATTTTTATAGTAAAACTCATTGTCCAATACATTTTTATAGTAAAAATCATTGTCCAATGCATTTTTATAGTAAAAATCATTTTCAATGCATTCATATAATAAAAATCATTGTCCAATGCATTTTTATAGTAAAAATCATTGTCCAATGCATTTTTATAGTAAAAAATCATTTTCAATGCATTCATATAATAAAAATCATTGTTCAATACATTTTTATAGTAAAAATCATTGTCCAATGCATTTTTATAGTAAAATTATTTCCAATGCATTTTTATAGTAAAAATCATTTTCAATGCATTCATATAATAAAAATCATTGTTCAATACATTTTTATAGTAAAAATCATTGTCCAATGCATTTTTATAGTAAAAATCATTGTCCAATGCATTTTTATAGTAACAATCATTGTCCAATGTATTTTAATCGTAAAAATCCTTTCCAATGCAAATTTTATAGTAAAAATCATTGTCCAATGCATTTTATAGTAAAAATCATTTCCAATGCAAATTTTATAGTAAAAATCATTGTCCAATGTATTTTAATAGTAAAAATCATTTCCAATGTAAATTTTATAGTAAAAATCATTGTCCAATGCATTTTTATAGTAAAAATCATTTCCAATGCATTTTTATAGTAAAAATCATTGTCCAATGCATTTTTATAATAAAAATCATTGTCCAATGTATTTTCATAGTAAAAATCACTTCCTATGTATTTTATATCATTTTCATATTAACATATGTAATAAGGACACTTAATCTTTATGTCCTTTTATGGTAATATCCGGGTTAACTATAAGTGATGACTAAACCAATGAGAAACATCCCATGGTTTGGTTTGGTCTGTTGTATTTTATGGCATCTCAATCCTTGTTGGGTTATTTTATGCCGAAGACATTTTATTCATGCTTGATGGGTATTCAATTTTTTTTTAAAATCATTTTTTTAATAAGAAAAAAAATATGACTGTATTGTATTAAAACATAATAAAATAGAATGTAATGAATTATCTGCTGTAATATGTTTATTTTTTATGAATAATATTTTTCTTTGGCATAATAAATTTGGTTTGGTTTTGTTTTACGGCATATTAACCTCGGTGGGTCATTTAATGCTTACAAAGTTTTGAAATAAATTCATTTTTAATGGATGCTTGTCATTGTCGAATGCATTTTTATAGTAAAAATCATTGTTGAATGCATTTTCATAGTAAAAATCATTGTTGAATGCATTTTCATAGAAAAATCATTGTCCAATGCATTTTTACTAGTAAAAAACATTTCTAATGCATTTTTATAGTAAAAAATCATTTCCAATGCATTTTATAGTAAAATCATTGTCCAATGGTAAAAATCATTTCCAATGCATTTTATAGTAAAAACTCATTTCCAATACATTTTTTATAAAAATCATTGCAATATCAAATGCTTTTCATAGTAAAATCATTGTCCAATGCTTTTTTATAGTAGAAATCATTGTCCAATGCTTTTTATAGTAAAATCATTGTCCAATGCATTTTTATAGTAAAAATCATTTCCAATGCATTTTCATATAAAATAGAATGTAATGAATTATCTCCTGTAATATGTTTTAATCTTTATTTTTTATGAATAATATTTTTCTTTGGAATAATAAATTTGGTTTTGTTTTGTTTTACGGCATATTAACCTCGGTGGGTCATTTAATGCTTACAAAGTTTTGAAATAAATTCATTTTTAATGGATACTCATTTTTTTTATAAATTCATTTTACTATTTAACCCAACGATGGGACCCTTAACAGGTACTACCACTCCTAATAAATTTGGAAACTTAAATGTTTTTAGTGAACTTAGTGACATAAGCATATCTATTTTTAACACTGTATTGTATAAAGTAGGGACTAACAAAAAAATCGAATACTACGAGTTTTAAAAGTGAATTAAGAATAATTAAATCTATTATTTAAGGTTAAACTTTGTCTAAATCGATAAGTAGTAGCATAATAACCATCATTAAAAAAAGAAAAATATAATTACATATGCAGATTATTTTTAATACATTTAAAACTATTTGTTTTGGTTAATTTCGACGTGATCCACCATTTTTGCTGTTTTTCAATGGTTTTAGGTGCTTGTTTACAATTTTAACGTAACATTTGGGATGGAAAAAAATTTAACCAAAAATCAGGTAATTATCCGATTTTAATGAAATTTTCAGTATTGATTTAACAATTAATGAATTTTATAATGCAACAGTTATTTTATTTCAAAACTTTAATTTAGTATTTTTGCTCTGAAAAATGAATATATAAAATTCATTTAAAATATGAAAATCCTGATGTTAAGTTTAAAATGTTATATTTTTAGATTCTAAAAATAAATATCTACTTAATGCAAACCTAATTTTTTGAAAAAAGTATACGTTTTGAAGAAAAACTTGATTAAAAATGTACCCCCTCCCCTTTTTAAACAGAAAAAACATCAATGTATAATTTTTTCTTTTATAAAATAATAGCCAATTAAATAATTATTGAAATGAGTAAAAAAGAAATCTCCAAAAAATAAATTATTTATTATTTTTTTACATTTTATTTTTCGATTTTCGATACTTAATTTCTCATAGAAGTGCAACCGTAAAAATGTTGTTTTTTTTCTGTTTCATTATTTATACTGTAATTAGTACAATATATGACCAACTTGAAAAACATTTTACGACCCCAACATAAGGGGGGTAAAAATTAAGCGACCTGAAAAAAATGAGAAAGTTTTGAAATAAAATGAATGATGCATTATAAAGATCATTCATTGATAAATAAACACTGAAAATTTCATTAAAATCCGATAATTCCCTGATTTTTGGTAAATTATTTTCTGTAGGGGGGGGCTAAAGTAATTTTGTCAAAAACGCATTTTAGGCTCAGTTTGCCAGTCCCTAGTATAAAGACATAATAAAATAGAATGTAATGAATTATGTGTTGTAATATGTTTTAAAGTTTATTTTCTAAAAAATGATATTTTTCTTTGGCGTAATAAATTGAACTTAAACTTAAATGCTTTAACATAAGTGTATGTTTCCTTTCGATACACACACCTACACCGTCCCATACTCACGCCATAAAATAGAATATTTGACGTCATATTTCAAACCGTCTCCCTTTTTTCAAACCTCAAAATTTTTTAAACAGATGAATAACAAGGACTACCACTCGCTTATCTCGTTATTCTGTGATAAATAATTTCTTATCACCTTCCATATACCAACAAATGCCCTGAAGATGATCTAATTAATAGATCGAAACTCTGCAGCGTCGGCCAATAAACTCACCACTTAACCCATTTAAACCTGTGTTTTTTCATTTTTCTTAATATGCTACATATATATATATATATATAACTTGTCAGTGAGATCGGATTTCCATATGACAAGTTAAAATGACAATTCTTCCAGGCTGTGGTCATATAAGTGCTGCTGTATGGCTGCACCACCTGGACCTTACTGAGGCGCCTTGAGAATAAGCTAGATGGGAGCTGCACAAGAATGCTGCGTGCAGTCTTGAACAAATCGTGGAAGCAGCACCCTACGAGGAAACAGCTGTATAGCCACCTGCCCCCCAGCTCACAAACCATTCAAGTGAGATGGACAAGGCATGCTGGACACTGCTGGAGAAGCAAGGACGAGCTCATAAGTGACATTTTCCTGTGGAAGCCAACACACGGACATGCTAGTGTTGGCTGCCCACCAAGGACTTACATTGACCACTATGCGAAGATGCTGGATGCTGCGCAGAGGACCTCCCTGGGACAATGAATGATAGGGAAGGTTGGTGAGAGATTGTCATGGATATCCGTGCTTATTGCGCGACATGATGATGATATATATATATATATATAATCCAAAGATTGAGTAAAGAAACCTTCCTTATGAGTAATAGTTTTACAGTTGTTGCAATTTACAGAACTCAATTGGAATAAATTTAACAGAGCGGCCACACTTGGAATTTGCATCACCAGTCTGGAACCCCTATCTCGCTCAGAACATTAACCTCCTAGAAACTGTACAGAGACATGCAACCAAACAAATACCCTCCATCAGGCATCTGCCATATTCTGAATGTCTTGCTGCCCTGGGAATGGATTTGTTGAAACTCCGGCATCTGGCAACTGACCTGGTAATCGCTCACAAGGTCATTAATCATCTTACCAACGGCAACCATGAGCACCTTTTTGATCTCCATGTTTCTAACACACGTGGGCATGCCTACAAAGTCAGAAAACAGCATAGCTCACATGACTTTTGGAAACATTTTTTCATGCTCAGGCATGCAATAAGCTGCCCACGTCCATTGTAGGCTGCCAAAACACTGCATCTTTCAAAGCCTCCATGCTTCCTGTAGTCCACCAACACTACACCTGATACCCCTCTCCACACGTGTTTTTTTGCATCTGAGGTGGAGCGCCACACCTACCATCAGCTTCTTACTTTACCGCACAGTTCCCAGTGGTACTCATATGCTGAGTTGGTGAGGGACGGTATCGAACTAGGAACCTTGTGGTTTTTAGCCGAACGCTCTACCGACTGAGCTAACATGGGTAATTCCATGTCAAATCATCCAGAAAAAAGTAAAATTGTCATTCACCCCCTTCAATTTTTCTGAAATTTTGGCCAACTTCAAGATATAATTAAATAATGTTCAATATATGTGAAATAATAATAGAAAAAAATTGTTGTCATAGACGCAGTGCCACATCGGGATATGATCTTGCTAGGAAAAAATCAGAAGTCATTAATACTTAAAATTGGTTGAATTTAAGACTATTTTTATAGCATTTTTGGATTCCTTGGGCAAGAATGCTTTTTTTATAAGCCAATTTTTTAGGAGTAGGGAAGCTCTAGAACTCATTTTACAGACAAAAATAGGTTCCAAAAGTTGCCATTTTTTGCAACTCCCCTCAAATTTAGAGAGCTAATAATTGACATAACTCTGACTATTTTTTGAATTGGAAGCTCAAATTTTGGGATTGGCTAACTTTTATCATAATCCACACACTTGGACAAAATTAAGAAAAATTGACGTGGGTGGGTGGTGACATGACCTGGTTTATTTTGATATGGAATTACTATCGTTAGCCGTTTAAGAGGAACGGGTCTTTATTCAGTAGACAACAAAAAATGACGATAAAATAAATGTCTCATTTGCAAAGTCTGCATCTGTATTGATCTTTTAATGTTTTCGTTTTGTTTTCTTCTGTTTCTGTTTTCTCTTTATGTACATTAATTGCATATATGTTTAATGTTTTTTAATTCATTTATTTTATTTCAAGCATTTTTTAAAAAATCATTTCCAATGCAATTTTTAATAGTAAAAATCATTTCCAATGCATTTTCATAGTAAAAAATCATTTCCAATGATGCATTTTCATAGTAAAAAATCATTTCCAATGCATTTTCATAGTAAAAATCATTTCCAATGCATTTTCATTTAAAAATCATTTCCAATTTCCAATGCATTTTTATAATAAAAATCATTTCCAATGCATTTGCATAGTTAAATCATTTCTTATGCATTTTTATAGTAAAAATCATTTTCCAATGCATTTCATAGTAAAAATCATTTCCAATGCCCTTTTTATATTAAAAATCATTTCCAATGCATTTTTATAGTAAAAATCATTTCCAATGCATTTTCATTAAAAATCATTTCAATGCTAAAAATTTTCCAATGCATTTTCATAGTAAAAATCATTTCCAATGCCATGCATTTCAATGCATTTTTATAGTAAAAATCATTCCAATGCATTTTCATAGTAAAAATCATTTCCAATGCATTTTTATAGTAAAAATCATTTCCAATATTTTCCAATGCATTTCATAGTAAAAATCATTTCCAATGCATTTTATATTAAAAATCATTTCCAATGCATTTTTTATAGTAAAAATCATTTCCAATGCATTTTTATAGTAAAAATCATTTCCAATGCATCATTTCCAATGCATTTGCATAGTTATTAATCATTTCTTATGCATTTTTATTGTAAAAATTATTTCTAATTTCATTTTTATTGTAAAAATCATTTGTAATGCATTTTTATTGTAAAATCATTTGTAATTCAGTTAAATGGTAAATTGTTTAACTTGCTCCAAATGCCTTAATTTCTATATAGGAAGTACAATTAGACCCCTCCACATTAGAATCAAAGAACATATCCATAAGGGGGTGGGTGACATGGCTGGGATGATTTGACATGGAATTACCCATATATAAAATCACCTGAAACAGAGTCTTTATAAGGAATAATCATTATTAAACTTGCTAGTTTAAAAAAAAAAAAATAAAATAAAATAGAAATAAAAAACAGAACTCAATATAAAAATAAAAAAGAATGAAATATGTTTATTCATTTGTTTTTTTTATGTCTCCTTGGGCATCTCCACATTTTTTTTTCTCCTTCTTCTCACATCAACCTTAGAGAACAAAAAATCTTTGCACAGAACATATACACTATTAGTATAATATCTATATACAGATCAAATTCTGTTAAATAATTCTGATCAAGTCACCCATAGGCACCCCAGCTGTGAGCTGTTTTCAAAGGAACAGAATTTTGCTTTTCACAGGCTGTTAGTAAACAAAATCAACAGACGATTATAATTTTATATAAACCAAAGACAAGAAATAACTATTTAAAAAAAAGCAAAATCAAAAACTATTTTAAACTATTTTAAATGTTGTGGGGGTTTTTAAGGGTCAAAAATAAGACAATCGACTGGTAAAAATGGATACAAATGTATTGAACAAAAAGGAGTAGAAATTACAGAAAAGAAAGTGGAGATTGCGTCCGACCATACAGTTGCGAGCTGACTAGCATTGCTTCGTGTCAAGCCACAATTGTTCCTGCTACTTATATTAGTCGTCGGCGCATTCCATTTATGTACATAGGTTATATCACCTATAACATTAAATTAGAAAGACTAACAAAACTAAATAAGAACTCATATAAAATGATTTGAACCAGGAGCTACAATTGAAGAATTGAACAGTTTTCATTGCTAAATTTTCTTAAATTAGACTAAATTATAAAATTAGTTATTTCTTTTTGTTAATGGATTTCTTTTAAAATTTCCTAAATTAGACTCTAAATTATAAAATTAGAGTTATTTCTTTTTGTTAATGGATTTCTTTTAAGATTTATCGACAAGCCATTTGCTCATTAAAATAAAACCAAGCAATTAGAAATCAATAATACCAAAAATTAAATCAAAATCAAAAACTATTTTATTATAAAAACGTGTCTTTGATTTGTTTGAAATTCTAATGTCAAAAAATCATCTGTTGTTTTTGTTTACTAACAACCGGTGAAAAGCAAAATTCCGTTCCTTTGAAAACAGCTCGCAGCTGGGGTGCCTATTGGTGACATGATCCAGTAATTCATCCAATAGTTTTTAAAAAATGGTCTCTTAAATTCTCTTTCTTACCATTATTTTTGAAACCATTCAAATTAAACAATTTTTTTTGGGACCATATGACCTTTAGGCACCCCTTTTTGATCTCGATTCTGAAGGACATGTTTTTCATTTACACCGTCAATATCCGGTTGTTTGTTAACAGACGATTTTTAGAGTTTTTAAAAAAAATTATAAAACTAACCCCTAACCCTAACCCCTAACAAACAACCAGATATTGATGGTGTAAATGAAAAACATGTCCTTCTGAATCGAGATAAAAAAGGGTGCCTTAAGGTCATATAGTCCTTTTTTTCTTTTTTTTTTTTTTTACACTATTGCTGTTTTTGATTTGATTTAAGCATTTTCTTCCAAAAATATATTACTCTATTAGCAAAAAAAATCCAGTTGGTTGATAGACAGAGTTATCTCCTTATGTTAATGTTTCGGTAATTTATGAGGAAGTGCGTCCCGGTCTCCTGCCTCAGAAATTGCTACCCAGTGACTATTAAAGTAAACTCCCCAGCTATGTCGTCTCGGCGGTCTTACTTGAAAGAAACAAACCCAACTTAGGGCGTTAAATGTATTTTAGAGGGGGGCTTCTCTTTATGTAATTTATGAGGAAGTGCGTCCCGGTCTCCTGCCTCAGAAATTGCTACCCAGTGACTATTAAAATAACGTCCCCAGCTATGTCGTCTCGGGCGGTCTTACTTTGAAAGAAAAAACAACCAACTTAGGGCGTTAAATGTATTTTAGGAGGGGGGGGCTTCTCTTTTTTTGATATGAACAAATGAAGATGGGTGGATGAATATATATATAAACAAAGTAAAAAAATGAACAAATTGAGGTAGATAGATAGATAGATAGATAGATAGATATCCATCTTCATTATCTAACAAAGAAATTACGACAAATTTCTTAAATAAAAACAAGGAATTAGCGACAAAGATTTCTAAAATAAGGACAAGAATTACGGAAAATTTTCTATAAATAAACAAGAATTACGACAAATTTCATAAATAAACAAGAATTACGACAAAATTTATATAAATAAAATTTTCTAAACAAATATATGATAAATAAATAAGAATTACAAAAAAAAAAAAAAGAGGAAGCCCCCCCCCTTCTAAAGTACATTTTAACGCAACCTTAAGTTGGTTGTTTTTGTCATTTCAAGAAGACACCACCGGAGACACGAATAGAGCTGGGACAGTTAATAATAAATAATGTC